>JAKWJA010002491.1:4988505-5535548 GCA_027704765.1 Solanum habrochaites
ATAACTATAATGAGTAATTAAATAATATAAATTTACTTATCCGCGTAATTTTCTCTAAATTAAAACTCTATTTTTTAACGAAATTAAAAGTAATATTAGCACGTAAATAAAAATAAATTCAAACTGGTTGAACTTGTGATATTTCAGGATTGCATGCAATAAATTGTTTCTTTCACATGAAAGTGTCAACTAAATTAAAGAGAATCTTGCCAACCATTGCTTTTAAGAGACCATAGGTATTTATATATATATCGACGATCGTGATAGGATGAATATAATTTTTTTTTAATTAGAATTTTCGAATTTAAATTTTTAATATAAAAAATATTTGTTTTTTAAAATAAATTTTATGCGATGTGAATCTGAATTAATCAGAAAATACCTCTCTTAAATGAATTGAATGTAATGTGAATTGAAATTTATCCGAAAATATTTTCACTTCTAATAAACTTTATTCAGTATGAGATAAAAATAATCTCTACGGATAAACTTTTATTTTATGTGATCAAATATTTAATTGTATTTCTTTGTAACACCTTCAATGGTATGACATTACATTTGTTAATTGACAATTGCTCATTATTAAAGGTATGATATGATCAAATTATCTTTAGTAAATATTTCTCATTTTATATTTCATACGTTTGTTATTTGATTTTAAAATAAAGTGAATCTTTTAAAAAGAAATTATGAAAAGAATGGGTCCCAAAGTATTTTGTGGGGTCAATTACAGCTAATTATCTTCCCAATTGTGAGCTCATTGTATGCATAAGTGTGGGTGTAATAACAATAAATATGACAAATTGGCTGCTAAAATTGGAAAAATAAAACATATCTTAATGGCAAATTGACATTAATTGACATTTGGCGCCTAAAAGTAGACAATAATTTGTTTATTTGTGGGATCAATAAAATTTATTTCAAAATTTTTCATAATTCATTAGTTAGTTATATAAACTTTCATTTAATTGATGAGGATTTAATTCTCCGTGTTATAATTCCCTATCCATTTCTATTCTCATATGTTTTCAGAAGAAAGAAATATTAACTTTAACCAGTATTTAAACATAGATTTTGGTAATGAATTTTGAAATTTGTCTTCAAATATTTAGAGATATTTTTTCTCCCAAATATTTAGAGATTCTCGATGAAATTTTGGAATTTTCACTTACAAAACCTCAATATTTCTCAAATAAAAATATATATTCAAAACTCTAACTTATTAAGTTTCAAATAAATCATGAAAATGTCTACGTAATTATCATATGATGTGCTTGAAAATTTCCAAATCACTGCATATATATTTAGAAAATTTCGTAAATAGCCACTAAAATAAATTTAATTAGATTTTATAGTTATAGTTTGCTAATTACAATTTGTAGCTAGGGAGAAGAGAGGCAAACGAGAAAGGGCAGAAAGTGGAGAGAGACGAATTATATATGTATATCTGTCGATTTGTCTATGTATATCTGCTAGATGTTTGTATATAATAACGTGGTATACATTTATATTTGTATATCTGGAGAGCGAGATTAGGAGAGGGAGGAGAGAAATGCAAGTAAGCTAAAATTAAGTTTTGAATAAAAATTAATGAATGTACACAGAGATGTATTCAGGATTTGAAAACTTCGAGTACACCAATAGAAAGATCTTTCAGCCAGTGACGGAGCAAAAAATTTCATTAAGGGTGTCAAAAAAAAGGGAATAGATGTTGCTAGTGAGATTCGAACACATGACCATGCATTTAGGGGCTCTTTCAAGGCATCTAAAAGTCATTGGGCTACAATACCTTATTCTGTCAAGGGTGTCCAAAGTTTGTTATTTAATCACTTCGTGTATCATTTTACTTATAAATACGATGTTGTTTTCCGATTGGACACCCTCACTATTGGTAGCTACGCCACCGCTTTCAGCATGTACCAGCGGTCCATTTCATGCTTTCTATGGGGGCACTATTTGTTATATTTAGTTTCTATCTGTTTCTCAAGATAGATATACATACATACATACATATATATATATATATATATATATATACACACACATGATTTTTTCTGAAGTTAACAAGTGCATGTGCATCCCAACATAAAACATTCTAAAACATTATGTATGTACAGTGTAACACGACATGGATCATATGATTTACACACACCTTCATTAGATTAAATGATTGTTGAAACTCGTATTTTAAAAGAAATTGAACGAACAAAAACAATAATAGTGTTGCAGTTTCCGCGTCTAGATACCTTTAAAGCTGTCTGTTTCAACTCTCGAAGTGCCTGAGCTCAAAGCTCTCCCCTTGCATTGGGAGAGGATGCTACACGTCTCTCCGGCTTCAATGAAGTTGGCAATCCTGAAACCTCATGAAATAAAATTTTTCTTCAGTCTCGATTTGGACCGATTGAAAAAATCATCATTTTCAATAAGATAATATATTTTTAGAAGATCTCTATATAAATATATGGTTTTATTAATATCATAAATTAATAATTCTTTAAAAGTACAAGTATATTTTTGTAGACAATTTAGTGAAATGTGATTCTATTGTGTTCTATTTTTTTTTCAAAAAAAAATTTGGTTGAAGCTCATCTCTAACTTTTCTTATTGCATCCACGAGCTCCGATGTTATATTTTCAAATTGCTTATAAGATTGTGAAGAGTTCTAGATGCGATAAGTGTTTTCTTACACGCAACTGGTTCCAAAGGTATAATATATTCTTCAACTTTATCATCAACATTACTTTTTCTGATGGTATCCATGATTACTTCTAAGTTCTAGTCCTCTGAACATGTATCATTTTCACTCGAATTATCCAACACGTTATTATCATCCATTTTATTGTGGTAACAGAGATCATTAATAATGACCTCAAGTTCATGAATGATGTTTTCACAAGTAGTTCATTGAAAGTCCCTGAAATCGCATCCCCCAAATGAATTTTACAGTGTCGAAAACAATTTGTTATATTGTCTCTTGCTGAATATTTTTTTTTAAAAAAAAAACAGGGATTGCAAAATTGATAGCATCCAAATATTGATCTTTGTTAGATCAATTTGTCCTACTTCATAGCCTTCTAATTTCTACGATAAAATCTGCTCGATCATACATAATCTCTTACTATCACGACATCACAAGGTCGAAATTAGTAATATACAATTATTTTGATGTATTCGTTGCACTTTATGTGTAATACTTTTTACGTGAAATCAATAAATATGATACATATATTAATAAGATTACAACTATTTTGATATAAACAACATTAACCTTCATCAAATCTCAAATCATTTTTTAAATTAATAAATATCAATTTATCGATTAAATAATATTTCTATAAAATAATAAAATTTCATGGTCCAACCTATATTAATTTATAAAGATTTTAGTGTAAATCGAATTGAATCATCAATGTTTCTTCATAATAGCAATAACTATTGATCATAACGGAACATAAAATTATTCTATTTCGAATAGTTCAAGAGTAAAAACTGGTCTTTTTTTCACTGGAGTCCGACCCAGGCCCAATAGATAGCTTGACCCGAGTCTGCTCCATCTCATCCGTTGTTGTTCTGGCCGCCATTTTTGTGAATTGGAGTTTTCATGAAGATTATGGAAAAGCATTCGTAGTTCGATTTATACAGTTTCTTTTGGTTATTGTAAAATTGAGTACAGAAACAACAATCTTTCAGCATATTACTTCGACAATTTTTTCTTCAGGTATTCCGACGAACTTCTGTTTACTGCTTTCGTTTCCTTTTACCTTTTGTTAGTGCGGCGGCCGGAGACGGAGCTAGAGTGTTAGTTTTACGGGTTTGGTTGAACATGATAGATTTAGGCCCAAATTATGTATCTGTGTTTAAAATCTAGTTAATTTAACAACAAACAAACAACATAAATGTCCCGGGATTATTTTGTTGTAGTTCTGCTAAGTCAGCTTTCACTTAGGTTGCGTTTTTTGAATTGTTTTTCTCTATGGAAAACAAACTCACTATCTTTGAGGTTGAGGTAAGATGTGCGTACACTATATCCTACTTGGTATAACTACACTGGGTATGTTGTTGGATCTACATTAAGTATGTTAAAAATCTACTTAAATATAACAACAAACATACAACAATTTGCCCAGGGGATTATTTTGTTGTAGTTACAGCTTAGTAAGCTTTGTTATGCTTTCACTTCCGTTACTTCTTTTTGAACTGTGTTTCTTGGTTGAGGGTTTATGGGAAACAACGTCTTAATCACTATCTATGAGGTTGGGTTAATGTTTGTGTACACTCTATTCTCCCAAGACCTTGCTTTGTGGAATTACAGTGGGTATGTTGTTTTTTGTTAGTCTACACTGGGTAAGTTGTTGGGTCTTGGCAGGGTGGGCGTACACATACCTTACCCCTATCAATGTGGGTAGAAAGACATAGTAGGGTTTTCTATGTTTGAAGAGTTTTTTTCAAAGGAATAATGGGTTTCACTTTCTTGACTTGATAAAAGTTGTTGTCTTTTTTTAGTTTTGTGATGATGGATGTGGAAGAAACCTCAAGATTGCCTCTGCCAGATGCTTTTCTTGATTTTCTGAATCAACATGACTTGGATCCTTCTATTTATACTGCTTCCGATTCCATACCTCGTTATGTAAGGTACTTTTTGCAACTTGCAAGCATGTCTAGTGCATTAACTCATTTTTGTTATTTACATAATGTCTGTCAAATGTGATGTGACTAATAAGTAGCAAATGCCGTCAGTTACTTCATTGTATGAATTCACCTTTTGCTTCCAATGACAATAAATAAGTTGGTGGTGATACTTTTTTACTTTTTGGGATAACAGTGGTGTCCAGTTCAACTTGGGTGCATTTCGACTAATTTATCGGGTTCGTACTACTTTCTATTAGTTCAAATACGGGTAATTCTGTTCACCAATGCTTAAATAGATGATACAAAATCACATAATGGATTTTTTCCATGATAATAAGTAAGGAGAATAGAGTGGTAATGCTTTTTTCTTAATAACCGTGGTCTGAGGTCCGCTTGCACACATTTTGACTAATTCAGGTACTTACTACCTCCCACCAACACAAATACTAGATAATTATGTCCACCAAGGCTCAGACAAATAGTAATAAATTATCTCACACTTCTTGCGCATGTTGGAATTTGAACCCCATTCTCTCTCATGGTTCAAACTTCATTGGTGTTGTGACATGCGCCACACCCTCGGGTGCTAGAATGGTGATACTTTTGAAGCTTATTTCTTTTCAAGTTAACCGATTAGAATTGTTACAACTTACAAAACCTGTCAGAATCAGCCATAAATGAAGTTTATGCTTACATATATCTTGATTCTGTTGAAAATTCTTTACTCCTGTTCCTTTTCTTATTTATAGAATCACATAAATCTAGTTAGCATAGCCCAACTTTTATACTAACACATATTAGAGATATGTTTACTTGTAGCAACATACTGCCTTTGGGTGTATAGCAAGCTTGCTGAAGGAAATTTGTGTGATGGAAGAGTAATAATCTTAGTGTGCATTTGGTATGGAGGAAAACTCTTTGCGTTAGATTTTTTTTAACATAAAGATATCTTTTTCTTAAAAAAAAAAGAAAAATCTATTTCCACCATGTGAACTAAACTCTTTTGGATCATTTTCTAGTGTTTGGTTGTGTATAAAAGTAAATTGTCTATTGTAATCTACAGAATGTTGTATATGGTACAATGATAGTGTTTTTGTGATATGAATAAAAGTAGTCAACAATGTGTACCTGTTAATTGAAGCTAGTGGAGTAGTTCGGATATTTGCAAAGGAACTGATATCTGTCCAGAAATAAATTGTGTCATTTTTCTCCTGTTGGTGGAAGATATTTTTCTCAGAGAAAATACCTTCCACCAATTCAAGATGACGAAACATCGGAAAATGCTTTCAGTATGAGAAATTTTTCAGAAGAACATCATTTTCCGCTAAACAGTCACACTCTAAGGATATTAAAGGATGTGTCTTCACAAAAATAGATGTGAGAGATCTTCCACAGACTCATGCTTGCACATTCTTTTCTTCTTGAAGGATAAAGCCTGGTTATGAGGATTTGCTTGAAGAAATTGAAAGTGATATTAGATGCAAACTTGAAAGAGTGTGTTGGTTGCCCAACTTTTATCATCTTCAACCTGATGTTCGAATTGCTAGTTCGAAGGCGTACCAAGAAGGGAAGGTGAGGAATCTTTTTAATAATGTCTCTTGGTGAATATGATACTCACGAGCCTTGAGATTATTATTCAATTTCCAGTATGTCAAAAATGCTCTTCATGACATCATTCTCTAAAGATTAGAGCAGATAAAAGTTTGTCTCCTGCTCCTACAAAAATATACTAACCCTTTTTCTCTCTCCAACACTATCTTTAATTTTTTGCTATTCCCCGCAATTGACTTGTTGGCTTTCTGGTTAGGAGAGTGTCATCTAAGCAAAATTTACCCCGTAGTGATCAGCTTTATATAGGAACATTCCTAGTCTAGCGGTTGATTAGAAAATACGATCCATTCCATTATAATTGATGATTTTGAGTAATTATTTTGTCTTTGTATCCAGATGTATGGAATTGATGCAGCATCCGGAGCTGCTGTGACAGCTTTGGACATTTCAGTAGGGGATCATATCCTTGATCTTTGTGCTGCACCTGGTAATTCCTGACTTGAATATGGAAAAAGTAAATTTTTATTATGGCTGTTGATTTTGGCACTTGGTCCCCTCACATGTTACTAAGAATTTTGATTCAGGGCACAGTGTTAGCAAGAGGTACCTACCTTATTATGAATCTGTCAAGAGTATAACAACCTAGTGCTTCAAACATCTTACTACGATAATAGCCTAGGCAACAAAGAGGAAGTTCTAAGTGGTTAAGAAGTGATCTCGTGCTTTGGATATTAAGAGATCTTGAGAATAAGTGAATGTCTTTAAAAGTATATTATTGAACAAATAATAGTGTATTCGTTAAAATAACTAAAATTCCCGGATCTAATCTTTTTTTTTGACAAGTGCTGGATATGGGCCGGAGAAGGCCATAGCTAAATGAAGTATGTACTATATAGATATGAATTATTCCTAGGCTTTTCTGTTCAAGTGTGAAAACTGAAGATTCCTTGACCTCTTTAATTTATCTGTAGAACCACATGTTTTTCTGAAGCTTTTGAACTTCCAAGTACACCATGTATAGACTTCTGATACAGCATTCCAATTTGTAACTCATTTTTGATATCTTCTTTTAGGTGCTAAACTTTGTATGATGTTGGACATTCTTGGCAGTTCGGGTTCTGTGACTGGTGTTGACATTGCAAAACATCGATTAGCAGCCTGTAGAACCATGCTACAGAAATATAGTCTTGGTGGTCATTGTCGTCTTTTTGTTGCTGATGGAACCAGCTTTTCTCTTCTCCCTGTCAGGGTCCATTCAGGCTCTCCATTGCAAAATGAAAATGGTAAAATTATTATCATTTAATAACCTTTAGTTGCAGATGCTTCTTTGTTTCTTAATGATTTTTGCTAAGTCTTTTTTGTCACAGTCTTACTCCAAAGTATTTCTTTTTTTTATTAATCTAGCGGATGAATTTGCTTCAGGAGAAAAATTTGAAGTATATGGGGAGTGGAAGTCCCGCAGACCATGGAAAGAAAGGAAGAAGGAAGCTATAGCTAGAGAAAAAGGTGTCTCCAAGCTATTCTCACCAACTCAAGAACCAGAGCTTATATTTTATGGCCGGTATTCTGGGGTGGTTGGGATGAGAAAAAATGAATTATATCAAAAGATGCCTATCAGTGAGGTTTTACAGCTTGGCTACGACAAGGTACACCAAAGTTCCGAACCTCCAGATGTTTTCTGTTAACCTTAATTTGTTTTTTCCCTGACTTAAAGGCTTATTTTCCTTTTCTAAAAACTTCATCCTCATCAAGTCAAGATTATTGTTTTGGTTCCTATTCAACAGTATGATCGGCTTTAAGATATTTTCTTATATTTTCCTAAATAACTACTGACTAGTTCGAGTTTAAGTCAGGTTCTTGTGGATGCAGAATGTACCCATGATGGTTCTATTAAGCATGTTCAGAAATTTGAGCAATGGGGCTGGACAACCTTCCAGCGCCGTGTGCTAGATGCAGAAAGAACCGATGATCTTACTATCCTTCAGGTGCTGAAGTTAGCTTGTTTTCCCAGACCTACATATATATTTTGCCTTGAAAATACTCTGCCAATTTTTGCAGCTGATACAGCTACGGATTAACAACAGATATTGGCTAATAGCTTGTAAAAATTAGTATAATTTGGATAATTATGCTTGGTTCGTGGCAAGTAGTAGTTTGAAACTATTTATATAATTTATGTCTAACCTCCTTAATGATAATTGCCTTGTTACTAGAAAATAGTAAAATGAAGTATAACAGTATATCAGATGAATAGGCATATCAAGAATTTCATGGCACACCTTCAACTTACTGAGGAGACCCTAGATAGGAAGGAATGAAGGTCGAGGGTTAGGATAGAAGGGTGGTAGGTAGCTGATTGTTGTAGTACTTTTATGCGGGAGAGGCTAGGGGTTGTCTTGTTTCATATTCTCCTTAATTGTTAGTCTTCTCCTTACTTCATTTGCTTTGTTTATCTTGCTATTTTGCGGTCATTATTTTTTGTCTACTCTGATTACACTTCTTAAGCTGTGGGTCTATCGAAAACAACTTCTCTACCCCACAAAGTTAGGGTAAGGTCTGCATACATCTTACTTGCCCAGTTGCCCTGGATCCCATTTGTGGGAATACACTGGGTATGTTTTTGTTGTAAAAAAACATGAGAATGTACAGATGCAACTTTGTACCCCTTTGTGTATTTTGCTGGTTTTCTAATTTCTTGTTAAATGTCTGTTGTCTGGATCACATATATACTATACTCGAGGCTTTAGATAATTGAATCTTACTCAAGAATAGTATCCAACTCTCAAAAAGCACGAACATACCCATAATGACAAGATGTGAGTGTGCTATTGATTCTAGATCTAACCTGTGTTTTTGTGGAGACTTTTTGAAGAAAAGGCCATGGAAAGAATTTCAAAAGCAATGTCTCGAATCACTAGATCTTATCTGGCATGCATATTGTTGCTTGATAAGGAAAAAAAAAGACATCTCAAAGCTTAGTGCTCTTCCATATTTTTAGAACCCAGAATCACAATTAGGTATATCAAAATGAATTTAGTAAGTCACGTCCAAGTTTTGCCATTAATTTAGATGTTTGTTCCAGGTCTTAGTAGCACGTTCGACTGGAAGTCTGGAACTTCAGTTTGGAGATGATTTTTATTGTGGGCTGCTAGGGTTAGTTGGAACTCTTTAATTAGGAAAGGCTATAGAAGAGTGTCCAGTCTCAAGCTGCAAATTTTCTTAATTCAGAGAAGTTGGTGACTGGGTTCTATCATCACAAAAAATTTAGCTTGTTTCTTGGAAATGTGGTAGGGAAGATTCTGCAGCTCTATAGTTTTGCATGTAACACTTGTTACTTCTGGAGGATGGGCATAATCTCTCTTCTACTCCAGCTTTAGTGTCCTCAAAATTATTTCTCATGAATAGATGAATTTTCTAAATTCAGCGACATGTAGTTAAACTTCCATGTTTTAGTGAAGTTTTCTGATTTCCTCATTCAAAGTTCCTCTCCTTGCTCAAGTTTGTTTTTTCCTATATCTTTGCACACAATAATTTATCCGTTTCTTGCAGCTGCAACTTCTAACTAATGGATTCAGATTGCTCAGAGTTGGGGGAGCCCTTGTCTATAGCACTTGCAGGTTTCCGTCCATCTGCTTGTAATCCCATGGCTACAGATCCTCTTTTGTTTCCATGCTATTGATACTCATAAATCCTTTTCGTTGTTTGTGTGGGTGTACCAAATAGTTTAACCTTTGCTCAGAACGAAGATGTGGTCGAGCGGTTCCTTTCGGAGAACACATCTGCAGGTAAAATTTTACTTTTGTAATAAATCTAGAAACTGATAGCTTGATGTGCTTGTAATTTCACAAGCTGGGTGCCAGATATGATCACATATGTGGTCAAAGTTGTTCATTATCCATTGCATATATACCTATAGTGAAGTTGCTTCAGCTGCTGTTTTGAAAGTTATACTTGAACCATTTGGAAATAAACAGCCTCTTGCAGAAATGCAGGGTAAGGCTGCATATAATAGACCATTGTGGTCCGGGCGAACCCTGTGCATACCAGGAGCTTAGTGTACCGGGCTGCTCCTTTTTATCACCTGGCTAGGGACTTCTAAGTTAACTGGTTTGAGGGGGTTGGCAGAGGCCGTAAATGTAAGTAAAAGTTTAACAAAAGTCTTACTCAAGACGGGTTTCTTCAGCTGCATTTTAAATCATCATAAAAGTTCACACGAATTGCATGAAATACACCGTTGATTCATAGTCCTTGCGAATACAGGCTTTCCTCATCTCTGACACTTTTCCATCTACCAGCTCCTTGTTTTTTGTTGTATTGTGCTGTCAGTTTTCTTATTTATTTTCAGCATTGCTGGAGATTACTGCTGCCAAAAATTGGCCATGCAAGAGTGGTCGAATACAGAAAACCTTACGATTTGATCCTTTGACATCTTGTACAAGCGGACTCTTTGTTGCTAAGTTCACAAAATTGGCCATTTAGTCGAAAGAGGTTTGTTCTCTAAACCCTTCCATATCCTAGCTCGAACATCATACTTGGCTGGCAAATTTAGTATTCAGTTGTGCGAAAACTCCTTCATGTTAGTTTAGCATAAACCATTTATCTAGAATAATTTGAACAGGATCAGTTTTGAGATTGTGCTGATGGTGAAATACTCATTGAAAGCATTCAATGTCCAAAACCCTCACGTTCAACTAAATCTGGATTCGCGCCATTTAAGTCACACCACGAAGGAATTGGATTACTCGAAAAACTTCTATGTATATAATAATCCCTGTTTTGCACACGTTGTAGATGGAAATAGCTTGTTTCTTTTCCATGGATGGAAAGGAAAATCTATTTGCATCAAAAGTTTTGTAGTACAATTTTTTGTAAATATTTATGTGACTGAGGTAAAGATACTATAACAGTTGTTTTGTACTTGAAAAGTATAAACATGAACACCCAAAAATGTGTACCAGAAGTGAATTCAGAATTTAGACTAGTGGTTCAGTTTTTAAAGAATCTCTATTTCTTTTTCTTCGAATCGAATCTACACAATTTTTTTTTATATTTTCTTTGGGTTGCTAATGCGTTGAATCTATTATATTTTTAAAGTTATGAGTTCATATCTACTATGTGTTGTAATTTTTTGAATTTTTATATGTAAATTCATGCTCCACGTTGAGAATATTGGGTTCAAATGAACTCGATATTATAACGATGGATCAGTCACTGATGTGTACTATATTTTTGAAGAATAACCATCTGTAAGAAACTAATTAGCAGTGATTTTGTTTGTTTTAAAAAAAAGTAAATTTAGCTCTAGCAAGTTGAACCATGTTATAGCCCAGAAGAAATTAACTGTTATATCTAAAATAAAGAATATGATAAGGTTTGTGTATACGTTATGCTCCTTAGATTCACTCATAGATTATATTGAGTGTATTATTATTTGTATCTTACCGCATGAAAAATAGTGTATACATGTAAAGTAACAGATAACGCTCAAAAAGTAAAACATAACAACTAATATTTTAACATAAAAGATAGAGAGAAAATAGTGGTAAATAAATTATAAATGCTATAATCGATTTAAGTCACCCATTAATTAAACTACATTAATTATCTAAACAATGTGTTTAACGTATACGTGGGCAAAGCTAAGTTGAGTGAAGGGAGATTAATTGAATATCGTTTCTTAAAAATATTAAGTTATTTAATTGTTCACTTTAGAAATGACACACATATTAAGATAACAATAATTAACATAGCGAAAAGTTATAATTTTACCCTTATTAATTATGGTTCCGAAAATGGTGAATTAAAACTTGAAAATTTTCAAGAAGTTTAAATGAGGGTATAATAGGATAATATTTTTTTTCCTTTCTTGATTTGTCAAAATGGACAAGTAAATAGTGACAACTAAAAAAAGAAATATAGACAAGTAAGTAGGGACAAAGGGTAATTAATTTATCAAACATTTACGTAATTTTTTTTTTTGGAAAAAGTAACAAAAGAGTTTCAAAAATTGCTTTTTAGAGTTATTTTTCTAAATCCCCTTGTATAAAATGAGAAAAGAGGTCAAAAAGTTAATCAACATCTAATTAAACGGTAAAAAAAATAAGAAGAAAAAAAGAAGCCATAATAGACAGTCATGCTAAAATAGAGATGAATTTATCAGTTACGAGTTCGACATAATTCAGTAACTTTATCTAAGACTACATCTGTCTAAAGAAATCCATTAAATATGTATATATAATCTATAACTTAAAATTCTGATTCAATCTTTCGAAAATACCAAATGTTCTATATACTCCTCAAACAAGCTTTCCTTAAATTATGACTATTACACGTGATTCTAAAATACTTGAGTCAATCATTATTTTTTATCGATAACCTCAGATCAATCAATCAAATATTGATTAATACGTAATCGATCGAACACTACTCCAAATTTTGCCTTTGTAAATCCTCATAGAATCTCTTAATAAATTCCTCAGCTCTTTGCTCTAAACTTTGCCTTTCCTCAAAAGTAGCTTCATCTCCTTCTTCTTCATCATCATAATTTCTCCAATATTTTTTTCCATATTCCAATTTTTCTTGGAAAAAAATATTTTGTCTTTTTTGAACTTTTTTTCTTTCATTTTCATGATATTGACAATTACATTCATAAAGACTCAATGTTGATGAGTAACAATTAGTAGAAGGGATTTTTTTTGTAATTCTTTTGCTTTTGGAAGGATTATTTGATGAGGAAATGAAGAAAATACTAGAGATTTTCTTAATAATTTTGAACAATTTGTGGGATTTATTTCTTGAAGGGAAAGACATATTGTGTAGAGAAAAAAAAAAAACTTTGAAACGCATGCAATATTCTTTAACAAAATTGTGAATAAATGTTAGTGTATAAGTTATTAGATTTAAATAAGGAACATTTAATTAGGGTTTTTAATTAATAAGGAAATTGATATAATTTCGTATCTTAAAGTTTCATTAGTTAAATTCATTTCCATATAAGTATCTTAGTGGATTAAAAGTTTTTCTCATGAGGTATGAAAAAATTACTATCTTATTTATTTATGTGTAATATTTATTGAATTAAATAAAAAATAAATTTATTATATAAAATGTAAATATATCAAAATTATTGTATTATATTTATTAAATTCCTAAAAAAAAAAACAAATTATCATGCATAAAGTATAATATTGATTCAATGTAATATACTTTTTTGTTTAATTATTTATTGTAAAATAAATTCAAGAATACGATGATTCATTGTAAAAATAAATTCATTACATATAATGTTTGTTATTTTTTTATGATAAAATATTATTCATTATGTCTTTACTAAAAAAAGTCTCAGTATGATAGTAAGAGAATAAATTATATCACTATATCAGCGAGATAAGAAATTTCTTGAAACTATATCCACAAATAACTTCTCATCTAAAAGGTGTCATAGAATCAAAAATGTCACATCAAATACGTAAATCATTATGTGAGTATAAAAGAGATCATTAATCCACATGCACTCAAAAAGATTTGCAATAAAAAAAGTTAGAAATGAGTTTCAATTAGATTTAAATTTTCCGAAAAAACAAAACTCTATAGAATCATATTTTACTAAATATTGTAGATATATTCGTACTTTTAAAAAATAATTAATTATATTATTTATATAGGATTTTCTAGAAATATATTATTTTAACGAAAAGAGTGAATTTTCATTGACCCAAGTAAGGAATAGAGGAAAACATTCTATTACAGACATTCTTAATTTAGTGAATTTTTACTGTATATACAAATATATGATAAAAACTTATTCACATTAGGTCGGAGGCGGAGCGAGAGTGTTAGATATTATGAATTCAATAGCTTTTGTTTACTATGTATTCTATCATAAAAATGTATTGAATATATGTACAGATTATTAATCAGAATGTATATATACATTGATATTTTAACTACATTGATAAATATTTTGTTCGTAATTCTTTCTTAATAATTTAAAACCTAATAACTTGAAAAGAATGAAATTTCAAACTCATAAAGTTTATATCCCTTCTTTGCCTATGTATTCGGTATTTAGATCGAGCCATATATTCTATTATGATCAAATAAAAACATTAGGTTAAAATATATATTAATTAACAAATATTAAACTATACATTAATTAACTATGATCTAACGATAAAAGTATATATCATACATTCATTAGGTTTAATATAAAATAACATCGAATTAACCTAGGAAAGTGATATACTTTGTATCTTCGATAAGACAAATTTTAATTACCTTCCCATCAATTTTTAGATAAAGGACACTTTTTTTTAATCTTTATTCGTAATTAAATATTTTATAAATTGAAATATTTTTGATGAGGTACAAAAAAAAACGTAAAAATATCATAAAACTTTTAAATATTTCTATATGTTATACCGGAATTTATAAGTTAATCCAGACTATCAATCACTACTATTATTTATTTAAAGACTAGTCAAGAGTACGTACTTTATAGGTATATATCGCGTTTTTAATAATAAATGTATATAAAATAAGTTAATTATTATATATTCCTCTAACTAGCTTTTCTTAGAATACTTGTTATTAGGGAGCACTTGAATCAACACTATTTTTTTTTCTTTGAATAACCTTAGGCCAATCAATCGAATATTGATTAATTCATAATTAATCGAACAGTACTTCAAATTTTATCTTTTTAAACTTTGATCCTCATAATTTTGAATAATTTGCGGGATTTATTTCGAAAAGACATATAGTGTAGACAACCAAAAAAAAACTTTGAAAAGCATGAAATAAATATTCTTTGATAAAATTGTGAATAAATATTAATGTACATGTTATATTTAAATAAGGAACACTTAGTTCAGATATTTAATTAATTAGGGAAGTAATATAATTTTGTATTTTCAAGTTTCATTAGTTAGATTCATTTCCATATAAATATCTTTGTGGAGTAAAAAGTTTTTCTGATGAAATAGGAAAAAAATTATATCTCACAAATTTATGTATTATATTTATAGAATTTACATAGAAAATAAATTTTTAGATAAAAAGTACAATAAATATATCAAAATTATCGTATCTTACTAAATTATGTATCATATTTATTGAATTTCTATTAAAAGAAATCATTATACATGGATTATAATTATTTTTTTGCTAAATTATTCATTGTAAAATAAATTCAAGGATTTAATGATTTATGTAGAAATAAATTTCTTATATATAACGTTCATTATTTTTTAATAATCAAATATTATTCATTATATTTTTACTAAAAATATTCAATGTATAATTGTGAGAAAATAAACTATATAAGCAAGGTAGGAAATTTCTTGAAACTATATCCGGAAATGTCTTTTTATTTAGAGAAGATTATTAATTACCAAGTATTAATTAAATAAAGTTTTACTGTATATACAAAAATATAGTAAAAACTTCTTCGCATTTGATCAGAGGCGGAGCAAGACTATTAGATACGAATTCGATTGAATTCATTAGCTTTTGTTAACTATGTATTCTATTATAAAAATGTATTGAATAAATGTACATATTAAATACATTGATATTTCAGCTACATTGGTAAATTGGTTAGTTTCGTAATTTTCCTTTACTAATTTAAAACCTAATAAATTAAAAAGAATAAAATGTAGAATTCATAAAATTCAAATACATTCTTTGCCTATATATTCGATATTTAGACCGAATCATATACTTTATTATGATCAAATAAAAATATATTCGTGAAATATTAAATTCGTCACGAAGTTGATCAAATAAAGGAAAGGTCCTACTTAAAACATGTCAAACATATGTTAAAAGAACACCAAAATGTATATGCACCAGCATGTAGTCCAGGTTCATTTCCATTTTTAATTGTCATAATTTTCTTTGGTAGAATCAAATTATAAGTACTTCGATTTATATTATACCATAATTTTTCATTATTTTAATATAAAAAAATTATAATTTATGATACTTTTCGTATAATTTTTTAATTATCTAAAATATTTTATTTAAAATATCAAATTAATCTAATCTAACTTAATTTTAAAAATTAATCATTTTTTAACTTTCGAAAATCGAAACACTGGCAAATAAAAATAGATAGAGATACTACTTTATTTGAGAGTAGACTAATATAAAAACATTATCCATATTCACGCCAAAAATTTCTACAATAAAATTACGCCATTGCTGAGTCTTCAAACAATATTGATATATTCTATTGGTAGATTCTGTACGAATTTATAACATAAATTCGACTGAATAACTCTCGTATTTGATAGATTGGAAACGTTCTGAAGCTCAAATGAAAAGCTCAACCTAATACGAAGAATATACGAAAGAGGAGAAACATGATTGAGACTGAAGAAATCTTAGCTCCACTTAGTAAGCATTTCCACAAATTCTACTACTTTGTTGTATTGATAGAGGTAGATTCAGAATTTTAAGTTTATGAATTCGAATAAAATGTAACTTAATGGGGTTTTTGAATAAATTTATTAATGCAAATATGTGATTTTGAATAAAGCTATTGAGTTCGGTTGACTCTGTTGAGTTTCTGAGTTTTGGATTCTCGATGGATTTTGTTAACATAAATATGTGATTTTGAATAAAGCTATTGAGTTCGGTTGAATCTGTTGAGTTTTTGAGTTTGATGGATTTCGTTAACACAAATATGTGATTTTGAATAAAGCTATTGAGTTTGGTTGAATCTGTTGAGTTTCTGAGTTATGGATTCTCGATCCATTTCGTTAACACAAATATGTGATTTTGATCAAAGTTATTGAGTTATAGCCCTGTCTATAGGCGGATTTAGGATTCAAAGTTTTATGATTATGAATCTATTACACTTTTTTGAAATTGTTGATTCGAAAATATTTATTGAGAATGATTCAGTTGAATAATGCTGTATTCATATTGTGTGGTTTAGTTTTACTTACCTGCAAATGTTGCAGTTGATAAGCAGAAGCAGAAGGAGATATCTTCAAACTACAGCGATGATGTTTCGAGCAGTTCCCAATCTGAAAATTCACCGATTGAGCAAGTGGCTCTTACAGTTCCGATCACCGACGTATCAACACTTCCGGTTGTTACATTCCGAATGTGGATACTCGGAACCCTAGCTTGTATTCTCCTCTCATTTCTCAACCAATTCTTCTGGTTCCGCCGTGAGCCTCTATCAATCAGCTCAATCTCAGCTCAAATCGCGGTGGTTCCATTAGGTCATCTCATGGCTATGGCGATTCCAAATCGAGTGTTCTTCAAAGGGAGAAAATTCGAATTCACGATGAATCCAGGACCGTTTAATGTGAAAGAGCATGTATTGATTACGATTTTCGCGAACTCCGGCGCCGGAAATCCGTACGCGATTCATATCGTCAGTGCGGTCAAGGTTTTCTACAAGAGGACGTTGACTTTCTGGGTTTCGTTGATCGTGGTTCTCACGACGCAGGTATTGGGCTTTGGATGGGCCGGGCTTTTTCGGAAGTATTTGGTGGAGCCCGCTGCTATGTGGTGGCCCCACAATCTTGTTCAAGTTTCTCTTTTCAGGTACATAACAATCCACCCAAAGCTATCATATGGACTTCCTTTATCTTTTGTGATATTAGCTGGGCTTCTGCCACGTGGTAGAACAGGTAGGTAGTGTAATCTTGTCTATGGGTCGGGTTGAGAGTTTGGGTCCATGTCAGGTGTAGGGTCGGGTTAATCGTTGAGTTAGGATCGAAGATCTGTTTCGAATATAAGGTTAAAAGGGAGTTTTTCGAAAATATATATTTTTTTTTTGTATATAAAAAAATTTAGAAGAAATAAATTATTTTAAAAAATATTTTTCAAAATATTCTAAATCAATCAAGCACGTGAAATTATAAAATATTTTTTTCGGTAGTTCCTACACCTTAGATAGATAATAGGAGTAGACTCATATTTAATCCACTTTTAACATAATTACACATTCCATTTAAAAGGGGTCGTGTGGGATGCAGGAGCGGACCCACGTGAGTTCGAGGTTTTATCGAATCTTTTTGATAAAAAATTACACGATATAATAAGATAAATTTTCTGTATTTATGTAGATATTTATATTTTGAACCTCCTTAATGACAAATAAAAACTTATAGTTCAGGTATCCTTGAAGTTAAGAGTTCAAATCCTGTGTTAGATATATTAGCCTTGTATTATTAATATCTTGTTTGATACTCTTATCTAATCTATGTAATTGATGCATTAGTTAGCATTAGTCATACACTCTATTGTGTATTTAGCTGTGTATTACTAAATATCATGAACTTTTTGGTATCAACAATGCAATGATTTTATGTATGCATTAGCTCAATTAAAGATTCAATTGCCCTTTAATCCCCTTTTACATCTTATCTTTGTAAATTATTTTTTTTATGCAATGCATATTATTTTTTAATCATCAAACCAAACAATGAATAAAAATAATCTATGTATAATTAATGCAAGTATAATCAATACACGCATTGCTAAATGCTAAAATATACATCACTAAACACTCTATTTGGTATTATTCTTATACACTACCAAACGGTTTTAATAGTGTTAATGACTTAAAAAAAGTAATTTTTTTCTGGTCACAAGGGGAGTGATCAAGATTGCCCATGATTAGGTTGGTCACCTACATTACACTTAAGACTTAGGAGGATACCATATCCAAGTGGTCGAATCTGCCTCATAGTTTGTGATAACAAGGGGTTGAATTTGTATGGTATGAATAAGGGTCATTGAAGAGCTTCTCTCCCCTCCAATTGTAGGAGGATCAACAATATCCCGCTTACTGTCTATGTAATTCAATCTTTCCATATACTGGATGGTGGCGTGGTGGAGGAACTTGAATAAATCTTTAAGGTCAAGTAGTTGAAATATGTAGTATTTAGGAGAGAACTGTAAACAAATAAATGCTGTTTTGTGGTTGTTATGATTACTATGCTTATTGTGGTTTTCATTTCTAAATGGCAGGGCCCTTCATGAAAAAGAAGAAAGAGCCAAGAACGAATTGACACGAAACCAGTTCTTCCTCATTGCCTTTTTATGTAGCTTTGCTTACTATGTCTTTCCAGGTTACCTTTTCCCGATGCTAAGTTCCCTTTCATGGCTATGTTGGATATTCCCAGCTTCTGTCCTTGCCCAACAGTTGGGTTCTGGGCTTCATGGTCTTGGAATGGGTGCCATTGGACTCGATTGGTCTAGTATATCATCCTATCTCGGAAGCCCACTAGCTAGTCCATGGTTCGCAACTGCAAACATTGCTGCTGGATATTTTCTCATTATGTATGTTGTTACACCTATTATGTACTGGTCCAATGTGTACAAAGCCAAAACCTTCCCAATATTCTCAGACGGCCTCTTCACATCAGATGGTCAAACATACAACATTTCAGCCATTATGATCAAAATTTCCATATTGATTTCAATGCATATGATCGCGAGGGCCCTCTCTACCTCAGCACTTTCTTTTCAATGACTTATGCATTCAGCTTTGCTTGCCTCAGTGCCACAGTCGTTCATGTCTTCCTCTTCCATGGACGGTAAGTTGCAATCTTGGACAATTGATAATACTCACAGGTTTTGATCATGCCTATTTATGTGCATCTCTGTATCTGTATCTCTTTGTCTATATACTAATCTATATGTCTGAGTCTCTTATTCTGAATTTCTACAATGCTTTAATGTGTTTTTTTGGTGCAACTTGCTTCACATCTAAACTGTCCTTTTTTTTGTAATGTTTCAGGAATAGCTTAGTATGTAGGTTGTTAACTTGTACTAAACAACTAAAATAGTTACAGATTTCGCCAAAGATAATATTCACGATATAGTGATTCTATGTTAAAACATTTAAATCAGAAAGAATCAGAGAGGATCACAATATTCAATTTGTGATTAAAAATAATTTATAAGTGACATACCAATCAAAAAGTGATTTGCAAGTGATATGTGTGCTTTCTACTGGAAAAAAGACTTTGTCCAAGGCAAAAGTTGAGTTGATAGGTATAAATGTTAGACCATGTGATATTCAAAGGCTGCTGCTGATCGACTGAATTGTGTAAGTATGATAAGTTTCACCATTTCTGTAGATCTGATACTCCATGCAAATCTTAGCTGCACTATGGTGTTACATTAAAAGTGAAGTGGATGACCAGAAAGAAGTGAAAACTAATAGGGGTGGGAAAAAAAGATAAATGCTACTTTATTAGGATACATTAGTAAAACAAAAACTTGCTAAAAATAGCTTTCAACACATGAATGCTCAGATATTTGTAATAGGTCTTTTTATGTGATTAGAAAAAGGGATTCCCTGAATTCTTTACTAAATGATTTTCGTTCTCTCCTCATCTTGTTGAGGGAAGTACAAAGACAACAAATTCTCCGTGTTCCTAATGTGGAAAAATAAAGACAAGTGAAACTTTGCATTGTTATACTCTTTGTGTTCCGTATTTGAGTATTGAGCTAGTTTTAGCTTTAGTGCACCTGGCAGCAAATAATCAACTCATTGGCTTTTGATATGTAGAGACCTGTGGCAGCTGAGCAAGTCTGCTTTCCAAGAGAAGAAAATGGATATTCACACAAAGCTCATGAGAAAATACAAGCAAGTTCCTGAATGGTGGTTCTTAAGCATTCTTCTTGTAAATATTGCTGCTACTGTGTTTATATGTGAATATTACAAAACACAGCTCCAATTACCATGGTGGGGTGTCTTACTAGCGTGTGGACTTGCATTCTTTTTCACCCTTCCTGTTGGAGTCATCACTGCTACCACAAACCAAGTAATGTGCTATATTCTGTTTCACAGCTGTTTGCAATCATCCATAGCTTTTGTTGATCGCATCCTACCCAATGGTTTATTCCATTAGAAATACTGATAAATTGCCATACATTAGCTGAGACTAGTACTTGAGTTAGTAATAAAACTGGCATAATTTTTCAGGTAATACATTGGTATCTGTTTTCTGCATTCTAGTTGATATTGGATTTTGCATACTCTAGATGAGAGCATCTGGATTTTGCGCAATGCAGTCTTAGACGAGGATGATATAGCCACACGAACTTCTTTCTTGTTCTAACTTTCCATTGTCTCTTTGCACAGACTCCTGGTTTGAATGTGATAACGGAGTACATAATTGGCTACTTGTACCCCGGTTATCCAGTAGCTAACATGTGCTTTAAGGTGTACGGTTACATCAGCATGAAGCAGGGATTAACCTTTTTACAAGACTTAAAGCTTGGGCATTACATGAAGATTCCTCCAAGAGCAATGTTTATGGCTCAGGTTGGATTTTCTTTTCCTTCTGCATCTGTAAATCCCTACATGCCGGCACATGAAACTATCTCAGGTGCCTGGTTGAATGAATAGTCCTACAAGCTGTAATCTTTGAGCTTTGAACTCTTTAATCAGGTTGCTGGAACGTTGATATCAGCTTTAGTGCATCTTGGAACAGCATGGTGGCTCATAGACACTGTCCCAGATATTTGCGACAGGGCTTTGCTTCCTCCTGGAAGTCCGTGGACATGCCCAGGCGATCATGTATTTTATGATGCCTCGGTCATCTGGGGTTTGATTGGGCCACAGAGAATTTTCGGAAACCTTGGCCATTACTCTGCCCTTAACTGGTCTTTCTTATTTGGAGCTATAGCTCCTGTCATTGTTTGGATCGCGCACAAGACATTCCCTAGTCAGCAGTGGATCAGGTTAATCACAGTGCCAGTACTATTAGCTGGTATACTCAATATGCCACCAGCTACTTCCGTCAACTACAACAGTTGGATCATCATAGCTTTTCTCTCCGGATTTGTTGTTTATAGATACCATCAGAAGTTATGGAGTCGTCACAATTATGTTTTATCTGGCGCGTTAGATGCTGGATTAGCATTCATGGGGGTGTTGTTGTATTTATGCTTGGGAATGGAGCATGTTAGGCTTAACTGGTGGGGAAGTGATGCAGATCAATGCCCATTGGCTAAATGTCCAACTGCTGAAGGGGTTGTGGTTAAAGGCTGCCCAGTTTTTTAGATGTGCCTGGACTTATTCAAAGGTGTTTGATTATTCTTTTGGTGTATATGTTTGTAAATGGATGTAGATTAGTAGTTCATGCATTTTTTAAACAAATTCATCATTGTGAGGATTGTGCAACTTTTCATTACAAAATTGATGGAAATGGTATTTGACTATTCTTAGATTGCTCCGCGTTTTTATTCTCATTGTTATAACTATAAACGAGAAATTCTGAGTAAGCATGAGTCATCACTCATAAACTCGTGTTAACTATATTCATGTCCTTTGTATACAGGACGTAACAAAACTCTTTCTACTTAAAGTGACTTCATTTCCACGACCTGTACTTTCAAACCTTTGGTTATTGATGGAGGTAATCTTGCCATCCTATCACAATCTATGGTAGTTATAATAGTAACGTGTTATCTGATAATGTAAAATTTCTTTATATATATTAAAAAATTAACCTGAATTTTAAATTAGTGAGTGCTAGAAAACTACGTCGTATTGGTACACATATACATCACGATTCATACATTCCATGTTAACACAAAAGTGAAAAGCGAGCTCAAGAAAGTGCAAAAATGGAGGCAAATAGTGGAAAATTAACAACAAATGCATCGTCTCTTCGATGGAAAATCCTTCGTCGTAATCTTATTCGTCGCTCTTCATCCAATTCAGGTCTAAAAATCTTTTTTTTTAACGTACATTCAAATATATATATATATTATATACAATCAATTTTTTGAGATTTTTGAGCGTATGGATTGAATTGTTGTATCTAAGAAGATAAATCTGAAATGGATATTCAGTGAATATCAAGGAAACCAACTCATGGGATCTGTTAAGTAACATTACCTTTTGGGGTTGAGGTTTTTTGCAGATATAGGCATTATGAAGTATTTTTCTGTTATAAAAAAGACTAATTTTTTCGCTCAATTTATTTTCTGGGTTTGAATAATTTGGATTAAATTGTTGTGTTTCAGAAGATAAATCTGAAATGGGTATTCAGCGAATATCTAGAAAGGCAACTCATGGGTTCAATTTGATTCCATTTCATCTGATGAAAGATCGTGTTGAAGAAAATGTGAATTCGATGGATAGCTCGCGGAATGCTACCTTATGCTATACATTGCCAGTTACTAATGCTTCCCCACTTATTCTTCAGTGAGTTCCCATTATTCCTAAGTTGATTTTCCTCTTCTTTTTTGAGTATGGTGTGCTAAAGTTCATTTTCCTCTTCTTCACTTCACTTATGGGCTGTGATGACGCCAGGTTTTTCACTATGGAGGTTCAAGATATAAAAAGAAATTAGAACACAAGGAAACAGGGGATTAACATCTACTTATATGTGCATAAAAATGAATTCAACCATTTATATATGTAATATAATAATTTATATTTCATCGAAGGCGGTCCGGATGAACCCCTTCAACCATCTTGGATCCACCTGCTTATGGGTGGATGTAGTATCAGGGTAGTGGATGGGCATCCATTATCTTGACTTAATCACATAGAGGCACCCACATGTTGTCACACTATAGAAGTCTGTGCAGCAGTGATCAAATTCTTACCTTTGTTGAGTCCTTACATGGTATATGGTCTTGGGTAATAATCATGTGTCATGGCACCCTAAGGTCTAGTCTAGTGATCAATGAAGTGGATTGAGAACTATGAGGCCTCAACTTCTAATTCAAGCAGAGACAAAAAATACTAGGTGGTTTCTTTCCATTTGTCCAATATTTGGTGGACAAAGTTACTAGGTATCGATGTTGGTAGGAGGTAGCATGCACCTCGAGAAAACTATTATCCATAAAAAAGGAAAAACTCACACTTCCTGACCAATTAAGTCTCATGGAGGATTTGATCTTCCTATATGATTTTGAGCAATCCTCACCTCATGAGGTCGCTTTTGAGGTTGGGTTAGTCCCAATGTTCATTTTCTTAACATTGACATCCTTGTTTTGATTGATGGATTTGCTTAGTGTTTCCCCTATTCTTCATTTTGGGTGAAAAATATTACTCTTTTTCCGTTTCAATTTGTTTGTTTGATTTTGACTTGACACGGAATTTAAGAAAGAAAAGAGGACTTATAAATCTTGTGGCCGTAAACTAGATGTATGTAGAATGTGCCAAAACGCTCTTTAATCTTGTGATCTTAAACATGTCATGTGGAAAGTTAAAACTAGTGAATTGCCAAAAAAAGAGACATTCTTCTTAAAATGGACTAAAAAGGAAAGTAAGAAAAACAAATTGAAACAGAGGGAGTTTTTTTTTTTTTTTTTTTTTTGTAATCCCCCTCCATTGATTGGTTTTTTCATCTTTTGGCCCTGGAATAATTCTCTCGTCAGAATGAACTGGTTGATGTTGTTCCTTGATGATCTCTAATGGCTTGACTTTAATGCAGTCAGAGAGCGGATGATATGGCACATCTTAATGACTTTGAGGTCTGCAATAGATATGATATTGACAACACTGGACTTGTTTGTAAGTACTTTTTGCATTCTTCGATTTGTTTTTTACTTTCGTGGAAAAGTATGTATATCTTTCCTTACCAAGAAAAGTCTGAATTTGTCCTGGTTCTGCTCTATATTGAATTTGATGTCTGTCTATCAGACTCACAGACCAGTTTAGTTTGATGTTGATAATTGAGTTGCATTCAGGGTGTGGCTTAGTGGTCAATTAAGTAGGTGCAAACTTTGGAGGTCTGCCTAAGCCTTTGTGGGCAGTAGTTGGTTGAAATTCCTAACAGGAGAAACAACAGTAGGTGATTTCTTCCCATCTGCCTAAGACTTTGTGGGCAGACTTACCCGGTACTTGTGTTGGTGGGAGCTACAAGTACCCGTGAATTAGTCGAGGTGCGTGCAAGATTCCCTGAACACCACCATTATCAGAAAAATAATTTCTAAGTTGAATATGGAAATTGTTGCATCTTATTTTCTTAGATAACTACATGAATATACTTGTAGTCAGTGTTGGACGGTAATTATTGCCTGCGTCAATTGTAGCGATGTCAACTCACTGCTTAGCTAAAGTAAACCACATCCAAATGCTGACTGGTATTTTAGATGTTGAGAATCAAAAAGGCATTTAGTGAGGGATTACACGGTAAGTGAGGACCTTTTTTGTAGGAGAACATGCTTTTATCAATGTAGATATACCTTTTCTCCACTAACAGAAGAAATCTGAAGATAAATGTGAAATGAAGAAACAATAAATACTAAAATTGTTATTGTAGTTTGTTGTTTGAGTTCATTAAGTGTAGAGTTAACTTATCTAATATAGCCCACACTGTTGGCTTCTGTTTTAGGTGCTTTTCTGAACATAACATTCTTTCCAGAGGTTTGGACAGAGATCTTATATATTGTGGATTATGCTATTTCTCATTGATTACCCCTTTGAATCCCCCAGTGAATTCAAGAAGAGGAAATTGGAGTTGGCTAGTTTTTGAATAAAATATGATGAGACTGGAAATAATATACCTTTCGTCAAAATATAGATGTTATTTGCAACTATAGAAGATGAAAGACAAAAGACAAAAGACAAAAGACAAAAGACAAAAGCAAACATTGTGATAATAAGCAATCTTCTGGATGTACTGCATGAATCAAACTTCTGAAAACTAAGAACCTCATCACTTTACATACTTATACATGGCGATGAAGTATTTCATCGACTGCAATGTGATGCTGTGAGCTACTTAGTCATGGCTATAAATTGTCTCTTTTGATGATTGGAATTGTCCTATAGTTAATAGCATTTACAGATTAAGATTCTTTAACTCCGGTCTAAAAGACTAATTTCTTCTGCTCTGGAATAAAGTTTTTTCGTAAACAACTGGAACTTCACGGAATATTTATATACTAGAATGTGCATATCGTTTAGTAAGCCTTAATGGTCCATGTCATGTTTGCTATCATTGCCTTCTAATTTATAGACTTTCTTGTTGAGCAGGTCAATGGCCGTCAGAGGATGTCCTTGCCCACTACTGCTTGTCACGTGCAAGCATTTTCAGGTATTAACAAATGTTATTTTCATATTGGATTATAATATTTTTGGTTGTACCTTCAACTGATTTCAGTTGATTTTCTACTCTTCCAGGGGAAAAAGAGTCATTGAGCTTGGATCTGGCTATGGCTTAGCTGGATTGATCGTTGCAATGACCACAGAAGCACGAGAAGTTTTCATATCTGATGGAAATCCCCAAGTTGTTGATTGTATCCTTTTGATTTAGTGGGGAGATGAGCACTGTAATTTGTTGCACTGATTTTGGCCAATTTCTGGTACATAAAGGTAAAAGGACAAAAGCACTCTGCTTCTGCACTTCCTTCTTTAATTACTTTGTGGATTCACTAGTATCCATTGTGTTGAGGCCTTGCTTTTTTATGTCCCGGGGACCAACCTGTATCAGTTAGGAAAAATAAGCACAAAAATTGGTGATTGCTGAACCATGCCACCTAATCATCTTTGTGCTGGAGCCTGGAGGGATCCTTTCGCAATTATACTGTGTGCTTGTTCAAGGATTTCAGGCAATAAACTAGTGTTTGATCTAAGAGGAAAAATTGTATTT
Organism: Solanum habrochaites; assembly: GCA_027704765.1. Classification (NCBI taxonomy): domain Eukaryota; kingdom Viridiplantae; phylum Streptophyta; class Magnoliopsida; order Solanales; family Solanaceae; genus Solanum; species Solanum habrochaites. The sequence goes on from JAKWJA010002491.1 coordinate 5,015,280, forward strand.
GTTCATTTTCCACTTACGGGTCATGCCACTTGTTTTGCTTGTCAACTCCAATAATAACCTAGTAATTAAGCTGTTTGTCATTCATCAGTAGTATGTTGAAGAATGTAGTATTTGCTAAGACCTCGTCTTTTTCACCTGTCCATTAGTTGTGCAGTATCCTGAATCCTTACTTCGTACTTTCTGTAGTCTAAGATATAAATTGGTAATCATGCAGTGAATCAAATTTACTGGTAATCTTTAAAGGAGTTGTCAGTCTTCTATTTGCTTCCAGTTACACAAACAGTGATTGATCTCCAAGCTTTATTGTTGCCCCTATCAGCTTAAACTATGACCTGTGCCTATCAAACATTGCATAAGGTGTCTAAACTTTAATTAGTGGTTCAGTAACTCGATTGGTTCACATATCTCTTTACTTCAGATGTACTTAACATTCAGATATACAGCGTAATGTGAATGCCAACTCTGGTTCGTTTGGTGGTACGGAGGTGAAGCCATTGATGCTGCACTGGGGTCAGGAAAAAGACTCTGATATCTCCAATACATTTGATGTCATCATTGCAAGTGACTGGTAGTTGTCTCTTTTCTTACTAAACTGTTCTTTTCCTCGTTGAGAATTCTGCTGTAAGTTGTGAACTGAATGCATCATATCTCTGAGTCACTGTTTTCACATCAATGGCTAATGAATGCTAACTTGGAGAACAGAAAGCTCTATGATTTATACAAAATTGTATAACGACCATGCTAGCAAACCCCCCCCCCCTGTTGAGATCTACCAATAATGTGTGGGAGTTCAATTCTTATCTGTCACCTAAGCCTTTTATGTACACGTGCAAGAACAGAAGACGGATCTTCTCCTTTTCGTCTGCTAAAGTTACTCTGTAGTTTTACTTCATTTGTCATTTTGCAGCACTTTCTTCAAAGAATTCCATGGAGCACTCGTCCGAACTATCAAATCATTGTTAAAAAAGGAAGGTCCTTCTGAAGCCATACTTTTCAGCCCCAGAAGAGGCAACTCATTGGACAAGTTTCTCGGAGAAGTTAAAGATAGCGGATTGCATTCCAGCACAGACGAAATGTATGACACAGAAGTTTGGAGGCGTCATCAGGGATTTGTCGAAGGTGATGATTCCTGGCCAAATTATGAGATGGATCATTGCTATCCTTTACTGGTCAGAATTACGCGATGAAGATTTAAAAATGCAGGTTATACTGTGTCTAGTATGCTTATTTTGTACATACAAAACTATCAAAAGCTAGCTCAGATCTTATATACTATGATATATGAACTGATTCCACCATGGACAAGTCACTGATTATTACAGTTTATTAAAATTTTGATATTCAGAACCCATAAACTTTAGTTCTATCACTTTCTTGAGAAGAAATGATTTGGTTGTGTATTGAATATAAACTCCAAAGCACCAACTGATGATGCTAACTATTTCTCTAACGGAAATGGAACATTCAGTGGAATTAGCTTGCGATAATGCTCAACTATCTGCTCACACGTCACGTTTCAAATTTAAATGTATATCTATGTATTATGCCTTAAATATTTCAAATACTAAGCTATTTAATTTCTACCTTTTCCTTGAAATTTTTGTTACACATCAATTTATTTTTTATTTATAGTTTGTTGTCTCTATATTTAAGCCAAAATTTTGGTTCTTTATTTAAAGGGACTATTAATGTTGAAGATAAATGATAATGAAAGTGTTTTAACTTTTAATGAACTATTTCATTCGTTTTATTTTGTTTATCTTGTTTTACTTTGAATGAAGTTTAAAAAATAAACTTTTAAATCTTGTAGTTTTACACTGAAATATGTTGAATGTATAAACATGTTGTTTAATCTGGTGATTGTTAACATCTCCGGTAGAAATTCAAAATTAAAGAGCGGTTAACAAGGAAAGAGACCTTTTTTTTGTTTTAAACAAATTAAAAAGATAAATAAGACAAACAAATTAAAACGGAGAATATAAAACTAAGTTCGGAAAAAATAATTAAAAAGTTAGGGGGGGATAACAATGCAATTTGGTATAGTTTGGGGTCTATATTTGAGTTCTTTGAAAATACAGGGATTCAACAAAACTCAAAGTCGGATAGTTTGTTGTTTCTCTCTGTTCGGAGCTCGAAACATTTTTAACCCCTAATTCTCCCGCCGGCCGGCGATCGGCTGTTGTTCTGATCTTCGTCGACGGAAACTTCTCTTCCTTTTTATCTTCGTCACCGGATAACTCAGATTTTCTCATATTTGGTATCGGAATCAGGAAAGTGAAGGAAAAAAAACCATAAGTAGTAAACTAATTTTGTAGTTTTGAATCTCACTTTTGAAGCAATGGATGAAGAAATGTCGAATTCAGCGCGGAGAATGTCTATGAGAACTCGTAAAATTGCTCCAAAGATGGCTGCTGCTCTTGCCAGTTCTGATAATAGAACACAGGTATTCTAAATACCTTATGGTTTAACTCAAATTTTGGATATCCTGCTAAATTTGATGATTTATATTTGTTTTTTTTCGTTGTCGGAGTAGGCTATGCTAGCGCGACTTGATGCTTTGGAAAGTGATAATGCAGTAGTGGAACCTCAACTACTTGATGATGATGATGAAGCTTCTCTTGACGATGAGGATCAAGGTTTTTTTTTTTTGTTCCTTGTTTGTTCATAAATGTGTTAAATATGTGAAAATGTTACTGTTTTGAACAATTTTTAGCTTGTTTGGAGTTGAATTGGTTCTTTGGTTGTGAGTTTCCCATTACATGATTGGTCAGAAGTTTCGATAAAGGAGGAGGGTCGTGATAGGTTAACGGTTGGAGGAAAAATAGGCTAAGTATGATGAATTCCTCTTAATACTGAATAGATTAGTTGGGGCGCCCTACATCCACTAAAATGGGTTTGAATTTGCTGGAATAGATATGGCATGTTTAGGTTTCACGTATAATAGATAGGAATATGGAATTTCACTAACACTCTGCAGGATATCATAGATTTACAGGATTTGGTGATAAGTTGCTTAATAACGAATGGTATGAAGAATTATGAACTTGTGTACTCTGGATTACAGTGTTACCGCTTCCACTAGTTTTAGCTTGTCCGGAGTTGAATTTGTTCTTAGGTTCTGAGTTTCCCGTAATATAGTTGGTCAGAAGTTTCGATAAAGTAGGATGGTTGTGACAGGCTAATGGCTAAAAATAGTCTATAAGTATGATGAATTCCTCTTAATACTGATTTCATTGGTTGGGACATTCTACCTCCACTAAAATGGGCTTGAATGTGCCAAAATATATATGAAATATTGGTATAACTGTCCTAATTAGTTTAAAATTTTGGCATAGTTTTGATTGTTTCCTTAGGTTCTTCCTATTCCTTTTGCTTAAGCAGTATAGGATTGAGAGAATAGCAGCCTTTGTCATTTATGCCAGCATTATGTTTCACGAATAATAGATAGGAAGATAGATCTTTCACCACACTCAAGAAATTGTACATTTACAGGCTTTGGTGATTAGTTTGCTCAATAAAAGATGGTATAGAGAATATATGGACTTTTGCATTCTGTATTATAGATTGTACGTTTACAGGCTTTAGTTTTTTCTTTTTACCCCTCCCTAGGAGCTCACGGCTTTTTTCTCCCTTGGTGACTCAAATTCACATCTTCGGGTTAAAGTGAGGGGTGCTTACCATCAGAGCAACACCCTCTTGTCTTTAGTTGATTCATATATTCAATAAGGAGTGCTTCACATAGCTGTAATTCCCTTATATATGCATGTTCATTGAAGTTGAGCCTGCCTCATTACCTATTCAGTGACTAAGGAGTAAAGTAAATATTTGTGGGACTTGATGCTTTTTTGTCAGAGAGTGTAGTCGTCTATCTATAAAACCATTGCTGTTGAATGAAGACAATGGATTTGGGGGACGTTTTTCTCTTCTTGTGCCTGATGGATTAATGGTGGATACAGAGGATTTCAGAAGCTAGCGACCGCCTGACCATGAGTAAAAAGAAAAGACAGAGGAATAATGAAAAGAATATAACCATCTTTATCTTGTTATCTTTGTTTCCTTCTATCTTTTTCATCCCTTCAGCAAACTTCTTTTGTTATACCTTTTCTTTTGGTCCTTAGTGGAGGATTTTTTATGGTCCTATTCCTTCTCTTCCATTTATAAGTATAAAAACTTTCTTACTTTTTCACTTCAATTTGTTTTATTTTAATTTCAGTATTTCATAAGAAGTACCCAAAGGGCACAAAGCGGAAAACTCGCCAAGCAAAGGCTCTTGAGAATAAGAGAGCCCCAAAATCATTCCTTGAGCTCTTGAATGAGGTATTACATTTTTCCAAGGCTAGTAGATGTTTTTTTTCCTCTACTTCAATGACCTAAATTAACCTCTCACTGTTCTACTTGTGAAGGCAAACCTAGAGTCCTTGCCACCACATGTGCCAACCTATTTAAGAGCAGCGGTAGGTCCTCCAAGTTCCATCGCTCGCCGCCATTTCTGCACAGTTTGTGGTTTCTCCTCGACCTATACATGCGTGCAGTGTGGGATGCGCTTCTGCTCAATCAAATGTCGGACCATTCATAATGATACTCGTTGCTTGAAATTTGTTGCTTGATTGGTTAGAGTTGCTACCTAGTACCTAATAAATTGGATGGACATGCTGAAGCGCTTTTCTCATGTCCTGTACGCCTCTACCATTTCTAATTTCATGTTTATATAGCTTGTGTACATATTCAGGTACTTTTCTGACTGATCTGGCTCACTTTGGAAATATTGGACTATGTCCTTTTTCTCCGAAAGCATATTTGTTGTTACTCAAGCTTGTCAAAGAGCTCTCTTTGCTTTGAGCTTACTTTTTTCATAGATTTGTTTTTCTGTTCTTAAAACATCATTTTACTTACCTTTATGACGGTTGTGTTAACTTGCCTTCCCCAATATGTTTTCACTGCTCTTTGCTTTGTTTTGCTGTCAAGTGTTCCATTACTTTACTGGCAAATGGAGATAGATGGGGTCTGTCCATTGAACCATAATACCGTTAGTCATATCTTTTTTGCTTGGAAGCCATCTCAATTATATTTGTCTCCATTACCAGATAATTTGCTTTTTTGTGCTTCATTCTTTACTGCAGTTATCTCTTTGCTCTTATTACTGCAGAAGGCAAAGTATAAACTTGCATCTCTACATGTTGTTGCCAATAAATTGTTTGATAGAGTGTCAAATTATGGAGGTACGCACCCAAGAATGTGGCCTAGTGGTCTATCACTTTTCATTGTGTATTCAGTAATCAACATTTGTGTCTAAATAGCTTCTTTCAAATGTGCTTCTGCATCCTTGATAAGTTGGACCTATAATTTCTAAAACAAATCAAATTTATATGTTAGATGCATCTTCCTTCCGAAATCCAGGATACGCCCTTGTCAGTACAAGATCAATGGAACTGCATCATATTCCAAAATGCTACTAAAATATTGATTATCAAGCTTGTCAACAATGGTGATGGACTATTGGTTAATACACCGCGGCTCGTGGGCGACGATCCATCGCCAGCACCTCCTCCAGGTGATTTAGGGCTGCAACATTAAACCAAAATTATAAGACAAATAATTATCAAAGAACAGAAAAAGTAATTTAATGTTGAGAGTAAAGTGTTTAACTTATTGAACAGAGTTCTAAGGTTGGTCTTGTGACTCTTGGATGCCTGGTGATTTAGTAATTTCCACAAGGTGGAGATGGTAGGGTCAGTTCATGAATATTCTTATTTCTTACGAGCCGAAGATTATGTAAACACTTAGTCGAAATCATGATAGCTAAGGCCTTAGTGTAACTTTCCTAAACTCCAATTAGTGTTATATCTGAAGTAAATTGGCCTAAATTGTCTCATGGGGGGTCCTAACTTACCTTTTAGTGAGACCAATATATATGTAATAGCAATGGGTTAAAAACACACCTAAACGTCCAAGTAGGAAAAGTGAACAGTAGATAGTTCAGGTGTATTTGATAAACGTCTAGGGATAGTTGAGATATGAAACTCAAAAAACTGATATATATATATATATAAGTGTGCTTTTGATCCTTCCCTCTATATGTTATGAATTTGGCAGAAACATAGTTTTAGACCCAAATTCTGTATTTGTGTTGAGACCCAATAAGTAAGAAGGGATGTGACTGAATGCAGAACTCGTAAACTTAAAATCTTGCGTGTCTGTCTATAGACACAACAAGTTAAGCAAAACAGAAGAAGCAAGTTTGCTACATACCTATCATAAGGAACAGGGCAAAAGGTGATAACATAATCTGCAGAACCACCACAAGTGAAAGTACTGGAGCCATCATCATAAGCATAGCTATAAGATCGCGGACATGCCCTCTTGAAGAACAATGAGTAATCCGTTGGCTTGCATGTATCAGGCGTGGCGTATGATCCACTACAACAATATTTTGGATCACCAAACGCTTCACAAGCGCTTTTACATCCCACACACTCACTACTTAAGCTATTCATCATTTGCTTCAGCTCATTCGGGCATGACCCATTAAGATCAACACCACAACCGGTTGTTGAACAGTTTCCAACTCCGCCTTTTGGAGTTATAAGCATTGGTAAGTTATAACCGTCCACAAGGCTAACATCGTAGAAATCAAGCCCTCCGGCACCGTTCAAGGTGAACTCCGCCAGAGTAGCTGGCGGAGCAGCTCCAGCTCCGGAACATTCCACTGTTCCGGAGCCACAATCACCTGATGCACAGGTGAATTTGCCTGTGGATGAATCTTGGGAACAGAAAGTCCGACCCCATAAACGGCCCGACCAGCCCGTTGGCGCGGAAACTGAGACGGACTGGCTGGGGTTTAACATGAATCCTGTTGGAGAAAGTTGAGCTGTGCCTGCACCTGATAAAATACCAGGCCATACTTGATAATTGCACTGATTTACTAGTGTAAATGTTGCTGATAAGGCTCCTGTTTCATTTATTTTTAAAAAAAATGAAAAATATTAGTCAATCAATCAACTACATCTCAATCTTAAATTAATTGCCGTCGACCATATACGTTGCCAAATAACTTTTGTTTGGACCATGTAAATGGAATCTAATTATTTTGATCCAAACTTTGCATTTATCTAAAAATAACTTATTTAGAATCTAGTATGAATCTTTATATCCGACTCTGTCTCTCTTTCTCTCTCTATATATAAAAATTCACTAAAATATATAGAAGTATTTGACGGTTAATCCCATTATTATTATACATTGACTTGGGATTATTATATTATGTATTTGCTCTACTTTGAATAGTCAAATCCAAACAAAGAAACATCTAGGATATAAACTTGATCGATTTAACCTTTTTTTAGCATTGAACTCATCATAATTATTATAAAAAAGAAACTATGGATTCTGAATTCAATATACCATCAAATTTTACATAGAAGAAGTTAAAAATATGTCACCTGAAATTAGAATGATGAAAAAGAAGGCAAGAGAAACTTGAGCATTCATCATTCTTTGTGTTATGAGGAAAAAAATTAAATGTGTGAAGAAGAAAAAAAAACAAAAGAACAATTTGATGACAAAATTTATGAGATGCTATATAATTTAAACTAGAAAAAAAATATATTGATTTTTGTTTATGGAAAATAAAAAGGATGATATATGTAGAAAGTATTTTGGAGGGACATTGAAGGAAAATATTACCAATAATAATGTAGGTCGGCAATTGTTTTTGTTAAGTAAATAAGTGAAATTAAAAAATATTTACTATTTATAGAAGAATATTTTCTTTTTACTTTAACATTAATATTAATAATACTTATAAAATATAGTTTTAATATCTAATAGAGAGTAATTTATGTTATATAATACAAATTTTGTTGATAGTAATATATTTATCACATATTTTAATACATTTATAATATATTATATCAATTTCTTACCAAGTAAACATAATATATTTTAAGAACACTTACTAAATATTATATTGCATGAATAATTCACTTTTAATATATAGTGTAGATTTATCATAGCATTGTTATGTATTGCTATAAGTGGTAATAAATAAATAAAATGTTATTAAAATAAATAATTATTTATTAAAAAATACCCACTAAAATAATTTTTTCCTATATTAATACTCTTTATGTATACTTTTACTTGTTCGTTGAGAATATACAATAATATTAATTATAGTAAAGTAAGTATTTTATTTATACTCTTTTCGTTTCAATTTATTTGTAATTATAGTAATGTAAGCATTTAATTTATTGCTCTTTTCATTTTAAATTGTTTGTCTGATTTTTGAAATTCTAAAAAGAAAAAAAAACTTTTAAAATTTATATTCTTGAACTTCAAATTAAATGCTTCCAAGTTAAGACTCGAGAAATTCTTATTCATAATTTTAAACCTTTGTTAATTATAATTTTAAATAAATCACTATGTTAATTCAGATGAATACACAACATAATTGTTAGCAATACCATAATCTTGAAATTTCTCATATCAATGATCTTAACAGGATCATTTTAACAAGTTTAGTGACTAAAGCCAAACGTTATAAAGAAATTCTATTTTTTTAGTTGATAAATATAAATTAAATAATTATATCATATTTATTGTAATCATTCAAATGATTTCTAGAGTGGCAGGAGATATGCTAGACCAAAAATGTAAATAATGTAAATTATTCAATGAAAATCATATGATATAAAGTTGGAGTAATAAGACTATGACTCAATTTTTTAAAAAAAATATGGCGATATTAAAATAGTGTTTGTGATGAATTTGGTAAGTAGATATAATAATATTAAAATAGTGTTGATTAGTATTGGTGTTTGAAATTTGAATAAGACACCAAAAACAAATTTTATCTTTTTATAAACATACAACAATAGATTTTACATAATGTAGAAGGTTTGAACGTTTGAGAGACTTTAAAATATTCAATAATGAAAGAATAAAAAATTGTAAAAGGAGAATAAAGAAAAGTAAGTATAAGAACACAATATGATTGATTCATGATAATCGTCAAAATATAAATGAGCTAGACAACAAAAGCAACTGCCACATGCGAAACTAAAAAGGATATACAATTAACTAGCCACATAAGAAACTAGAAAAGATACTATAATCAACTATACGATATTCAATTTCTCAATTTAATATTTATTAATTCATGAAATATATATATATGAAAATGAGAGACTCAAAAAAATTAAGGCCCCAAGTGATTGCTTTAGTGATCTTATGATCGAGATGGTCTGTATCTTAATTACTCGTATATTTGTCCTTAATTACTAGTTATCTTTAGTTTGATACTTGATAGTTTTACCTTTTCTTTTAAGTTAGTTTGTAATAAAAAAATTACCTTTTTGCAGAAATATTCTGTTTAGTTAATTAATTAATAGTAGTTCATCTAATAAATTGTTGTTCAAGTGGGTACGATACACTCGACTATTATTAACTATATTTAATTATAACTAAGTTTTGTCTCAGAATAAAATTTATATGTCTATCGTTGTTTAGTAGGAATTAAGCGATATATGATGCATATAAAGATGACAAATTTGGTCCAAACCCATTTAACTTGCTCAATTTGCATAGAATTAAATGGGTTGGATAAAAAAGATCAGTTTTTACCTCAATTTCATTGTGTTAAGAGTTAATTATATTATATTTTTATTATTTTCAAATTACAATTTTTTTTTAAATTTAGTGAAATTCAAATGCATCTCAAAACATCCTGATACATTGTGCTTCGATTTCGAATACATCTTGATATATCGTGTTTTGATTTTGGTTCAATCACTCAACGTTCTGATACTTCGTGAAAATGATGTATTTTATCTTGTAAAGTGGTGTATTCAAAAATAGGAGAGAGTGGAACTTTTAGTAATTTTTCAAATGATAAATTATTTTAAAATATGATAAAATAAATTGTGCAAATAATTTTCGCATAAAATAGCTCAAATTACAAGGCAATTTGAACCTAAAAGGTGTTGGATTCATGTGGGGTTTCAATTGAGGTGTACATGAGTCAATTTTTTGGTTTGATTTTTACAAAATCAATTTAATGAATATGATGGTTTAATTCTGTCGATTTTTACCAAATCAATAATAACAATTGACAAAATGACAAACATATATCAACATAACAATAATATAAGAGTTCAATATATCTTGCAAAGAACAAATAGATTGATAAATTTCAACAACACTCCATTATATATATTTTTTTTTTGTAAAAAAAAAGGGACTACATATTAAATTAAGCAGTATATAAAAATGAATGCACTACATAATTCTACTAAATAATATCACATACAATAAGAGAATCACAAGTATTTCTTAACATGTTTTCAAAGAAAATCCAATATAAAATCCTTAAAAGTTAGCTTATAAAAATTATACATTTATTTTATTGATTTGGTCCAATTTATTCTTACTAGATACTTTAATTTGATTTGACTATTCAAACCTGTTTAATAAATCGTCGATTCGATTTGACTTTTAGATCTTACACAGTATCGAGATTTCATAATGATAGCCACCTACAAGTAGTTGTTTACACATACAGGCTGTAGAAGGTGGGTTGTAAGCTATCAGCTATGCAAAACAAGTTTCAATGTAAAGCCAACCAAAATTAATTTTTGTCCACAACCTAAGCCTACCTTGCATAATGCATTTATAATCTCACAAATTTCCTTTTGGCTTAACATATGCAGTGTATTCAACAAGTAGGGTCCGAGGGAGTGGAATGTAAGCAAACCTTACCCTTACCTTACCTTTGAGGGGCGGAGAAGTTGTTTTCATTAGACCCTCAGCTCGAGTAGAATCAGGAAACAAATTTGCTTAACCTACTGTCTACGACCAAGCTGATATACTGAGGAGTAGAGAAGTTGTTTCCATTGGACCCTCGGCTCAAGCAGAATTAGAAATCAAATTTGCTTAACCTATAGTAGACAGTGACTCTATTTCTGATATTGATTCCTCCATTGAATATATGTCAAGACTGGAATCGAAGTCGAACAATTCAATTGATTGACCTTCAGTCTCGAAAAAAATACTAATGGGGGCAATGAGTTCAACTTAACCCATGTCTCTAAGGTTGTCAATCAAGAAGGCATTCAGAGTGCAGCTTGATACACAAATTGAGCTGCCTCTAATAGTCTCTTATTTACTAGAAGTCTGATCAGGCCTATTCTTAGTAGCTCATCAACTTGTCACGGAAACAAGAAACCAACACCAGCTATGCCAATGCTAAAAAGACGGTACTATTCCAGTGGTTCAGTCAAAACTAGGACAACAACAACCCAGTGATGGACGTTATGGCAAAGAACAAGAAGAAAACTAAAGTAGAAATTCGTCCAATAGTAACAAAGGGTGCCTCCACAGGTTCCCACAAGTGAGGTTTACGAGAATAGGATATACACAGACCTTACCTATACCTTTGTGGGGTAGAGAAGTTTACACCGACATTCAAGCTTCGGTACCACATCACAAGTATAACACCATCACTACCATGTTTAGCAAGATCAAAAGATTCAAACAATACCAAGAATGATCATGTAAAGCAAAAGAAAGTCATTGCACAACTTACATCTCAATCATAACCCCCAAAGGCAATCTCCTAACCTAAACAGAATCCATTAACTAAATCATAGATCAAAACTCAATCAATCACAAATAACTCCCCACATCAAGCAAACAGAAAGACTACTCGAGGACTATGACCAAATATCTTCACTCGATGAACACCGGGCATTCCCAAACCCAGAGACGTAAAGCATACATAAGACATAATCACTACAAATAAAGAAGTGAAACATCTCGGATACAAGCTAAAAGATTGACGCTGCTAAACAACTTTTCCCATGAATTCAAAACATCAAAGAGATAAAATATTAATGGACATAAAACATAAATACAAAGTAAAATTTACCCATGAGAAACCAAAAGATTCCAAAATCCAAAGGCAAGATTTTTATATATTTGTATAACCAACAAAAATCAAAACTTTCCATCATAGAAACAGTTGGTAGCAAATTCCAACAACTAATTTGTTATCCTAAAAGCTACCAATGCATGTATGTAGGAAAACTAAAAGTAACAAAAGAAACAAGTCTGTATTATCCATATTAATTAAATACTCCTAAATAGGAAGACAAGAGAAAAAGAGAAGATCATGTACATGATAACTCTTCCTCTTAAAGATTTTTTCACTTCACAGCTGGGCTGGTGCATTCTCTTGCATAATGGCCAGTTTCTCCACAGTTGTAGCACTTGCTTCCGCCGCCACTAGATCTCCCAAACCTGTCACCACTGGATCTCCCAAATCTGTCACCACCGCCACTCTCGCGTGAACAGTCCCTTGCCAGGTGCCCTGGCAATCCACAGTTATAACAAGCCCCACTACCTCCACCTGCACCACTACCACCGCCACGTCTCTCACTAGGGCAATCTCGAGCCATGTGTCCAAGTCCACCACAATTGTAACAACCACCACTTCCAGCACCGCCGCCGCCACCACCAACACCACTACGGTCACAATCCCTAGCTATATGCCCTGTCATTCCACAAGTGTAACAGGCGCCTCCACCACTTCCAGCACCACCACCAACACCAACACCAACACCAACACAATCCCTAGCTATATGCCCCGTCATTCCACAAGTATAACACGCACCTCCTCCACCACCACCGCCGCCACCTCCTCCACCACTGACAAGATCACAATCCCTAGCCATATGACCAACCCTACCACAGTTATAACACTCACCACCACCCCCACTTCTCAAAAACCCATTCCCATTCCTCCGATCACCAACACGACCCATACCCCTACCACCACCGCCGCCGCCGCCACCGTTACGACCTCCATCCAAAGGCGCTCCATCAGGACCCGTCACGTCAACAGCCTGATACTTATCCCCATTCCCAGTCACCATAAACTCAACTTTCTGACCTTCATACAACGAACGAAACCCCTCTGATTTGATCTCAGATTGGTGAACGAAAAGATCTTCGGTTCCATCATCAGGTTTGATGAAACCGTAACCTTTTTGGTTACTGAACCGAGACACAACCCCTGTCAATCGAGTACCTTCGGCCGCCATTGATGATTGATGAGCTCAAAAATCGATCAAACAATCAATAGAAAAATTTTTGTGCCCTAATTCTATGGGCATAGGGAGAATTTATAGGCTAAATTGTTAAAAGCCTTATTGAATTAGGGCTTATTGGATCCCTTATTTTAGTTAGGGTTTGGTTCTATTTTTTGGTTAGTTGAATGGGATAAAGGACAAAAAAGGGAAAAAGAAAAAGTAATTAAGGCCAAATTTGGAACTTTTTTCCTTCATATTTTATTCAAAAGTTGGTCCTTTTTTTTTAAAAAAAAAAAGTGTTATTGGAAGAAAATTAGATTGGGTCGGATTTGAAGGTGGAAAATCGAATACTCATCAGCAAGGTGAAAATTAATTTCTTTTTAGAGAGAAAAACAGAGATTGAGGATATGTTTAGATCGGAAGGTAAAGGAAGGGTATCGTTGAGTCAAAAACAAAGGTCAAGGATATTTTTAGCTCAAAAGCGAAAAATTGATGAGCCATATTATAAATGTTAAAGGTATTTTTGATCATTTTCATTTATACAATAATAATTTTTCGATTAGGTTTTTGAAGATAGATTCTTGATGTTAACTTCAAACAAAGTATATCTTTTGACGTAGATACTTACTTGTGGGAAAAGTAGTGAAATTTCTAATAAATGAACTAATTGAGTTGTAAATTTAAGATCAAAGAAAGAAATGTATTTGTATTAGTAATAACATCCATGAACTTTCTAAACACATGAAAGTAAATTTTCTTATTGTATTTTGCAAAATAGTTTAATTATCTCCTCTATAAAAATTGAAAGACACATATATCTTGTCGTTATAAAAGTTAGTTCAATTTATTCATATTGACTAATAACAATAATTTTTCAACACACATGTCATTTCAATAAGGAAAAAAGGTCAAATTTGCCATTGAACTATGCGGAACTGTCCAAATTTGCTTGAAATAATTCAAATTCAATCGACATTGTTGTCAACCGCCATTCCTCATCCCTCTAATTAAATCGGTCACCTAGTCATTGAAGGCTTTAAGTACGGAAGAAGAAAGTGGTGGGAGCATTGAAATAACATGAATAGCTTTATTTTTCAAAATTAAGTGACAATCTGAACAACTCGAAAAAATATTTGGATCATTACGCAAAGTGCAAGGGCAAATTTCACCCTTTTCCCTTTTAACCTCAAACATAAATTGACACATATGTTTGGTTCAGCTTATATGTTATTGATCCATGCCCCTAGAAAAGATGAAAAACAAGAAGATTGTTGGGCGGGATAAGGAGATAATTTATAAAAATATAAGATATAAATAAATTCTAAAACGATTAGAGATCGACTTTAAGGAAGTGAGGAAATCAAGATGGTGAGCTTATTTTTTCCCTAAGTGTACAAAAAGGACATGAATCTTGGCTTATATTTGTACAAAGAAAGCTAAAAATTATGGTAAGGTGTATGTATATGAAGAAATGGATAGGCATTTATAGGTGTATTACAATTATTATTATTTTATACAAAAAGTGACCACATAGTTTCAACAAATCTTATGAATTAAGAATAAATGGACTTTTCTTTTATGTGTACAAAGTAATAAAGTGGTGACATAATTTCAGCATAATTTGCCATCTCTGTTAGAAAAAGTGAGTCATAATGGCATCATTTTCACTTTCAAACAAATGACTATTTTTAGCACCTTAATAATAAAAAATATAACCATTTTTTGTTGTTTCAAATTTCACAAATAATAGATTTTACTGGCAAAATTTAAAATACCACAATAATAATTATTTTTCAGTATGAGACAAAAAATATTTGATAAGCGTTATTTGTTATATGAATATATTATTTTTCTCGGTAAAGTTCATAATTTTTCGATATATTAAGGCATTAATTTAATTCAAATTCAAATTTGAATATGTTCATTGTCATTGAAGTTTATGTCAATTTAAATAATCTGAGTCGATGGATTGGTCCAAAAATAATTGAACTGAAAATCTTTTCTCAAGAGATGGATATATAAATTGGATGTGCACGTTAAAATTTAAAAACAATCTTCTAATATTGAAATTATAATTAATCCATATTGAGAGTCAATTTTATATATATATAATATATATATATTATATATATATATATATATTATTTTATTTTATTTTCTTTTTCAAATGACAAATTTTTTCTTAAAACCTATACATTTTTTATACATTATTGAACTTTCGGATAAATTACTAGACATTCGATTATATCTCTGACTCTGGATACAACATAGATATCCGGATACATAGGCGAGGGATGTATCATAGAGGGGATAGGATATTAAAATACATAAGGGATGGATGTATCAGAGAGGGGAGTAATGTATCATATAGGAGATAGGATGCGGATACATAGGAAAGGAATGTAACCGAGAGGGGAGAGATGTATCTAAGAGTAATATGGATGTATCAGTGAGAGGAAAGTTACGTACCCGAATGAGATTTTTGAAATATTTTTTTAATTGATAGAAAATTTTAAAAATTATGATAAAATAAGATGTGTATTTGAATAAATTTTTTCATCGATTAAGGCAATTGGGCCAAAAGTTCAAATAAGGAGAAGTCCAGAAATTACATTCAATAATTTTGAAAATAAGTGATTTTGGATTTGTTATTGTTACTTTTTTTATAAGCAATTCTTTAAAGTTAAAAAGTTAAAAGTTAAAATATGTTAAAATTTGAAATTTTGCCTTGAGAAATATATTAGTCAAAAAGTTGAAAATCACCTTTATGTTAAAAAATTATAAATATTTGATTGACTCAATTATTATTGTAAATTTATTTGAAATTACTATTTGGAACCTATAAATTTTAAATTTTAGATTTGTTTCTGCTAATTTCATGTTACTATTTGAGTTATGCTCTTTAAGTTTTTGTAAAATAAGTGTATCATCAGGGGCGGACCCACAGAGGGAACCCACTTCGTTAAAATATATCATCGTATATATATATATTTGATTAGTTTTTAAAATTTTATATGTATATATTAATTTTGGGAAAATTGTATATAATAGCAAACTAATAACCTAAAATAAATGGAGTAGCTAGGGTTTGATTTAATTGTGCTCCATAGCAAACATTTGCAAAAAATTGTCAGGCGCCTCTCTCCCAAATATCTCGCCACTCTCCTCCAATCTCTCGCTCGCTTCCTCACTTTTTATACAAATACAAGTGTATAAAAATTATTTTTAATTGTATAAAGCAGAGAAAATTGTATAAATACATATATTTTTATTCACCTTTCTCCCCTCTTTCAGATCTCACTCGCCACTCTCCCAAATCTCGCTCGCCACCCTGTCCTTTCTCACTTATACAAACAACAACGAAATGTATAATTGTGTTTCTGTTTGTATAAAGCATGAGAAAATTGTATATACACATGCAATTACATATATTTTTGCCCTATGCACTTATAATTATACAATAAAAATACTCCCCTGCCCAGTTTCTTTTGTCTTTCTCTCTTTTTCGTTTTATAAAAATTTTAAATTGTATCTAATTTCTCTCTTTCTCGTTTTATACAATTCGATTCAATTGTATATTCCGTGTTAAGTCTGTTTTGTCTTTCTCTCTTTCTCATTTTATACAAATTCAAATTGTAGATAATCGTTCTATACACTTATAATAATATAATTCGTTTTATATACTTCATTTTTATACAGTTCTCTGCCCAAGTATCTTTCTCTTTCTTGTTTTATACACTTCGTTTTATACAATTTGCTTCAACTGTATATGTATAGCGAATTATACAGTTTCTATGTTTGCTATGGAGCGCAATTATGCAAACTTTGCTATATAATGCAAATATGATTTTTTTATTTGCTATATGTGAAAGTTGCCCATTAACTTTTTACCTCACTAACACAAGTGTGACCTTTGGCCCAGTAATGAAGAGGGCTTGATTTCCCAGCCTGAGTGTACGTTTATCAACTTCATAATAACATCAGACATGTAGTATTAAAACTTACGAGTATTAAGATATTTTAAAAAATTAGATAATATATATAATATTTTTATTAAAAGAATTTTCTTTTTTTGATATATATATTAAAGTTCATTAATATAAGTTCGTATTATGTAAAGTTTATTTGAGAAAAACTTTTTAATACACTGTGTTTATGTGTCTTATATATCAGTATGAAAAATTGAAAACAATGGAAAACTATTTTGAAATTTTACAATATTCATATTTTCAAAAAGAACTAATTAAAGGCAAAATGATTTTTTTTAAAAATTAATTATGTTCTTATTTTGTTAATTAACAAGTAATTTAAGATATACATTTGTAATAATGTGGATAAATAATATTAGGCAGAAGAAGTATGTCATTAAAATATAATTGAAAATAATAGTCAACTTTAATCCTGAATTACTAAAATAAATTATTTTAAGCTATAGTAATGTAGTTAATCTGAGACAAAGAGTGTAATATCCAAGAAAAAGAATACATAAAATAAGAGATATAATATATTAATGAATAATGATTTTTTTTTTTAGCTATATCATTCCGCATCTGAAGCTTATATTAGAAATTTAATTAAATTCAGATCATGTATTATAAAATTCATTTATATGAATAAAAATATAAATTTAAAATCTTTAACTAAAATTTCACTAACGCATATGAATTAAAAAAAATAATTCATAATTATAAAAGGGTAGACATGTGCATGCCTCAACTTATTAAAACTCTGTTATTACGAATTATTCATCTAATAATTTTCATACATGTGCATCTTAGTGGCAATGATAGGTTGTTATGTAACATTAGTACGTATGAGAAAATCACCATTATCAAATAAATAAATTGAAAACATTATCATTCGTTAGTTCGAGTCATGAGAATAAAAAAAATTTAATCACTACAGAAAAATTATGAATTATATGAGAATTTTTTTAAGGATTAGTATGAAATTTACCCTTTTCTTATAGTGTATAGAAATTACTTTTTTTTATTAATAAATTTCACATGATGCAAATTTAAACTAATTGGGATTGTAACAAGTAATTTTTGTTTAGATTCTATGTTGTATTAGGAAATCCATTTAAATATGTATATGAATATTTAATTACGAATTCAATAATTAAACGAGCTATGAGTTCGATAGCAAATTCACAAATCATAAACTTTAAATCGTAACTTACAAATCGATTAATCTAAAAATACGCTTATTTTATTTCGAGACTAATAAGTATAAATTAATTAACTATATGGCAGCTTTGCCTCTAATAAAAAAGCTTATTTTGTTATAAGAATACCATCAATTATTCTAAATATGACTTTTGTTGTACTAGTTAAGGCTGGTTATATGAATTTATCGACATTTCTTGAATAATAAAAAAAATTAATATCTTTTTTATTATGCAAAAATTCATCTATTTTGGACAAAATGTGAAACTAAAAACATTATATAATAGTGACTAGAGAGATTGAATCTTAATTCCAACTAGTAGATGAACAATAAATCTAGAAAAAAGGATGATTCTCCGTATAAATTAAAGGATTAACCTAGTGCACTAAACTATTACTATACGCGAAATTCAAAAAAAGATCGTATCACAAGAGTTTATTGTACGATAATACAGATAATTATGCAACAAAAAGGTTACAATGATCTTATTAGGAGTTTATTCTACAAACAGAGTTAAAAAGACAAATCTTATATACACTTCAAACCAAAAGTAAAAATAAGAACAAACTCTAAAACAAAAAAAACATAAAATTTAAGCTAACAACATACAAATTCTACACATTTTTTTTTAACTATTATTACAAGTTAATGGAATCCCCTTGATCCTCTAGATTGATATAGTTCAAGCCTGCTATTTGCTTCGAGCAACAGTCTCTCTACCTTTTCGTGTTGGCTCAAGTACGCGTGCTTTGAGGCCCACTCGAGCACTGTTAGTACCTCGGCTTGAGCAAGCGCTTCGCTATCAGGAACGTGCAACGCAATGTAGCAAAGTAGAAGCAATGCAGGACTCTGAACTTTTTGTTCACCAAAGTAAACAAGTTGAATCAAATGTTTTGTCCCTCCCGCGTTTATGATGGCTTTGGAATGATCCTTGTGAAGGTAGTTATCAGAACAAGCGAATTTTGTAAGGGCTAATGCTGCTTCTTTGGAGATTCCTGGTTCACGTTCGTCAAGTAGCTTGACTAATGGACTAATGATCCTTGTTTCAGTTGCTCGAAAAGTCCTAGCTAAGTTTCCGATAGCATTGATACATGGAATAAGCAAGTCTGAATCTCCTTTTTCGATGATTTTCAGTAATTGATCAACAACAGCTTTGCAGGCTGTTGTGTTAGGCTTGAACGCTGACCGTCTCAAATCAGCATCCTGTTCTGCCACTGCTGTGATTTCCATTATGGCCATCGATGAATTGTATTTAACATCATCTGTTCCTTTGTCCAGGAGTACCGCGAAGCAAAGCAGTGCTCGTGATTCAGTAATGCTACGACAAATTGAGGAATTTCCTTTGGCAAGTTTCCATAATGCTCGTGCAGCCATCGCCTTCATATAAGCCTTGGTAGCAGGATCCTCATTTTCCCTTCCTTTATTACTCGCCCCGGTGGAACAAACACTGTTCTGATTCTGATGCTGCTGCTTCATCACGTTGTTATTTCCGTGAACTTTGCTCAGCTGATTCACGCCATTGACAAGATTTTCCTGAGGGGTTTTCGTTAGACCCTTCATCGACATAGTGGTGGTTATGACATTGTGCATCTGATTAGACTTATTATTCCCTAATGGATGTGGTACACGAATCTTTCCATCATCCTCGTTCGCCTTGTTCACATTACTATTGTTATTACTAGCCAAAACAACAGCGTGAATCGAAGTGGCTTTGCTGACAATAGCATACTTGCTATGCTCTTGGACTGTCTCAAACGCGAGATGACTAACTAGTAAACGGACTATATTATGCTGCTGAAAAAGATCTTGGCATTTCGGGTAATGTGAAACGAGCTCTGCAACTGCCCATGCTACTACTGACTGAACTTTCATCGGACCTTCTTTGAGTATTTTCGCAAACACTGAGCAAACACCAGCATGTAACATGTGTTCGACACTCTCAGGGTCGCGTCCAAGAAGTCCAATTGCCTTTGCAGCATTCTCCTGACCTTCCATTTTCCCTTCCTTCAACAATTTCAACAACGGTCCGACTCCACCTATCAAGACATAATATAATTAATAAAGTGTGCTCTTTCTAAAAATGCTTCTAATATGACAACACAATTTAGATCTACGTCAAAGCAGACACAAGTGCTGAGTTCGATATCACAAAAAAGCACATCTGTATATTTGTTCATTCTATTTCAGTCTGAGCAACGCTAACAGATTATAATTAACTATAGAAATTGAGAATTTCAACAAACCTTCTTCAATGATCAACTTGCCATACCGATCATTATCCTGAGCTAACGAAACCAAAGACGAAGCAGCATCCGATTTCTCATCTGACGAACCGGTATACAAAATCGCAATCTGTTGCCAAATTAAACACAATATAGGTTCATTAGCAGCAATCGGCGGCAGCCCCAAATACTCATCACCCCGTTCATTTGCAGACGCAGAAACACGGAGTAGCCACGATACATCACCGATCGAATTTTCCAGCAGTGAAGTCATTTTTCTAAATGCAGCAGCAGGGATGATAGTGAAAACACGTTTAACAAGACCATTAGCTCGACATTTCGAGACGATCGATAGGGCTTTTTCGAGTACTTGTTCAGTATCTTCGATGATTCGTTTCGTGGGGCGTTGGTAGAGATCGTTACTAGCTCGCGCTGCTTGACGTAGCAGCGCGGCTAGCTTCTCTGTTTTGGATTTTATATCTGCACAATCTTGTTTGAATGAGTTTGCTTCATCTGCTACTTTTGTTACTTGGTCTGCTAATTGAATTGGCTTAGCCAAGATCTGCTTCACTATATCAGCCATTAAATACAGCAAATTCGTATCAAAATGCAGACAAATCGAGAGTTGATTCAACGAGTCTGGATCAAAATATACGAAAAATGGAGTGTGTATTCAGTTCGTTTCGAGGATTTGGAAGCCAAAAAAATGGTGAAATGAACTTAAATTTATGGATTTGTGAGTTTTAATGGTAGATTTGTTTACATTTGAGAAGTTTGATATTGGAGAGTGAAGAAGATTTGGCAATGGAGTTGGAGTGAGATTCTATTGGAGAGATTTGTGAGTTTAATAGTTTTTTTTTTTAAAATTTGGATGATTGCGATTTTTACATGTGAAATTAGGTCTTAGGCCTAACTCACAGCTCAAAGGATGGAGGATTGCCCAAGCCTTATAAAGAGTCCACCCATCTCATTAATCACCGATGTGGGACTTTTGTCATTCTTTAACACCCCACTTCACGCCCAGTGCTTAGCATCTGGTGCGTGGGCAATTTTAATTTTGGGGACCCCAACATCGGGTGAGACGGGCCCTGCTCTGATACCATGTGAAATTAGGTCTTAGGCCTAACTCACACCCCAAAAGCTAGCTCAAAGGATGGAGGATTGCCCAAGCCTTATAAAGAGTCCACCCATCTCATTAATCACCGATGTGGGACTTTTGTCATTCTTTAACATTACACCTTATCACGAATTCGAATTCTAGAAAATGAGAATAATTTTATCAAATCTTATAATACGTAAATCTGAATTTAATGTAACTAAGATTTATTGTTCTTTTTTTTTTAAAATTAACCATGAGGGTTGCACCTCTGGAAAGGTTCCAGTGTGAGCATACTTATTTGGACCGTAAAGATGGTGAACTATGCTTGAGTGAGACGAGTAAGAAGGGAGGCCCGAGTGATACTGACGTGCAAACTATTCGTCTGACTTGGGTATAGGGGGGAGAAAGACTAATTGAGCCGTGTAGTAATTAATTCTCTTCGAAGTTTCCCTCGGAATAGCTGGAGCTCGCGTGCGAGTTCTATCGTGTAAAGTCAATAATTAGAGGCTATTGTATGTGATACTAAACAGTTATTTAATAATTGATTAAGTGAGTTAATTCTCATCTTAGCTTACCTTTGTGTGATTAATATGAATTGCTGAGAGATGATTGAGATATATTTAAGCTTTATTTTTGAGAATTTAAATTTTTTCATTTGAAATGGTATTTATGAAAATTAATTTCGTAATATATAAATTTAAATTTAATCGAATACTAATAAAAATACGGAATATAAATTAGAGGGAAAAGTAACAGCTTGCATAGATCAGAAAGCCAGGTCACAGACAATGTGGGGACTTTTATATATGTTTCACTTTATGAACTAACCTGTCACATGCCAGATTCTGTGGCGCATTGGCAGGTTTCTTTCATTTTTTTTCGATTTTTTCGTTCGATATTCGATATTTATATTTGAGATAATATCTCATATTATTATTCAATTATGAGTTTTTTTAAAAAAAATCACTCAAGTTTGATTTTTAATTTAAAACTCACTCAATTATAATTAATTTATTCTTAAAAAATCACTTAACTATTGGTTAATATTAGATGTTGTTATTGTTAAGTGACTGTTGAAGCTTAAATGATTTTCTAAGCAAAGAGTCTATAGTTAAGTGACCATATGAGATATTATCTCTTTATATAAAAATCAACTAAATTTAAATTCACGTATTACATGATTCGTTTTTGATAGCTTAGAATTTATTTCATTTCAAAGTTCTGAATCTAAAATTTCTAATTAATAGCGAAACTATCTCAATTATTTCACCACGACGACGGTTATCGATTTCTTCATTGCACAATACTATTATTTGATGGCCTCTGTGGTCCTACTCTTGATTGACACAAAACCTAGCGTATATATAATTTAATATAAATAATTTTATTTATAACGAAATTGTTATTCCTTATTGGTACTAAAAAGTGTAGCTCAGTGATTAATGCAGCGAATTAGGCAATTTCTTTTCATCTGTTCTAATTTTGATAAACAAGTTATTCAATACTTACTATCAGTGAAAGGTAATAAATATTTTATGAAATTAATTAAAATACGTATAGATTAATCTGAACGTCACGATTACGAAAAATAATATGAAACTATTATGTCATGTCCTTGTAACCGAACAACCCCACTTAGAGACTGGCTGGCACAGCCTTTGCATGTTTCAGTTATAGTTCCATGTCTGTTGATTGCACAACGGTATGTAGCACTTTGAAGACACTATGGGCCTAATCCTTTTCTAATCATAAACATGTATGGTCCGATCAAAAATACGTCTAAAATATTTTAATATTTTGAGTTTTATATTTATATTTATTTATGTGTAAATTTGTTATCTGAATTATCATTAATATGTTTATCAAAATATGTCCAAATTAAACTATGGATTATTTAGGTTTCATATATGAAACTTCAGTGCAGATCGTTAAATTCACAAGTAAATAGCGCTTCGACATACGAGTTGGAACTCTTGTCACTATAGTGAGACCAACTCTACCAAGTATTCTAGAAGAATGTGGCACCGATTAATTTCATGGGAAAACCTACATCTACAACGGTGAGCCAATACTCTCTTGCTCTCCAATGTGATGCAACCCAGTTCACTGTATTTCGATAAATATTTAGTGATTGTCTAGGTAGAAATTTACACGCGTAATATTTATGTACGGAACTCAAAATAAAGAAATATTTTAATTTCTTCAAGTGTGTTTTTGATCATTAACTCGTAGATCCTGAACTATTTTAAAATATATCGCAATTTCAATATTATAATATTTATGTACGTAGCCTTTCCTTTTAAGTTTTAACTATCGATTGATGCATGGGTTACCTCTCTTAACATTGTAATTGATAATGAAAGATTTAATGAACTATTTTATTCATTATTGTTTAATTATGCTTTACTTATATTATATACAAAATGACTAACTTTAAAATTTATAAAATTTAAATTTTGATTCCACCTTTAAACACAAATCATTGGGGTATTTAATTACATTATTCATTATTGATTGCTAGAATTAAATAAAAAAATTTCGATCACGAATCACTAAAATACTTAAATTATAAACATGAGTTTTTTTATTTCATTTTCAGTAAACAAGTTCACTGGAAATTAAAACAAATGGTTAAATTTTTTTTTTTGAAATATTAAAAATATTCTTTGAACATTTTTTATTTTCTCACTACTTCAACTAAAATATCTGTGGAAAATTGAGAATAGCCACGAAATATTCTTCAATAGAAAATTTTAATTAAAAAATTGTAATTATTTAGTAGTGAATTATTTTACGATTGATCCTTCATCAAATTTATTTAATTACACGAACTCACATTAAATTGATTATATTATAAATCAATTAGTTGATGAATCTTGAACCGATTGTTCACATTGAATTAATGATGGAGTAGTGGTAAGCACGATGGCTTTTTGGGATTCGATTTAATTTAATAATTTTTTTTTCAATTTATGAATTAAAAATATATTAATTAATAATTAATTTTTACTTTATCGATTAACGATTCTTTATAATTTATTCGATTTTCAAGTTAACCATTAAAAAAATAATCCTCTATTCTTTCCTTTGTCTTATTTTCATTTGTTCATATATTTAGCCATTGCTTTTCCGAACACTCAATCAATCTCATATTATTATTTTTATTAGCCATTGCAATAGTTATTATGATTATGCAATTTTCTTTTTTTCCAAATTATTATTTTTATTAGTCGAGAACGATTTAGAATTTAAATATATATACAATGGCTTATCTAAAACAGTTTAATTTACATCTCTATTATAATTTTCAAGCTATTACATAGTGATTGATTTACTCAATGAGCACAGAGTGCTCATAATAAAATATCCACTCGAAAGGTAAAAAATTTCGCCAGAAGTTATAGCAACCATAAATTATTCCTCATATTAAAAAAAAAAGTTGAAACATATGAGCAGATTTTTGAGCAAAGAAACATTATCAACTGAAGTATATATTAGAGTAGAACTGTCTGTATTACAGTATCCAAAATATACTTTATCCAATAAATTATTTTTTAATAAAAAATTATGACTCCACCACTAATCGTTATATCAATCTCACTAAAACAAAATTTTTTAGATTCCTTCTTGAGTCCAATAATGCAAAAGAGATGATAAATCATATAAATACATTCTCTTGGCCTTATTACTATAAAATGAACTACTTTTCGTGAACCCTTACAAAGACATGCGGTCTTTGTCCTTTAGATACGTTTACGATAAATTTTGTTTCAGTATGATAATTTATTTATTACAACAAAAAGGTAAATTATAATATAAATTTACTTTATCGACAGAATTAAAATACTTTTTGAGAAAGGTTATAATATGAATAAGTAAATATACACAAAAAAAAATAAAAAATTAACATCTCTTGTAATATATACATAAAAAAAAGTATTTTTAATCATTTACAAATAGAAATAGATTCAACATTTTTACTAATGTTCGAATAAATCCCTTTGATTACTTGATTTTTGCCAATAAATCGCGTGCGACTACACAATTAACTCGATCACCCTTATTTTTCACGATTTCAATTAAATCTTTTTTTTATAATATGGTCCCCCTTGAAAATGAATCGATAAAAACCTTTGCTAATTGTTATTTAGCTAAACAACAAAAAAGGAAGGAGATTGATTAAAAGAAAAAGAAAGCAAGTTTGCTTTAATTAAAAATGATTTTTCTTGTCATTTAACGGTTAATAAAATACTTGAAAATTAATATATGTCATATTATTTTTGTTTAATTTTATAATTTATGTGATATTGATAGATTTTGAGATTCAGCTAACTTTTATATATGTTTTAAAGTATTATAATTTATAATAATTATTAAATAATATATGTTATTCCATTTATTTCAGTTATGTGTCATTTGTATAGAATTTGAAAATCATTAAAGGATTATGTATTTTAAAATTTTAATTTGTTAATAATTGTGATTTAATTTATAGTTCTTTTTACATCTTATTTCAAATATTATATGTTACTTTATTTATTTTCAATTTATGTAACACTGATAATTTTTTAAATATTTTTTATTATCAATTATTATAATATCGATGTTTTGAGTGAGTGACTTACAATTTGTTGGCAATACTCAACGCAATTACCATAAAATATATGGATTCCAAAATTAATAATGTAATCAAGTAATCCTTTTTTGAATCAATTTCCAACTTCCTATCAGTAACAGATAAATATATAGGATAGACATGCACACATACTTCACAAGCAATGCATTAATCCGAGTTCGGAGTCTAAGGGGTGAAAAATGTTAACAAAAATTTTAAAACGGTATATAAAATTTCTTTTTAATCAAAACGGTAAAATTGCTCACGAAGTAGCGATTTTGTCCGCTGGAAAAAGTAAAATCGCTGCAATAGCAGTGATTGGTTAAATTTTTTTTTTTTTAAAAAAATAATTTAAACAAAATCGCTCCCAAATTTTTTTTAAATATGTAGCTGAGCGGCTTAAGTTTAATTATTATTTTTTAATTATTTTTTGCTTCTTTTTTTTTTAAAAAAAAAAATTAAATTAATTATTTTTTTAAAAAAATCAAATAGCTAAAAAAGACTTTGATTTAAAATTGTTGCCTTGATAGCAATTTGATTTTAAAAAATAAATAAAAAATTTAATTAAAAATCGATGTGATTTGATTATTTTTTTTTAAAAAAAAATTGATTCAAACCTTTCTTTAAAAAAAGCAAAAAAAAACTTTAAAAAAATTTTGAACTCAAGTCGCTGCCTCAGAAGCGACATATTGAAAATATTATTAAAAAAATATATTTTGAAAATCGCTCCTTTGGGAGCGATTTTGTTAAACAAAAATTTTTTAAAAAAATCAAATTCAACAAATCGCTATTATAGCAGCGATTTTATTTTTTCCGACGGACAAAATCGCTACTTAGTGAGTAATTTTGCCGTTTTGGTTTTAAAAAAATTTCATCTACCGTTTTAAAATTTTTATTAACATTTTTCACCCTTGAGGCTTCGAACTCACATTAATCCTACTACAATAATTATTTCTAGAAGAATGCTCATATCGTGGTAATTTCATCTGTCTTAGTTAATCTAGATTCGACAATACATATAAATTGATTTTTTTCCTAATAATTAGATACTTTTATCTGTAAATACTACGTATATGATTTTTGTACAATTTTTAAATATAAAGTCATGTTACAATCAAAAGTGAAAATATAAAGAACATCATCTGCCTCACCTAGTAACTCCCTCTTATAATATAGGCACAAACGAACTTAAAATTTGAAGACTTCGAATTTTTCAGTCTAAATTTAAAAAACAAAACAACAAAATATGGATTTAACTTAATTTGAACATTGTGATTGGTACCTTAGGCTTATATAACGGCAAAATACAATTTTTATGCTTTTCATGGGTACATCATACACTATTAATAATGTTTAGTTCTTGTCAATTTTCCAAAATATATATATACAAATTAAAAAAAATCAAATTAATGAGTACAGATGCACCCCAATTTACATATCATGAGTAGAAAATGGTAAAAAGAAGTTTTACTTCCAGTAAACTCTTTCCAATTTTTATTACTTTTTATTTGTTGGCAAGGGACTTGTGGTCGCTATTCTTTAGATATATATATACGTACTATGAATTTTGTTTTAATATCGTAATCTACCTATTACAATAAAAAGATAAATATATTTTGGTCCTATCTGATTCTCCTCTAGATCGCGTACAACTTTTGTTTTCACGTTTTCATAATTTATAATATGGTCCCAAAATTATAATATGGTCCCGTTGAAGATGAATCAATAATAAAGATAATAAGAACCTTTCCTATCTAGCTAAACAACAAAGAAGGAAGGAGATTGATAAAGAAAAAGGAATAAGCAAGTTTGCTTTAAAATGATTTTTTTGGTCATTTAGTGAATATTAAGATACTTGAAAATTATATAAACTTTAAATTAATCTATATTTTGATTGACGATATTATTTATTATATCATTATTAAAAAAAGGGTGAAAATCAATCGGTAAAATTGATCGATGATTAAATGTATCTTTTTAAAAAAATAAAAAAAAATGTTTGGACGAATTAAACATTATTTTATCAACTATTAATATGTCATTAATTTTACAGTATTAAATATGTTACGTGAAAAGTTAAAATTAAAAAGTTATCAAAAAAAATATATTATTTTTTAAACGTAAACAAAGAATCCTATTTCAATCCGTGCTGGACCGATCGAAATACTAATAATGAAGTATTCAGTCAATTGATGAAATGCATTGCATCAACCTAGGAGCATTAGTCGATCTGATACAACAATACATATTTCTATAGCCATTCCAATCTTTTCTAGCTTCGTTAACTCCTCCTTTTCAACCCGTATCTTGTTCGCTCTGGAACTACATCTTTTTATTCCATCTTTTTATAATGTATTATTATACTGAAAGTCTATCACAAATAATCTTTCTACTCTACAAAAGCAAAAATACGATCTCCATGATCCTATATATCTTTCAAAATATCACTTGTAAAATTACGTCGAGAATGTTATTGTTGTATACATTAGACCAAGAACTCAAAAATTATTTATTATTGAATTCATCTATATTGAAATAGATTACTAATACTAAATATCGAATAAGGAATGAAAAAAGAAATTCTTGCCTTTGTGACTGAATACATGTATTTATCATTTTTTGATCAATTAGCAGTTATATATAATTTAAAAGTCTATTATAAAAATTCATAAATTATAAATTTTGAATTCGTATATATATAAAGCTTCACAAAGTGAAAATTATACGCTGAATAGGAAATTAAAAAAGAAAATTAGGTCTTACAACTAGAATATGTACATGTCCTTGTCATTCTTTGATCAATTGGAGGTTGTGTGTTATTTTAAATCGTTATAATATAAGAATCTATAAATTATAAGTATATTTTTTTATAAATTTTGAATTCATCTCTATATGAAGCTTGATAAAGTGAAAATTATACAACCAATAGGAAAGTGAAAAAGAAAATCAGGTTTAACAACTAGAATATGTACATGTCCCTATCATTCTTTGATCAATTGGAAGTTGTGCATTATTTTAAATTGTTATAATATAAGAATCCATAAATTATAAGTATATTTTTATTAGAAATCTTAAAATAAATATTAAACATAGAATAAAAAAAAATATTTACGTCAATCTAGGTATTGAGAGTGTTGATTGGTATAATTTTGACCTCATCTTGCTACACTAGTGATGTTTCCAAGAAGCACCATAGCAATAAAATAATACACACCTTCTAATTGATCAAAGAATTACATCATCATCAGTTCATTTTTAAAAATATTTATTTTTTTAAAATATATTATTTATTATTAATATTTAAATAATAATAAATAAAATACTATATGATAACTTTAATTTTAAATTAATTATATGAATTTATTTAAAATTCTTCTTGATTATAAAAAATGAGCAAATTTTTTACAGTGTTTTCTTTCCTTCATAGTATATCCAAAGAGATAAATTTGTCCATATCCCATGCATTTTTATCTAACATTCGATATTTGTATAATTGAAAATTAATAAAAATTTAAGTTACTCATATCAAAAAATTTATATCGAGAACAATGTACACCTTAATAAAAGCGATTTTACATCTAAAAATCAGAACTCAAAAAGTTCACATTGGGTGAAAAATGAGAAGTACTTTTTTCTAGAAAAAATATTTTGATTTTTTTTTTAAAAAAATGATGAAGTTGAACATTCATCTACCGAGAGTTGATCAAGTCACGAGATATCTCTATTTCATTAGGCTTTATATAAATGTGCCTTTTAAAAACTTGAAATAAGGGATAAGTGAATAAAATATTTTATTGTGAATTTATATGCTAAAATAGATTATAAATTTGAGAATTTATAAATTTCTAATTTTGATTCTACTTTTGATTATTGTGAATCCTTCAGTATTACTCAAATTTGTTATTATGGCCACAAAAACTCGTAAGTCGTCTAATAAGACACTCATTTCCAAGGGACTATGAAGATATTTGATTAAACTTATAAAATGATCATTAGACTAAACAATAAACACTTTGTGATTCAATATCGTCTATCCTTGTGAAAAATATTTGTGCATTATAAAATTATACTTTTATTTATTCATACATTTAACAACCTAATAACTAGTGATAGTAAAAGTACTCCCCCGTTGCAAATTGACTTGATGAAACGAAATTGATTTTTCAAATGATCACTTAATTAATATGGTAATTATTATTTCATAAAATTATTTTGTTTATTAAAAAAAATTAAAATAGAAAAAATATAATTTTATGAGATAATATTTATTAGTCGAATAAAATTATCTAAAAATCTAACTTATTACAATTATTTATTGATCTTCTCACTAATTACCATATTTGCGAACCATAATTTGTTGTTCTCTATATTCATGGATTCATGATTATAATATTCCTCAATCCTAATCATTGAACTAATAAATCAACATACCAACAAAATATTATAATATGTTTAAAAGGAAAAAGGTACTTCATTCAAACATTTTAAATTTTTTCTGGGTGGAAAAAATAATATTAAATAGTCTCGAAATTAAGTTATAATGTTATTTAATTATTTGTTGGTTAAGAGTTTGAGATGATTTATTTCAGAATTAATAAGTAGTAATGGATAAGTTAGTCATCTCCTCTGGTGATATAGTAATTTCGAGATAAATTAGATAACTGAAATAAACATTATTTTAAAATCCTATTTATACATCTTTTATATTCATGTATTATTTTTAATACCAGGTAAAATAACATTCACAATCTTTCCTACTTTTTATTTTTTTTTATAATAATTCTTCATATTTTTCTATTGAAAAGTATATTATATAAATATATTTTTATTTATGAATTTATTTGACTAATCTTTTATGTTTATGTATATTTTGATTTGTGATCAATTCTTTTTTACATTAACAAACTTAAGATGTTAGTTCTATTTATAAGGTATATGAAAAGAAAATTTATATTTGAATACATATAGACAGATATAGTATTATCATGAAAATGTACATACAAAAATATTTAATATAATTAAGATGAAAATTTTATTTTTAGAAATGAATAACTAAAACTTGTAAAGAAAATACAAAAATTAAATAAAATGAAAGATATTTTTATAAACAAATAACTCGTTCTTAAATTTAAACAATATATATTTTGAGTACAACAAATAAAAAATTTAATAAGAAATAATCTAATCACGACTATTCTAACATAACTATCCCATCATAAATAATCTCATCATAACTTATATTCAAATCAAACCTCTTAAAAATCTTACTCCAATTAAGAATCGATTAGAAACCATCTTTCAATCTTCAAAATGTAAAACACATTACCTTATAATTATACGAAGGGTGTTCAAAAATTGCACAATAATTTTTTTTTAAAAAAAAAGTGTGAAAAAATAAAATTGCTATTAGTAAGATTCAAACACGTGATCGTTGCCTCATTCATGGTGTCTGAAGTCACTAGGCTACGACTTGTTGTATTAAGAGTGTTCAAAATATGTTATTTAATCACTTCATGTACCATTTACTTATATATATACAATATTTTATTTAGCTAAGGTTGTCCAATTGGAAACCCTGACAACCACTTCGCTCCACCCCTGCTTTACAGTTAAATATAATTTACCAAATTTCACATATAATAAAAGCTTAATACACCAGACTCTCGATTAAGCAATAAAAGGGCAAAAGAGAAGGTTTTACAAGTTCTTTCTTAGCAAAGAAATGGCTCTAGGCCCCTTTGGAAACATAAAAGCAAGTTGATAGTTAGTATATATACAATTTGGAACCAAGGACTGGGTAGCAACAGAAATTTTTGTGAAGAAGAGGAAATAACACAATCAATCAAAAAAAAAAAGTGCAACTAGCAAATGTTACAACAACAATAAATTAAGAGTAATTTCATATATGTAAAATATTAAATAAATAATTCTCAAGAGATTAAGCTTTCTATGTTTGTGATTGTATGTATATGTTTTTGATTGTTACTTAATTTCATTATCATATCGTTAAATATATCATTATCAACAACAAACATCTCAGTAGGATTCCACAAGTGAGATCTAAAGAAGGTAGAGCGTATATAGGCCTTACCACTACATCGTTAGTAATAAAGGAAATTTCATTTTGTGCAACGATAGATTTTCTGTGATCTCCTTGTTATCTTAATTGTTTCTTTACTTATTATTTAATAATTCTATTGTATCTTTTACCCTACTTTTTTCGTACTATATTTTTCTTGATTATTATCCTTCAAATTATTAATGTGATATATATATATATATCAATAAAAAATTAACGACATATATTATCTGAATGTTATATTTATGAAAATAACATAGTACTATAAAAATACAATACAAAGTACGTTATGGAAATATATAAAAATTATCCCATCCAAATAGAATGTAAGTCATCACAAATAATTTGATATACTTGAAATACTTATTAGTAGTTTAATTATATTTCACTTTTACTGTCAACATGACTCCGTGGCCCAATGGATAAGGCGCTGGTCTACGAAACCAGAGATTCTGGGTTCGATCCCCAGCGGAGTCGTATTTAATATTTTTTTTAATTTGACTTTCGTAAAGGCGAAATGATCAAGTAGACCCTTATACTCAATCAAAAGAATATTTTCGAACCCCTCTTATATGTATGTAGTTCACTCGCCTGCCTTGAATAGATGGCACATCAAATTCACATCACATAAATTAATTACATGTCATAATTATCTTTATTATTTATTTTTAAAAATTATTAAACAAAGTTTTATTAAATAAAATAAAATAATAAATTTAAATTTATTAAATACGTCACTTTCTTTCTCCAGTAATAATAACTTGAAATGTGACAAAAAAAAAAGGTATCAATATCTTGATAAAGAAGATAATAAGTGTATAGAAGAAGGAAAAAGGGGTTGGACAGGAATAAGGATGGCAGCTGGAGTTGAACGAAGAAGAAGTCTATTTTTATTTTTATTTTAAAATTTTAGTTTTTAGCTTTTTTTTTTAATTGAAAATTCTATTCAAAAATGTTTTTTTAAATTTATATGAAGTTCACTCGCCTAAATATGTGTGTTGCCATAATTTTTTGCCAACTCAACTATTTTAATGTCACATAAGTCTGGTCAATGGTCAGAGGGGTTTAATATATTGTATTTTATTGAGTTTAAAGGTTTAGTTGATAAATTGATATGTAGAAGGATTCACAATACAAACACATACAAGTACAAGAGTCCACCAGAACATTTCGACTTTCTTAAAATTGATTTGAAAATACTCCAATCAATATTATATGACGTCCTAATACTTAAGTGTGAGGTTTAATTAGTTCCGTAAGAGTTACATCCTACACATGTCCAACATTTTGTATCTAGCAAAACGTCTTGAGACTCAAGTGTGTGGTTTACGTCTTAAGCGCTCGATTGTACGTTCTAAACATGTCCAACGTTCTTACACAAATTATGTTTCAAATTCTTTAATTAACATTATTGACCCTCATAATTCTTGAATAAAAGAATGATATACTTAATAATTTATGAGCAACTCACAAAAACAATTATATATATGAAGTTATTAAAGTTCAATAGATATATACATATCTATATATATACATACATACATATATATATACATATATATATATGTATATATATATGTATATATATGTATATATATTATATATATATATATATAGAGAGAGAGAGAGAGAGAGAGAGAGAGAAGAGTGAAGTGGGAGGACGATCAAGGGCAAAAATGTAATTTCACGCTCACAAAAATCTATTAAGAAAGATAATTAATAATTCTAGAAACATCATTCTACATATTAAGTGAATAATGATCAAAGACAAAAAAGTAATTTCACGCTAACTAAAATCCATCTAGAATGATAACAAAAAATAAATAGTTCTTAGAAATATCTCAAGTTATTGTTATCACCATTAACTTATTATTTTATTATTACTTCCCTTTTTTTGTGAGTTATTGTGATATCTATTTTATTATTACTCTATTTTACTATTACTTTAATTTAATTCTTAATATTTTTTTATTCATTATGCTTATAAAAAATGTCTATTTTTTTATAAATTCATCATGAATTAATTATTTCCATCTTTATTTTGACTCTAATAATATACTTGAAAATAAATATGTGTGATAAAATTAATAATATATATTAGATTGAATTTAAAGAAAAAGATGTTAAAAATTAACTTTACAAATAAAAATGAATAGGATGATATATTTGTATTAAAGACGACTAAGAATAAAAATGTAATTTGTTCTAACAAAAATATATAAAGAATAAATAATTCTAGAAACATCTTTCTATATATGAAGTGAATAATGATCAAAGGTAAAAATGTAATTTCATGCAAGCAAAAATCTACCACGAATGATAATACAAAAATTAAATAGGTCTAGAATATTTTTAGTTATTATTATTAGTGTTACCTCATTTTTGTTATTTCTTCATTTTAATGAGTTATTGGGATATCTATTTATTATACGAAAGTAAATAAATAATGATTACGCTTTGCTCTTAATAATTATATTTCAAGTATAATATTAGGCGGAATCAATCAAAACTAAAATTAAAATTTATATGTACATTTAAGTTTTGTGTATTGAAATATTTTTTTTATTTTGTAATCTTAAATATGATATTTAAAAAAATTAAAATTCAGAAGTTATTTTCTTTTTGAAATAAAAAAAATAAGTTCATATAATAAAAAAGGGGGAATTCATATATTAAAAATAATATATATCTGTTTTATTTTTAAAATGAGCTTTCATATATTTTTATTTTAAAAACTCATTTGACTTCCTTCTATTAATTTGTGCATATATGTGGAGTTTTAAAAATTTGAACATTTTAATATAGAAATATAATAATTTGAAAACTTTAATTCTTCGTTTTAATTTCTAATTTGTTACATATTTGAAAATTACATAAAAAGACTTAAAAGGCAATGTAACAATTTAAGATATTTTTAGAAAAAACATAGTTAAAAAACATAATGAAATTAGGTTGACTCCCTTATTTTTATCGAAACAAAAAAAAAGTTGCATATATTGTTTGAAAATAACGTAAGAATTAAAAATTACTATGAATCACAGAAAATGACAACTAAAAATATATGAGAATCATATAAGAAATTTTGTTGACTTTCGTAAAATCACTTGTATCACATAAAATAAAACAGATATAGTAACATATATTATTCGAAGATGACACAAAAGGTACATAAATTAATAATTTAAAATATTTAAAAAAAACACATGAAAATTTTAGTTCACTTTTTCAAATTTCATTTGTGTCACATAAATTAGAAGAAAAAAAATACTAACATACGTTGGGCCTGCGCTAGGGCGAACACCTGATATCTAGTATTTTTCTATTATATTTCTATTATATAGAAGAGTCAAGTTGAGGACGACCAAGGACAATTTTGTCATTTCACAAATATTCTAGAATGTTTGTTTTTATGTTATGGCACCAAAAAAGGTGGTAATAGATTTATAATAACAATACAACCAAATATTTTTTCTTAAATGACATGTGTATCCTAATGATTTGACATTTAATTTGGACCCACATTTTCTATAGATTCTTTTTTTTTTGTGTGTGTTTGAAATTTTCATTAAACCAGAAAATCTATTAAACAATGACATTTTAGTAATTTTTATATTATTTATGGGTGAAATAATAATTGTATCATTGTGACCAAAATAAAAATCTAGAAGAATCCATACATGTCTTTTCTTTTAAAATTGACCCATAAAGATATATTTATAATTGTGTTAAAATGAAGAGTTTTCTATTAATTAACTCTTTACAAACAATAATAAATACTAAGCTTATTTTGACATGTTTTTGAAAGAAAATTTTGGAAAAATTTAAAATAAAATGTTTTGAATAGTTAATATTTTTGTTCCTAAAAATACTTTAAAGAATTATTGCGTAAACATATTTTTAATATTTGTTACAGAATATGATCACTAAATTCATATCTTGATTATTAAAATAATCTTTAAAATGAAGAATCAATATTTTTAATTAATTTGAGATATATAAAATTATATTTACATGACTAGAATAATGAATAATGTTTAACTATTTAACAGGGAGAATTTATATAGAATATTTTCTTATATCAAATATGATAAACTATTTGACAGGGAAAATTTGACAATAGAAAAAATTAATATTCAAATTCTAAGAAATATTAAAATACAAAATAAAGAAAAATGAGTAGTTTAAAAAAATGTCAATAGAAAAGGGCTTGAGAAATATAGAGGAAGAAAAAAAAAGAGTAATAACTTGAAAATAAATAAATAAATATATTGGTTATTTTGTGGGGGTTAAGATTCAAAGTTTTTTTTACGATATGATATCAAGTGTGTAGTATCCAAAAAAATTATTAACGTAATTTGGAATATAACATTTTGTCAATTGTTATCGTATATAGAAATAAAATTGCTTTCATGATTGTTTTTATTTTTGTGGAGTTAGAAATCAATATATTAATAAATATTCTCAATATTAGAATATAACATTATGATAATTGTCATTGTATATAGAAATAAATTTGATTTCATGATTGTTTTTATTTGTGGAAGTTAGAAATCAAGTTTTTAATAAATACTTTCAATATTAATACCAAAATAAATAGAAGTATTTCTATAATCGGAGACAATAATGAAATGTATCACAAAATTCACCTACAAAGCAAACTACAAACACATTATAAATAAGTTGAAGCAGTAGAGATTTGAAAGACTTTGAATCGATCTTTATGAATTGATTGATCAATGATTAGTATTTTATCATATGAGAACTTATGGTACAAATATTACAAAAAGAAGATGATAATATTGTAGAAAATAGATACCACTTGCAAAATATGTGAAGATCGATGAACTTTTTCAAAGATATCAACAACTTATAATCTAATGCACTTCTCTATTTCCTTGCTGCATAATTTTTTTTGGAATTCAACTTTCTCAATTTGGATTGTGAATGATGCATTTATGTTGTATGAAATTTGAAAAATATTATTAAGTAATATATTGAAGTTGTTTACTGTAAAAATTATTTTGTTACGGAATTATATATCATTGTAACGACCTGTTTAGTCGTTTTGAACAGCAGATTTTATTTCTGGAAAAACTGGCTGAGTCGACGGATCCCACGACGGACCGTCATAGGCACGACGGACCGTCGAGGGGTCTCATTCCAAAACACTTAGAATTTAGAAATTTGGGTACTGAGATCGACTCTCTGAACGTCACGACGGGGTGGCAGGACGGACCGTCTCAGGCATGACGGGCCGTCACAGACTCTTTAATGAATTGGAGTCTCTAAACCTTGTGACGGAAGCAGCAGGACGGACCGTCGCAGGCACGACGGACCGTCACAGGCTGCGTGACCCTGACTGGGTCGGATTTCTGTTAAATATTTTAAGGGGCGTTTTGGACTATTCCTGCTTATAATTATAAAGTTAGTGGTTTAATGTTAATAATTCAATTACTTGGGGGTTAAAAGGGAGAACCTTGAAACAAGTTGTGGGGTATTTTATCATCTTTAATACTTAATTATATGCTAATTAGGGTAAAAGAAAAAGGGGTTTGAATAAGAAAAATATAAAGAACAAAGAGAGGGAGAAACTATCGATCGAGAGAGAGGAAGAACGCAGCTTTGGAAAGATAGCTTGTTGATCGCGATTCTTCGGTGGAGGTAGGTTATGATTTATGCTATTTCATAGTAAACTCTTAATAGCGAATGATTTGTATTGGGTAGTATTGTAAACCCTTCTATATGCTTAATGGTGTGTATGCATGATGTGTTTATATATAATTGTGATGAAACTAGCATGATGAGGCTGTTGAATCTTAAATCCTAAATTTACTTTGTTAATGATGATGCCTTGGTATAAAAGAAGGCTTGATGAACTAAAGTAATGAGATTAGAGGATCGGGTGTCACGTTCCGACACCAAGATAGTAATAGAGGATCGGGTGTCACGTTCCGACACCAGGATAGTATATGGATCGGGTGTCACGTTCCGGCACCAGGATAGAATGAGGATCGGAGTGCCACGTTCCGGCACCAGGATAGAATATGGATCGGGTGTCACGTTCCGACACCAGGATAGTATGATGAGGATCGAAGTGTCACGTTCCGACACCAGGATAGTATGATGAGGATCGGAGTGTCACGTTCCGACACCAGGATAGAAAGATAATGAATCTTGAAATATGTTAATATACTCAATCCAAAGAACATGTTTCCCAAAAGAGTATGGTATGAAGGCTTGAGTCCTCATGGATGTGGTTGGTTGTTATAAATGATTTTTATACTTGTTGCTATCACCTGTTAAGAATATTAGTTGATTTTATGATATTATCTGAAATATATTGCTTTCTATTTTGAGTTGGCCGATGATACCTACTCAGTACTCGTGTTTTGTACTGACCCCTACTTGTAATTGTTTTCCTTTGTTATTTTTGGAATACAACAAACGTACCATCGTCTTCAACTCAACCGCAACTCTAGCCAGTCTTCATCACGTCGGATCTCAGGGTGAGCTAAAGCTTCTAGCTTGGACTGGATCATCTTCTTCATGTCTTGATGCCTTGAAGTTCCGGCATGGACTAACTTTTTACTTATTTTAGCTTCTTAGATACTCTTAGATTAGTAATTTGAGGATAGATGTTCTTATGGTGATGACTTCCAGATTTTGGGGATGATGAGTATTAAATTTTAGAAGTTATTAATTGATTTCGTTAATGAGTTTTAAGTCTTCCGCTTTATTTTCTGTTTATTATGGTTGAAATGTTGGGATTAGATTGGTTGGTTCGCTCACATAGGAGAGTAAATGTGGGTGCCACTCGCGGCTCGTTTTGGGTCGTGACAAACTTGGTATCAGAGCATTAGGTTCGTTGGTCTCATCACACAAGAACGAGTCTAGTAGAGTCTTAAGGAACGGTAGGGGGACGCCTTTACTTTTCTTTGAGAGGCTATAGGACTTTAGGAAAATTCCATTCTTTCTTTCTTTTGTGCTATTACTTGGATCCAATTGGTATCTAGGTGATACAAATTGGTATCTGACCATCTTCATTCTATTTCGCAGATGGTTAGAACTAGAGCAACAACTGCGCCAACACCAGCACCGGCAAGACAAGATACGTCTGAGCCAGCCACTGGGGCTGTAGCTCGAAGAGGAGCAGTGGCAAGGGGTCGTGGTAGGGGTCGTGGGAGGACGTCTTCTAGAGGAAGAGGACAAGCACCTGTCCCATCTAGTACTAGGGCGGTGAATCCTCCACCGACTGAGGAAATAGTAATAAAGGGTGAGGAAGGGGAAGGTGAGCAAGTGCAGAATGAGGAATTACCACCCCAACCTACCCCAGCGATGATTAATCAGGTTCTTGCTTATCTTAGCGGGTTATCTGATCAAGGCCAGACACCTCCAGTGTTTTCTGCACCAGCACCTCAGGTTTCGGAAGTACGACAGGCCGCTGCTGAGGCTCCCCGCATGGATGTCTCATTGGAAATAGGCACGTTTCCTCGTTTGACTACAGGGCCCATAATGACAAGCGATCAGCATGAACTTTTCAGTAAGTTCTTGAAATTGAAACCTTCAATCTTCAAGGGTGCTGAATCTGAGGATGCCTACGATTTTCTGGTTGATTATCATGAGTTACTACATAAAATGGGCATAGTGGAACGATTTGGCGTTGAGTTTGTAACCTATCAGTTTCAGGAAAATGCCAAAATGTGGTGGCGGTCACATGTTGAGTGTCAACCCTCACAGGCACCACCTATGACTTGGACGTCATTCTCTAGCTTATTTATGGAGAAGTATATCCCCCGGACCTTGAGGGATAGGAGGAGAGATGAGTTCTTGAGCCTAGAGCAAGGCAAGATATCGGTGACTGCGTATGAGGCTAAGTTCCGTGCATTATCTAGGTATGTCACCCAGCTTTGTTTCAGTCCACAAGAGCGGATTCGCCGTTATGTGAAGGGGTTGAGGTCAGATTTGCGGATTTCAGCCTTACAGGTAGCGGCTACAGCGAAATCATTTCAAGAGGTGGTAGACTTCGTGATAGTGGTGGAGGGAGTGAAGCCAGATGACTTCACCATGGCATCGACATCTAAAAGGTTTCATAAGGGAGGTGGGTTTAATGGTTCTTACTCCATAGGGCAGGGTTCAGGAGGTTATCCAGCCCGACCTATTCAGTCTTCACTACAGACTGTAGTTGGGGGTCCACCGCAGACCGGTCAACACTTCTCTGAGTTTGGAGGTTATCCCCAGACTTCGTCATTCTCACAGAGACCTATGCTTGAATCCAGAGAGTGTTATGGATGTGGGGAGACTGGGCACATCAAGAGGTATTGTCCAAAACAGAGTTACAGACCTCAAATAGTCAGAGGTAGAGGTGGTCATGGGAGAGGCCGCCATTCTGGAGGACGTGGTGGCCGAGGTAATGGTGGTCACCAAAACGGCCGGGGTGACGGGCAAACTGGAGCTACTACAACAACACATGTTAGGGGCAATGGGCAGACAGGTGATAGGGCCCACTGTTACGCTTTCCCTGGGCGGTCGGAAGCGGAGACATCAGATGCTGTTATCACAGGTAATCTTTTGGTTTGTGATTGCATGGCTTCTGTATTATTTGATCCTGGCTCCACATTTTCATATGTATCTTCCTCATTTGCTACGGTCTTAATTTACATTGTGAATTGCTTGACATGCCTGTTCGTTGTTTCTACTCCGGTGGGTGAGTTTGTGATAGTTGAAAGGTGTATAAGTCTTGTCTGGTGACTTTGTGGGGAGCAACACTCATGTAGACTTGGTTATCTTAAATGGTTGATTTCGATGTAATTCTGGGTATGACTTGGCTTTCTCCAAATTTTGCAATCTTAGATTGTAATGCTAAAACTGTAACGTTGGCCAAGCCTGGGACAGATCCGTTAGTGTGGGAGGGTGACTACACTTACACTCCAGTTCGTATCATCTCCTTTCTTCGTGCTAAGAGAATGGTTAGTAAAGGGTGCTTAGCTTTCTTGGCACACCTCCGGGATGATACTACCCAAGTACCTTCAATTGAGTCGGTTCCGGTAGTCCGTGAGTTTCTGGACGTGTTTCCTGCAGATCTTCCTGGTATGCCACCGGATAGAGATATTGACTTTGCATTGATCTGGAGCCGGGTACTCGCCCCATTTCCGTCCCTCCTTATAGAATGGCTCCAGCAGAGTTAAGGGAGTTAAAGGCCCAACTTCAAGAGTTGTTAAGTAAAGGTTTCATTAGACCAAGTGCATCCTCTTGGGGTGCTCCGGTGTTATTTGTGAAGAAGAAGGATGGGAGTTTTCGGATGTGCATAGACTACCGGCAATTGAACAAAGTAACTGTTAAGAACAAGTACCCTCTTCCCCGCATTGATGATTTGTTCGATCAGTTACAAGGTGCTTGTACCTTCTCAAAAATTGATTTGAGATCTGGTTATCATAAATTGAAAATACGGGCAACAGATGTGCCCAAGACTGCTTTTCGGACCAGGTATGGGCATTATGAGTTCTTAGTAATGTCTTTTGGGCTTACGAATGCCCCTGCTGCTTTCACGAGCTTGATGAACGGGATTTTTAAGCCATATCTGGATCTCTTTGTGATCGTATTTATTGATGATATACTGATATACTCCAAGAGTAAGAAGGAACATGAGGAGCATTTGAGAATCGTGTTGGAAGTATTAAGAAAGAAAAGGCTTTATGCCAAATTCTCCAAGTGTGAGTTTTGGCTAGATTCAGTGTCCTTCTTGGGGCACGTGGTTTCTAAGGATGGAGTGATGGTGGATCCTTCTAAGATTGAAACAGTGAGAAATTGGGTAAGACCTACTAATGTGTCAGAAATAAGGAGCTTTGTTGGGTTAGCCAGCTATTACCGTCGTTGTCAAGGGATTCTCTTCTATTGCCTCCCAACTGACGAACTTGACTAAGCAGAATGTTCCATTTGTATGGTCGGATGAATGTGAGGAAGCTTTCAGAAACTCAAGACCTTGCTGACTACTGCACCTATCCTTACCTTGCCAGTAGAGGGTAAAAACTTCATTGTTATGTGATGCATCCTATTCTGGTTTGGGTGTAGTGCTAATGCAAGAGAAGAATGTGATTGCTTATGCTTCGAGGCAATTAAAGGTGCATGAACGTAACTATCCGACCCATGATTTAGAATTGGATGCATTCGTGTTTGCATTAAAGCAACGGAGACACTATCTATATGGGTTTAGTGTGAAGTCTATACGGATCATCGTAGCCTACAGTATGTCTTTACTCAGAAAGATTTGAATTTGAGACAGAGGAGGTGGATGGAACTAATGAAGGATTATGATGTTACCATCTTGTATCACCAGGAAAGGCTAATGTTGTGGCAGACGCCTTAAGTAGAAAAGCAGGGAGCATGGGTAGTTTAGCCCACTTACAAGCTTCTAGACGCCCATTGGCTAGAGAGGTTCAGACTCTGGCTAATGACTTTATGAGGTTAGAAGTAAATGAGAATGGAGTATTGTTGGCCAGTGTGGAGGCGAGATCTTCTTTTCTTGACCAGATCAAGGGAAAATAGTTTGATGATGAGAAACTAAGCCGAATTCGGGATATGGTGTTGCGAGGAGAGGCTAAAGAAGCGATAATGGATGAGGAAGGTGTTTTGAGAATTAAGGGAAGAGTATGTGTACCCCGTGTCGATGATTTGATCCACACTATTCTTACAGAGGCTCATAGTTCAAAATATTCTATACATCCTGGTGCAACCAAGATGTACCGTGACCTAAAGCAACACTTTTGGTGGAGTAGAATGAAGCGTGACATTGTTGATTTTGTTGCCAAATGTCCAAATTGTCAGCAAGAAAAGTACGAACACCAGAGGCCTGGAGGAACACTTCAGAGAATGCCCATTCCTGAATGGAAGTGGGAGAGAATTGCAATGGACTTCGTGGTTGGTCTTCCAAAGACATTGGGCAAGTTTGATTCTATTTGGGTAATTGTGGACAGATTGACTAAGTCTGCTCACTTCATTCCGGTTAAGGTGACTTACAATGCAGAGAAGTTAGCCAGACTCTATATCTCAGAGATTGTTCGATTGCATGGAGTTCCACTGTCCATCATATCAGATAGAGGTATGCAGTTTACTTCTAAGTTTTGGAGAACATTGCATGCGGAATTAGGTACTAGGTTGGACCTTAGTACTGCATTTCACCCTCAGACCGATGGACAGTCTGAGCGAACGATTCAGGTATTGGAAGATATGCTTCGTGCATGTGTGATAGAATTCGGTGGTCATTGGGATAACTTCTTACCCTTAGCGGAGTTTTCATACAATAATAGCTATCACTCAAGTATTGATATGGCTCCTTTCGAAGCATTGTATGGAGGAGATGTAGGTCTCCCATTTGTTTGTTTGATGCATTCGAGGTTAGACCTTGGGGTACTGACCTTTTGAGGGATTCAGAAGAGAAGGTGAAATCTATTCAAGAAAAGCTTTTATCGGCTCAAAGTAGGCAAAAGGAGTATGCAGATCGAAAGGTTAGGGACTTGGAGTTCATGGAGGGTGAACAAGTCTTGCTGAAGGTTTCGCCCATGAAAGGGTGATGCGGTTTGGTTTGGTAAAAGAGGCAAGCTAAGCCCAAGGTATATTGGACCATTTGAAGTATACTTAAGCGAGTAGGGGAGGTGGCTTATGAATTAGCCTTGCCTCCAGGGCTTTCAGGAGTGCATCCGGTATTTCATGTGTCTATGCTGAAAAGATACCATGGGGATGGAAACTACATCATTCGTTGGGATTCAGTTCTGCTTGATGAAAATTTGACTTATGAGGAGGAGCCTGTTGCCATTCTAGATAGAGAAATTTGCAAGTTGAGATCAAGGGAGATTGCATCCATCAAAGTCCAATGGAAGAATCGACCAGTTGAAGAGTCCACT
Source organism: Solanum habrochaites (assembly GCA_027704765.1). Taxonomy (NCBI): domain Eukaryota; kingdom Viridiplantae; phylum Streptophyta; class Magnoliopsida; order Solanales; family Solanaceae; genus Solanum; species Solanum habrochaites. The sequence continues at coordinate 5,059,446 of JAKWJA010002491.1, forward strand.
TGGGAGAAGGAGGCTGATATGCAAGAAAGATACCCACACCTGTTTACAGATTCAGGTACTTCCTTTTGCCCTTGTTTTTCTTCTTATGATCGTTCGAGGACGAACGATGGGTAAATTGGTATCTATTGTAACGACCTGTTTAGTCGTTTTGAGCAGCAGATTTTATTTCTGAAAAAACTGGCTGAGTCGATGGATCCCACGACGGACCGTCATAGGCACGACGAACCGTCGAGGGGGTCTCGTTCCAAAACACTTATAATTTAGAAATTTGGGTACTGAGATCGACTCTCTGAACGTCACGACGGGGTGGCATGACGGGCCGTCACAGACTCTTTAATGAATTGGAGTCTCTGAACCTTGTGACGGAAGAAGCAGGACGGACCCTCGCAGGCACGACGGGCCGTCACAGGCTGCGTGACCCTGACTGGGTCGGATTTCTGTTAAATATTTTAAGGGGCGTTTTGGATTATTCCTGCTTATAATTATAAAGTTAGTGGTTTAATGTTAATAATTCAATTACTTNAACAAAAATCTACCAAGAATGATAATAAGAAATAAATATTCTAGAACATCCTTAAGATATTGTTATACTATTAATTTATTTTGTTATTACTCACTTTTTTTGTGAGTCATTGTATATCTTAATTCTCCATTTTACTATTACTTTAATCTAACCTTAATATTTTTTCTATTCATATGCTTATCAAAAATGCCTACTTTAATATAAAAATACTTATGAATAATTATTTTCACCTTATTTTGATCTAATTATATACTTGAAAATAAATAAGTGTGATAAAAATTAATAATATTATAATATATATATATATAGAAGATGAAGTGGTAAGACGACCAAGGGTAAAGTGGTAATTTCATTAATACAAAAAGTATTAAGAAAGATAGTAAATAATTCTAAGAAACGCTTTCTTATTGAAGTGAATAGATATTTAAGAGTAAAAATAGGGAGAATACCAATTACCCCCAGCCGATACCCAAAATTCCTCGACACACCTTATCTTTGATCTTTGATGAGGTCTTATTTTAACCCCCCCCCCCCCCCTCCAACTTTTTTTTAAGTAATAATTACCACTTTCGTGCCATGTGGCATAATAACTGATAAGGTCGATGTGTTTTTTCAAAACCACGCACCGGGACCACTTTTTAGCTTTCAAAAAAGTAACTTTTACACTCCCAAGTTTGAAAAAGTTGGCGTTTTTTTCTGTTTCCAAATTAATTTTACCACCAAAAAAAAATTAAGTTAACAAGGAAAGAAGAGGAAAGTGTTGCATGTGTGGATCAATTTCAAAGGTAAGAAATTGATTTCCAACTGAAAGTTTGATTTTCGAGGTTGGATTTTGATAGTTAATTTTCGATGTGGAGTTGAGAGTTAATTAATGGATGGAGCTTCTTCAAAAATTGAAGAAACCATGAAAATGGGGTTATTTTTCAAAGAGGAAGAAGCACTGCTTGTGAGGAGAAACAATAAAATTTATTTTGAATTTTTTTCCAAATGCTTTGACACGTGGCTAACTTTTATTGGTCATTGTTAGCCAAAATCTGCACTCCGCGGCCCCCTACATGGGTAAATACAAGATTATGCCACGTCGACACGAAGTGATAATTTAATACTGTAAAAAAAGTGGAGGGAGTAATAGGACCTCATCAAAGCTAAGGTGTTGTCGTAAGGATTTTGGGTATAGGGCTAGGGGGGGGTAATTGGTATTATCCTTAAAATATAATTTCAAGCTAACAAAAATTTACCAAGAATTATACAGAAAAGTAAATATTTCTAGAAAACATCCTTAGATATGTTATTACATTAATTTATTGGGTATTACTTTATTTTTTTTTGTGAGTCATGGGAATATCTGTTAATTACTTTATTTTACTATTTACTTTAATCTAAACTCTTAATATTTTGTCTATTCATTATACTTATAAAAAATTGCCTACTTTAATTAAAAATACATTATGAATGAATTAATTATTTTCACTTTATTTTGACTCTAATTATATACTTGAAAAATAAATAAGTGGATAAAATAATAATATATATTAGATTGAAATAAAAGAAAAACGAGTAAAAAATAATGTTACAAAGAAATGAATAGGATAATTGTTGTATTTAAGACGACCCCGAATGAAAATATTAATTTCATTATAAAAATCGTATAAGAAAAATAGCAAGAATAATGAATTAATTCTAGAGAAATGTCGAAATGATGATCAAAGGTATAAAAATTAAACTTCACGCAAATAAAAATTCTATCAGAATGATAAACAAAGAAAAAATAAAATGGTTTTCTAAAAAAATTTTTAGTTATTATTGATTATATTAAAACTCATTTTATTATTACTTCACCTTTTTTATGAATTATTTGATATTTCTCATTACTTAATTTACTATCAATTTATTTTAATTATTGAGATTTTTTCTATTCATTATATTACTACAAAATGTCAACTTTCATATAAAAATTTATTATTTAAAAAATATAGTTTAATACATTTAATTTTATTTTGATTATTAATAGTATCCTAAAAAGAAATAGAAATAATTAAGTGTATAAATAATAATATATATTAGATTGAAATTAAAGATAAATAAAATTAGTTGTGATATAAAAAAAAATAATATTTAAAAAAATGTCAAAAAAGTACCTTTACAAATAAAATGAATAGAATAGTATATTGATTTAAAGTACAACTAAAATGTTTACTAGATTAAAATAGTATTCTCATTAAAATATATAATCAAAATTTTTACTTTCATTGATTTTAAAACAATTAACCTGAAGAGTGAACTAACGTAAGTTTGATTTAAATTTAAAATTGATGGGGTCAAAATTTAATTTTCTAATTATATAAAAGATGAAGTTGTGGACAATCACGGGATAATATGGTCATTCATATGATATTTTATTTTTAAAAATTCTATAAATTCATTTTAAAATTTGTCAAAATATTTTTTCAAGCGACTAAATTTTTCTACATAAGTATGATTATTCTAGAAACTATATTATAAAGATTTTCTAGAACTAAGTCCATGACTCAAGTAAATAGCCATTAACACATTCTTCATTTCTCACTCCACAATTCTCTCCTCTTATGTCATATACAATAAATTTGTCACCCTATATTTGTATTGCATCTAAAATAATGCATGTTTCGTATTTACTCTTATTGGAAGATCCATAATGCAATTTTTTTTTTTCAACATTAAAAACTTTATTTTAATTAATTCTCTATATGAGGACCCTAAATTGTAAACAAAAGTAAAAAATCACTATTCTTAGCTGTGAAAAATACATTTGAGACTGTCCAAATAATAAATTTGAACAAAATTTCAATTGATCCACATTTTTCAAACATTCTTGTGAATTGATAATGAACCATTTTAACATGTTACATATAATAATCAATCAAAAGTGCAATTCTCAAAAGGCCTTAATTCAGAAAGGAAGGTATCCAGGGGAGTGAGCAAGCACTTCAAGAATAAAACGTTCAAAAAATGTCAGAGCGTGTTATACCTTTTCTTTTGTTCTCTTTAAACTTTTAAATTTCATGGCGTTCGCGTTTTTTTTGGGATTTGTAAATTAAGTTTTGAAGATCTAAACTTATTTGATGTATCTTTTTATGTATAATTCAAAACGTATATTGTCATATCTAAGTAATTGAGAAACTATATTTATTTTTTACTATTGATTTTATCATCAGTAAATCATGTTAAGCCAGTTATATAACTTATATTTTAAACATCTATGTTTTAAATTATGGAGTAGATGTGAGATTAACGGGGGAATATTGGGAAGTTGCTCATATGGAGATAAAAACATTCAGGCAGAAGGATGAAATCAGTGGAAAAAAATTTCTTTCCTTAGAGACGGAAAGGAGGATACGAAGGGGAACAGGGAAGGGGGGAGGGGGGGGGGGAAGAAGGGGGGGGTGGAAAGGGGAAAAAAAAAGGGGGGAAGTAGTCGAAATTGCTGAAGTGTTTTAGTATTTTGGTTAGTTGTTTTGTTGTTTAATTTTTAGTTAAAATGAATATAAAACAAAATGTTAAAGTCATAATGTTATTTATTTTTATCTATTACATTTTGAAAAAAAGAATGAGGATGCTTATTTCAATGTATCAAGTAGGTCATGTTTTTGTTTGTAAATAAAAACCTATCCAAACAGAGTTTTGATAAGTGTACTCAAATTATGTACAGATGGAATCAGTACTAAAAATGTTTACTATCTTGAGACTCATAATTTTAATCTGTTTTTCTTGAATGATTTCAAATAAAATAGAAAAAGATATCTTTTTAAATTAATTATTTATTCGAATAATATGTTTGACATGATGTAAAAATAATCACGAGAACTTTTATTGTAATTACGTTTATTTGAAAATGTCAAAAATAATTTTTATATTTGAATTTTTGAGAAAAAATTAAATTTTTGATGTATCCTTAGATTGTAAAAACAGTTTTTTTGCCTTTATTAACTTTGTGCCCTCCTTGGCCCCTCTCTAAAGAAGTATAACTTGAAGAGTTGAAGTCTTGACTATTGGGTAATAGTACTCATAAGTAGTTTTTTCTTATTATTCGTTGATTTGATCGAATACGTTGTTTTACTTTCTCTCTTTCACACATGTTCTCTATAGTAAATTATTAAATGTGGCTATGAATTTTTATTGGTTTAGCTTTTTATTATTTCAAATTTATAATCTGTGTGTTTTCTTTTTGAAATGGAAAGCAACTCCTTGAAAAGTACAAAACAGCGAAATATTTTGGCCATGGACAAATTTTTCATATCTTTAGGTGATTTAGTGTTCATGGTGCAAAACTGCGAAAAAGTCCCAACACTGGTATGAAAAGTTGGGGGGGGGGGGGGATACTGTGTTAATCATTAGCATCGGGATGGTGGATAGTATATGAGACAATGACCCACGCTGAGATTGAGTTTTACAAGTGTATTTTAAGGAAGTAATAGGTAAGTGTTGATAAGATATTGATCGTACGTAGGGGTTGTTGTAAAAAGAATATCAAAGATCTTCCGACAATCGAACTAAGCGTATCAATTGTTGTATTATATTAAAATAAATTATTAATAACGTGTGGGTTATTGTTTAAGTGCTATTACCGTGCCAAACACAGTAGGATGGACTTATTCATGTTGTAAAAGAAGAAAATCAAATTGTCGAATTGAAACAATCTTACCTGTGTGTCAATATAATTGTATATATAATATAAACAATATATTAGATTATATTCTATTATAATATATATATATTATATAATATATTTCTAACATTTTTTAAATATAAATACAACTGAAGTCTTAGATTCTCCGGTGACAATCCAAATTAGACATCATAATTTACGTTGTTAGGCCAAATCTATCGGTGACCCTTAAAATTGACACAAATTTCACATAGACACCTCAACTAAATGATGTTCATTTAAGGCACTTAAAGTAAGATTCAATTATGTCATTTTGACACTCTTTGCTGAATTGACATATTATGTGTTTAACAATTACTTTGAGCGCGTGGAAGGTATAATTTTTAAACTTTTTAATTTCTTTTTCTTCCTTCTCTCTCCCTTTCACACTTCCTCCACCATATATCATCACCTTACCACCATTGTATATTCAACTTTCTCCTCTCTTTGTCATTTCTTGATGTGAAAAATTAAATTAATTATATATCAATAAAAATAATTTAAGAAACGACCAAAAAATATGTCTAAAGCACATATCTTCTTCATGATATCAAATTTTTTCATCTAATTTTTTTTTTTGACATTTTTATTGCCGGAAAGTTTACCTAATCGTTCAAATATATATTTGTTGATCTATTTTTACCTCTCTCTATTTGAATTTATTTTTTTTAGGTTTAATTTTTACTGATATCTTCATTTATAAAACTTAAAGTAAAGAAATAAAATATTTTGGGAGAAGAGGGAAGGGAAACAAAAATAAGAGGCTAAAAGTATTAATTTTTAAATTTTTCCGCACATTGAACAATTCGTCGCCGGTGAGTTTCCCGTCGTGATTCTCGTCGGAGAAATCAAACTCATCTCTCATCTTCCGGAGACGGCGACGGCGCGGTTCTCAAAGAAGAGGGAGAGGTCCTTCCTCCCACCCTCTCGTTCCGTTTTCCTTTTCTCCCCCCCCATCTCTCCCCGTTTTCCCTTCACCCCTTTCTATTCTTTCGACATTTCTCCCTCTAATTCGTCTCCGTTACGTCTCTCATCAATATGACCATTTTCTTTTTTCACATTAACCTTTCATTGTTACTCATCTCGTCATTGTGCTTACTTTCGCGCCCCTTCTCGTTCCTCATCCCTTCCCCTTCTCATTCTCATCTTCCACTCTAGTCTTCTCCCTCACCCCAATCCTTCTCGCTTTTACTTCCCTTTCAACATCACTTTCTCTTTAGTCGGAGGCGATTTACAGCAGCAAACCTCAAATTTGAACTGAAAATGCTCAGAAGAACTACACTGTACTTCACTTCCAAGATTACACTTTTCTCACTTCCAAAACTCCACCTTTCAACCCATTCTCCTTCATCTTCACCCTTTTACCAAAACCCCACAAAAATCCTTTCTCAATCAGATATCAAAAACCTCGTTTTATCCCAGTATCACCATGGCAAGTTTCACAATCTCCTCCAAAACGTCGTCGCTTTACCCTCTTTCCTTCTCACAGCTTGCCACAATCTCAAACCAAATGACAAGAATACCCTCACTCTTGATTTTGTCTCAACTCATTTTTTCTCACTTCAAGAACTCTCTTATCACCTCTCTACGAATCAATTTGATGTCAAAGTTTGTGGCTTTACTATCCCTCCATCTTCAGTTAAAGGTAAACCACTTGTGCTTCCAAATTTGAAGCTTAAAGTAGTTATTGAAGCTATAAGAATGGTTCTTGAATCTATATATAATGATAGATTTGTGACATTTTGTTATGGTGGACGTGTTAATATGGGAAGACATACCGCTATTCGTTACCTTAAGAACTCTGTTGAGAACCCAAGTTGGTGGTTTACTGTGTGTTTGAATACTGCAAAATTTGAAAATAAGCATGTTGATAGGTTGTGTAGGGTTATGGAAGAGAAAATTAGTGACGAGGCATTGATTGGTTTGATAAAAGTGTTATTTGAGTCTGAAATAGTGAGTATTCAATTGGGTGGTTGTTGTTTAGGTAGAGGGCTTCCTCAAGAATGTGGGTTGAGTTCAATTTTGATTAACATTTACTTTAATAGTTTCGATAAGGAGATTCAAGAACTAAGGCTTAAAACGAGTCGGGAGAATCCAAGAGTTGATGCTAATGACTTTGCTGAGGGATATCAGGGGAATGCTTTCTATAAGCCGTTGAAGATATATGCAGTTAGGTATTTGGATGAGATATTGGTTATCACGTCGGGGACAAAGATGATGACTTTGGATTTGAAGAGTAGGCTTGTGCAGATTCTTGAGAGAGATATGGAATTCGGTATTGATAAGGTTAAGACTGTTATTCATAGTGCTACTTCTGAGAAGATAGAATTTTTGGGGATGGAGCTTCAGGCGGTTAAGCCGTCTGTCTTGCACCCACCAATGTCACAAAAGGCGATCAGGGCGAGGAAGAAGTACCTCCGGCAGAAAGAAGTTAGAGCTTTGGAGTTAAGAAATGCTAAAGAGAGTAATAGAAAGAAATTGGGAATGAAGATATTCAGTCATGTATTTAAGAAAATGAAGCGGGCCAATGGTTTCAAAACTGATTTCCAGATTGAGAGTGAAGTCAACCAAATCTTCGATTCTTGGGCTGAAGAGGTAATGCAAGACTTTTTGGAATCTGTCGATGATCGTTGGGAATGGCATCGGATGCTTTCAGCTGGTGACTTCCTTTCTTTGAAAAGGATCAGAGATCAACTGCCCCGTGAACTTGTAGATGCTTATGACAACTTTCAAGAGCAAGTTGACAGGTACATAAATCCCATCAAAGCAAAAAGGATGTTAGAGGAACAAGTAAAGATAGCAGAGGAAGAAGAGGAGCGGAAATACTCTGATCAAACTGTGGCAGATCTGACAAAGTTATGCATAAAAGTTGAGGCGCCCTTAGAAATTGTTAAGAAGGCAGTCAAACTGATTGGATTTACAAATCATATGGGCCGTCCTAGGCCGATTAGTTTACTTATGGTTCTTGAAGATGCTGATATCATCAAGTGGTATGCTGGTATTGGGAGAAGGTGGCTTGATTTCTTTTGCTGCTGCCACAACTTCAGGAAGTTGAAGATTATAGTATCTTATCATTTAAGATTCTCGTGCATCTTGACTTTAGCAGAGAAGCATGAATCCTCAAAGAAGGAAGCGATCAGACATTACACCAAGGATCTGAAAGTTTCTAATGTTGATGGGGTTGAAAAAATGTATTTTCCCACCGAAAGGGAAGTCAAAATGATGGGAGATAACAGTCTCATTGATCCAAATCCCGTGGATGGTTCTCTAGGGATGACATTGGTTAGATTAGCTTCTGATGAGCCCTCTTACTGTTGTGCTGCTCATTTTTGTGACAGAAGAGATACTATTGTCTACCGAATTAGGTTACTTCAGAATGTTCTTAATTTGGATCCGCGGGTTCCAGGAATGGGTGCTATACATGAGAATTTGAATAAGAGATGCATCCCTTTATGCTCTGACCATATTAGTGAATTGTACTTAGGTAGACTAACTTTGCAGGACACTGATTTTGCTTCTCTTTTGCATGTGGATTAGTTGACATCAAGAATGCTATATATTACTAAGGAACATACCCGGTGTACTCAACCACAGCTTGTATATCCAGTCTTTTTGTTGCGAGTGCCATCCTGCTTATAGTACAATTTGTTTCAGAAAACCAATGGTCAATTATGCAAAGCTTCAACTATTGAGAAAGCTGAAGAGTTCTCCAGAATTGGATTACTGTTGGAGGTTATGCCTCATGCATAAAAGATGTATGTGAAGACACAATTTGGCCTCCATGTACACCACAAATCATGGCTATCTAAGAATACATGATATGAAGACTGAGAGTAATGCTCTCTGAAAAATGGATGTTGTTGTGCAGGAGTGCACCATTGTTGTGTCTAAGCTCTTGGTGCCTGATATGTTTAAGAAATTCTCAATGCAAAGAGTAACAAGTATTGTTGATGAAAGATCATTTCTCAACTCAACAAGTAATACAAACATCTCATCATTCCCTTTATTTTTCAAAAAAATAAGCACTTTCTGCATAAAATAAATATTTTTGACTTTTAGACTAGGTGTATGCAAAAAAATTCTATGTGCATTATACATTTGTTGGCTATATTTAATGTTACAATAAGCTAATTACTTGTGATTTACTTGGACATTTCTAATTAGAAAAAACAACTTTAGGGAAGTAACTAAATATAAGGACAATGGAGGAAAAAATATATATTGAAGAAATTAAAGATAGTGAGTTTTTAATTTGTATGATTTTTGTGGTTGCTTGAGTCAATGGAGTTCAATCATAGTTTGAATCACCGACAAGGTCTCGAATCGAAATTTTTTATATGAAAAAAGAATTTTTTAGAAAACACTTCTTTTCTTTTTTAAATAGGTATGTTATACGATGTAAATTCAAATCAATCGGGATCCAATACACAAATCAAATTTTAGATGAAAAACCTAAAAAGAAGAAGGAATTATAGTTGGAGTCACCGATAAAAAATGTGGTAGGATGGATAGGGTTGCTTCAATCGTAACCAGAGGTCTCGAGCTGAAAGCTTAGATATGAAAAATGTTATGTTATAAAATACATTCCCTTCCCTTATATAGGCCTTATTACACAATGTCGAATCCATATTAATCGAACAACATATTAAAAAAAAAAACAAAAAAAATTAGCACTTGAATTAGATTTAAATCATTTCACTGTTTTAAAATGGAGGTGACTCATTGGCCCATGGATACGGGCGCTGGTCTACGAAAAACAGAAAGATCTGCGGGTTCGATCCCCAGCGGAAGTAGTTTGATATATTTTTTTAAGTTAATTTTTTTTAAGTACCATAAATTCAATTGAGCCACTTTCGAATTGGTTTTTTAATTTAAAAAAATCTAAACTAATTATGTCAATTTATTAAATCTAAAAACAAAATCAAACCATATAAAGTCTAATTTTTTGGTTTCGGCTTTATTCAGTTCTTTCGGGATTTTTTCGACTTTTCAGTTTTTTCGATTTTTTACAACTAATACGGTATTTGAAAAAACGATCAAATATTTTTTCATTAACCTTTGTGATAAACTAAACTCAAAAAATGTTAAGTGAATAGAAATTTCCGAAAAAATTGTAAAACTCACATGAGTATAAAATATTTTTTAAAAAAATATTAACATTCATTATGTTAAATTAATAAGATTAAAGGCTAGAGGCAAACTGAATACAAAAAATACTTATAAAGTAAATTGTTGCTTCGATTTGAAAAACTATAACAATATAATTGTATCTTTCGAATATTAATACAAAATAAACTATTTACAATTTTGTCCAAATTTAAAATAAAATATATAATCATTGAAAACTTTGATATATTTTTTTAAGTTAATTTTTTTTAAGTACATAAATTAATTGAGCCACTTTCGATTTAAATTTTTTAATTAAAAAATCTAACTAATTATGTCGGTTTATTAAATTAAACCAAATCAAACTATATAAGTCAGATGTTTGGTTTCGACTAGTCAAGTCTTTCGGGTTTTTCAGGCTTCAATTTTTTTGATTTTTTATGAACATACAGTATTGAAAAAAGCGATCAATATATGTTTTCACTGACCTTGTGCTTAACTTAACTTAAAAAAATGTAAGTGATAGAAAATTTCGAAAAAATTGGAAAATTCACATGAGGACAAAAATATTGGTTTTGAAATATTAGCTTTCATGAGTTACATTAATAAGATTAAAGGATAGGAGGACAAACGAATACAAAAATACTTATAAATAACTTGTTGACTTCGATTTTGAAAACCTATAACACTATAATTGTATCTTCGGATATTATTAATACAAAATAAAATATTTACAATTTTGTCCAAATTTAAAATAAAATATATAATCATTGAAAACTATAAACTAACCTAAAACATATATATATAACAAAGTAGATTATATGTAAATAATATTCTTTATCTATAAATAAAATATTTTTTAAATATATATAACATTGAAAACTATAAACTAACTAATATATATAATATCGATTTGATTTGGGTTCGGTTTGAATATTTTTCTTCTGATATCAAACCAAACCAAGAGTGATTGATTTTTTTTTTCAACCACTAAACCAAACCATAAGTCGGTTTTATCGGTTCGATTTGACTTTACGATTTGACTTATACAACCCTAATTGTAATGACTATTTTCACACCCGAAAATATTAACCTCTATAGACAAACTCGTATGGATCTAAATCACTTAAGGTCATTCATCTTTCATGCAATAAAAATAGTTTTAGTTATTTTGGCTGCAGTAAAATAAATGTCGAAGTTACCATATATGAAATCAACTCAGCACCCAAATGCATAAACCAATAGTAGAAACATGGAACAAAATGCAGTAGCAGATCAGCTTGCTAGTTTTTGGCTTCAACAATGAACAAAAATGGGATACAAATCTTTCAATAACCATCCTTTTTTTGTGATGGAAAACTCTACGCGCGGATCAGGGAAGAGTGTCAACTACTAGAAGTCTAGAACCATGGACAAGACTTGCATATAACGAACTACTTGCATCAAGTTCTTGTAACCAACACTTCTATAATCCTACGCCCTATAACTCATACCCGCTATACAGTTCTCAAATCCTAGTAGCACTAGACAGGATCCTTGTAGCTCAAACTCTAGAATAGACGTGGTCGTTAACATGTTGTATCCCTGTAACTTCATCAACATCTTCCTTGTACCATCTTTAATAAAACTTTGATCTTTAAGACCAGAAAAAGTGAATGATAGTGCTAAGAAAGAGAAGAAATAGTTGTAAATTGAGAGATGAAGGTGAAAGATATATAATATTTCATTCACCATGTGACATCTATAAGGTTGTGAGAAAGTATATGGGTTATTTCTCACTGAGGGAATTAATCAATCGGGTTTTCAGAAATGTTTTTTGAACTGATGCATAGTCGGGAGTCTTTATATATATTTCATGAAACAATGTGACCAAGTGTATATATTTATTCCTCTTTTTGGATTTGACTAATGCAACACTCAAGCTTTGACAAATTTGTCTTAGTGTTTACACAAGTTCCTTAATTGATATCCACCACTGATCTTTTGATTGTAGAGATGGGAAACAATATTGAAAAACTCACTGTTTATGTTATGTGTTTTCCTTTTTCAACTTGGTTTCTCTTCATGTTTGCCTCATTTGTATCCCAACGATCAAGCTCTTGCTCTTCTAGAATTCAGGAAGATGTTTGCCATCAACCCTTTTGCTTCTAATTTAGAAAATGTAAAAGTCTGTCTCCAAAGACACTTTCATGGAATACGAGTGTGGATTGTTGCTCATGGGATGGAGTTCATTGTGATGAGACTACAAGCCAAGTAATTGAGCTTGACTTCAAATGCAGCCAACTTCAAGGCAAGTTCTCTTCCAACAGTAGCATCTTCCAACTCTCTAATTTCAAAAGGCTAGACTTATCTATAAATAATTTCTCTGGCTCACACATCTCACCTAACTTCGGTGGGTTTTCTAGTTTGATATATCTAGATCTATCGTATTCAATGTTCTCAGGTCAAATACCTTCTGAGATCTCTAATCTTTCTAAAGACGTCTCTCGTATCTTAGGTAATCACTGCATTTACCTTGGACAACACAAAATGGACAGCCTTCTTAAGAACTTGACCCAAGAACTTGAACTTACCAATGTGGGCATCTCTTCAACCGTTCCTCCAAATTTCTCTTCTTATTTAACAACTTTGCATCTTCCAGGAACACAATTATACGGAATGTTACCTGAAAGAATTTTCCACCTTCCAAACTTAAGATTGCTTGATTTGGCAGCAAATTCTCAACTCATAGTGAGCTTTTCAATAACCAAATGGAATAGCAGTACAGCTCTGAAGAGTTTAAATCTCTATGGTGTGAATTTTACAAAAGTACCTGAACCCATGAGTACCTTTTTTGGGCATGTTCGACTATTGAACAAAAATTGGACAGCTCGAAACACTATATCTTTCATCCAATTTCCTAACAGGTCCACTTCCTTCTGATGTTACTGGACTTCAAAGCCTACAGGTACTCTCGTTGTCATCAAACAATTTGAATGGAACGATACCATCCTGGATACCCTCCCTTCCATCCCTAAAATATTTAGACTTGAGCAATAACCACTTCAAGGGCCAACTTGATGAGTTCAAATCCAAAGAACTGGTTTGGATAGATCTAGGAACAAATTACCTGCTAAGTCCCATTCCAAACTCACTCCTAAACCAGGAGTACCTGATGTTTCTTAGCCTTTCATCAAACAATTTTCAGTGATGATCTAAATTTCAGCATGTTTTCAAACCTGAGAGGACTTGGCATGCTTAATCTTTCACATAATAGTTTCTCATGGGCTGATAAGGATCAACTCAAGCCTAACTTGCTCAACTCTCTTTATGATTTGGATTTGCGCTCCAATTTGCTGCAAGGGTCACTACCTATTCCACCAAGTTCTATACAGAACTTTTTCATATCACATAATAACCTAAGCGGACATATCCCTTCGACTATTGCAATCTAGAACTTCTGAGAATTCTGGATTTGGCAAGTAATAGTTTGAAGGGAGCAATCCCACCTTGTTTTGATAACATGAGCACAATTGAGGTTTTAGATTTGCGCCATAATAATCTTAGTGGGAAAATTCAAACAAACTTTAGTGTTGGAAATCCACTCAGAGGTTTTAATTTGCGTGGAAATAAGTTCGAGGGGAAAATCCCACGCTGTTTGATCAATAGCAAGAGATTGGAAGTTCTTGATTTAGGAGAGAATGAGTTAGAATTTTTTCGATATACATAACCATTGATCTTTCAAGCAACAGATTTGAAGGTAACATTCCAAGTGTTATAAGAGACCTCACTTCCCTAGTTATGTTGAACCTATCTCATCATAGTTTGGAAGGCAATATCCCAACATCACTTGGAAGTGTATCAGTGCTTCAATCGTTGGATCTCTCATTTAACAAACTTAGTGGAGAGATAACAGTGCAACTTCTATCTCTGACATTTCTAGGATTCTTAAGCGTCTCTCACAATCATCTTGTTGGGTGCATCCCCAGTGGAAAACCAGTTTGCTACATTTGAAAGCAGTTCATATGAAGGGAATGATGAATTGCGAGGCTTTCCAATTTCAAAAGATTGTGGTGATCGTGGTCATGTACCACAATCAATCACTCCATCAGCACTAATGACTCCATCAGCCCTAGATGATCAAGAAGAAGACTCTAAACTGAAATAAGTTGGAAGCGGTCGATTGGGCTAATGGTTGAGGCCCGGTATGGATTTCCATGGATATATTGATGCTTCAACTCAAAAATCCACATGGTTTCCAGGAGGATTGAAGAATGGGGACAGAATTATAATGAGAAAGCAAAATAGAAAGTGGCCAGACAAGTCAGGTATTCAACTCTAAACTCTACATTAAACTTCTGCTTTCATTTAATTGGTGTGTATTCCAAATCCTTTGCCCCTTATGGTTTATTGAAGCTCTTGAGCTAATATTTCATTTTCTTATAAATTGCAGGTTCCAATTTAAGTAGTTGCTGAGGCCATGGATAATTCTAGTAACACAGATAAAAATCTGAAAAGGTCACGAACGATTTCCTTCTAAAATCTTGGATATGATAATATGTATAGACGGTTCAGCACCATGTACCTTTTCATTTATTTGATAAGCAAATAATTCCAGACAATTAAATTAATACTAGAAAGCTCAATGATCAACCAAAAACTTCTTAAGTGAAATTCATAACCCCGAATGCAGGAAATGTGAAGTTGTGAAAGAAGATGATTTATTGAAAAGTAATTATGTGAAAGAATACTAACAAAACGAAAAGAAAAACTTTCTCGTCCAAATAAACATCTAAATTATGGTTAGATAATTTCAGCTAATAACGACACAAAAAAACTGAATCTATTTTGAAACAACACCCATTTGAAGGAACACAATTTTTGCTAACGGAACCTCATTATCCTGTAGGTGAATACATGCAGTGAGACTCACTTTCTTTTCCCTTAAATTTTAAAACAGCAGCACATTGGAGTAAACCCATTTGCCTTCAGGATTAAATAGGTTCCCTTAGAGAGAAAGGTGGATTTTGTTAAAAAACAAATTCCATAAAGATGGGATGATGCACACATCTCCCCCCTATTAGAATAAATTACACCATTTCTACGATGCAACATGAAAAGACTTGATGAGACTACCACTCATTCCCTTTACAAATAATACGATGACTCTAGGACGTTAAAAATGTGGTTGCTAAACTAAAAGAGTATATGAAGTCAAAACAAATTAGAAAAGAGATGCAAGTTTCACATTCAGCTCCATAGTATCTTCCATTGTGAAAAGAGTCGATTAGAAATCGCAGATGAAATGGATCATCAAAATAGTCACCTTAATTAGATTTTTCACAGTGAGTCAGTGATGAAGGGTTGATAGAAGAGCATTTAGATTTTTTGTTCTCTCTTTGGCTCATGGATATGCAGAATCTTCATAAATCGCAATTTTGAACACATGTATCTGAGATGCACTGATCAATCAAATCAAATACATGTATCAGAAACTAATCTTGAACAATTTATGAAATCATTGGAACTACTGTTTCATTAAGGATTTAGCACCTATAGTGGCATGTCTATGAAATTTTCTTCTAAATTTTATGAAACAAGTTTAAAGGCCCTTCATATCATTTAGTGTTAGAGTACCATAAATAATTGAGCCAACCTGATATGAAAATATTTATCTCTATAAATAAACTCGTGTGGATCTAAATCACAAATGGTCATTCATCTTTCATGCACAAACATTATTAAACTATCTTTTTTAAGCGAAAAAGTCATTTATTTTACTTGAGTATCTAGAAGGACCCTAAACTAAATTTTGGAACACAAAAGTTATTCAATTTTGTCTTGGTATCATATAAAGTTACTAGTGACTTTAAAATCTTCATGTGTATGATTATAACTAGTACCTACAAAACCTTCCTACATGATATACTTAGACAAAGCAGACTAACTTTTTATTATAAAATAGTTCAGTAAATGACTTTATCGGTACTAAAATAATTAAATTATTTTGGGTGAAGTAAAAAGAAATATTGAGTGACCATCCATGAAATTAACCCTGCACCACGAGGAGAGAAAACTCAAAGAAAATGAATGGTAATGCTAGGACAGAGAAGAAATAATTGTTAATTGAGAGATAAAAGTAAAAGATATAATATTTTATCCACCATGTGACATTTCTATATCAATCCAATCAATCTCTAAGCGTGTGAATTAAACTATATATTCTTTCTAATGAAGGAATCAATAATATATTTTCCCAGCAAATGCTTTTTGACTGATGCATTATGTCTAGTCTTTTTATATCTTTTACATGAACAATGTGATACTTAATATATTTTATTCACTCTAATGGATTTGACTAATGTAACACTCAAGCTTGACAAATTTGTAGTGTATACACCTACCTATAAATGATTATGGTAGTGTAGACAAACTGTCTTGACATAAACAAATTCTTAATGATTCATGTTTTGAGCTTCCATGTAGAGGATGGAAAGATGAAAACTTCAATATTTGCATATATGGTTTCCGCTTTCAACTTGTGGCTCTTTCCTGTTTTGCCTCATTTGTGTCCCAAAGATCAAGCTCTTGCCCTTCTAGAATTCAAGAAGATGTTTTCCATCAACCCTTTTACTTCAACTTCTGAGGAATGTGAAGGTCTTTCTCCAAAGACACTTTCCTGGAATACGAGCGAGGATTGTTGCTTGTGGGATGGAGTTCATTGTGATGAGACGACAAGCAAAGTGATTGAGCTTGATCTCAGATGCAGCCAACTTCAAGGAAAGTTCCTTTCCAACAGTAGCATCTTCCAACTCTCTGCTCTCAAAAGGCTCGATTTATCTATGAATGATTTCTCTGACTCAAACATTTCACCTAATTTCGGTGGGTTAACTAGCTTGACATATCTTGATCTATCCTATTCAATGTTCACAGGTCAAATACCTTCTGAAATTTCTAATCTTTCTAAACTACGTTCTCTAGTTCTCTACGCATCTATGGTTACTCAACTGATTTAACACTTGGACCGCACAAACTTGGACAACTGCTTAAGAACTTGACCCAATTAAGAGAGCTTGAGCTTTCCAATATGGGCATCTCTTCAACCATTCCTCCAAATTTCTCTTCCTATTAACAACTTTGCGCCTTCCAGGCACACAATTATTTGGGATATTACCTGAAAGAGTTTTCCACCTTCCAAACTTGAGATTGCTTGATTTATCGAGGAATTCTCAACCTTCAGTCAGCTTTCCAATGGAATAGCAGTGCATCTCTGAAGGATTTGTCTCTAAATGGTGTGAATTTTACAAACATACCTGAATCCATGAGTAACTTTTTTGGACCTATTCGACTATTCAATGAAAATTGGACACAACTCGAATCACTAAATCTTCAATCCAATTTCCTAACAGGTCCAATTCCTTCTGATGTTAGTGGATTTCAAAGCCTACAGATACTCTCGATGTCATCAAACAGTTTGAATGGAACGATACCATCTTGGATATCCTCCCTTCCGTCCCTGAAGTATTTAGACTTGAGAAATAACAGCTTCAGTGGCCAACTTGATGAGTTCAAATCCAAAGAACTGTTTTGGATAGATCTAGGAAAAATTACTGCAAAGTTCACATTCCAAAAACTCACTACTAAAACCAGGAGAAACGTGAGGTTTCGAGTCATCATCAAACAATTTCAGTGACAATCTAAATTTTAGCATGTTTTCAAACTTGAGTGGACTAGGCACACTTAATCTTTCATATAATAGTTTCTCATGGGCTGATAAGGATCAAGTCAAGTCTAACTTGCTCAACTCTCTTTATGACTTAGATTTGCGCTCCAATTTGCTGCAAGGGTCACTACCTATTCCACCAAGTTTTATAGAGACTTAGGACTATATCAAGGTGTGAATAAGCTTAGCGGACAGTATCCCTTCGGACTATTTGCAACTAGATTCTGAGAGTCTAGATTGGGCAGCAGTCAAGTATAGTTTAAGAGGGAGCATCCCACCTTGTCTTGGCAACATGAGCGCAATTGAGGTTCTAGATTTGCGCTACAATAGTCTTGGTGGGACAATTTTAACAAACTTTAGTGTTGGAAATCCACTCAGAAGCTTTAATTTGCGTGGAAATAAGTTAGAGGGGGAAATCCCATGTTCTTTAATCAATAGCAAG
Organism: Solanum habrochaites; assembly: GCA_027704765.1. Taxonomy (NCBI): domain Eukaryota; kingdom Viridiplantae; phylum Streptophyta; class Magnoliopsida; order Solanales; family Solanaceae; genus Solanum; species Solanum habrochaites. Next base: position 5,077,903 of record JAKWJA010002491.1, read on the forward strand.
CGACTGGAAGTTCTTGATTTAGGAAACAATGAGTTGAATGACACATTTCCAATGTGGTTGGGAACTCTACCAAACTTGATGGTTTTGATCTTGAGATCAAATAAATTGCATGGACCCATCAGAACATCAAAGACTATTGTTTCCTCAACTTCGAATTATAGACATCTCATCCAATGGATTTTCTGGGGATTTACCAACACATCTTTTGGAGAATTTTCAAGCCATGAAGAAAGTTGACGAAAACATGAAAACCCCAATGTATATTGGAGATTACTATTACAAAGATTCCATAACAATTTCATCAAAAGGAATGAGCATGGAACTTGTTAGAATTTTTTCGATGTACACAGCCATTGATCTTTCAAGCAATAGATTTGAAGGTTACATTCCAAGTGTTATAGGAAATCTTACTTCACTAGTTCTGTTGAACCTATCTCATAATAGTTTGGAAGGCCATATACCAACATTACTTGGAAGTGTATCAGCGCTTCAATCGTTGGATCTCTCATTTAACAAACTTGGTGGAGAGATACCAGTGCAGCTTGCATCTCTGACATTTCTTGGATTCTTAAGTGTCTCTCACAATCATCTCGTTGGATGCATCCCTAGTGGATACCAGTTTGCTACGTTTGAAAGTGGTTCATTTGAAGGGAATGATGAATTGCGAGGCTTTCCAATTTCAAAAGATTGTGGTGGACGTGGTCGTGATCATGTACCACAATCAACGACTCCATCCGCACTAGATGATCAAGAAGAAGATTCTGGCTTTGAGATAAGTTGGGAAGCGGTTCTGATGGGTTACGGTTGTGGACTCATTATTGGAATATCCATAATATATATTATGTCATCAACTCGGAAACCGATATGTCTTTTCAGGAAGATTGCAGAATGGGAAACACAAAACTGTAAACATGAGAAAGAAAAAGAAAAAGTGGCAGACAAGTCAGGTATTCAACTCTGATGACTTACAATAACCTTCTGCTCAATAGTTAATAAGTAGTAATTTTCCATTTTGATTAGGTGTTATCCACTATGATATACTTCTTATACTAACAATAATAGAATGTTTTATGAAGGAGTAAACTTAACACTTTTTCACAATACAAAAAAGTTTTTGTTTTATTGGTCTTTGGTTATGAGGATAATTGATGTGTAATCCATTTCCTTGCCCCTTGTGATTTATTGAAGCTCTTGAGCTGAATATTTCATTTTCTTATAAATTGCAGGTTCCAAATTAAGTAGTTGCTGAGGCCATTAATAATAAACTACATGTGCTTTCATGGTTTGTGGTGTTTTTGATGTTCCAAATTTCATTTTCCTTCAAATGTTTTGTAACTAACTACCAGTTCAAATGATGAAAGTTCTATTATATTTCAAAACCACTCCTTTGTGGCATTAATTATTGATGCTAAGTTCTGTGAAACAAGAAAAGAACGTTGCTATATCACGATATTCGGATAAAGAGTTCTAATGTCTTAAGCAACACTACAAATAAGATATACAGGAAAAAGGGTGGGAAAGGAGAATTTGCCTTACAACATATATACTTCGAATTGTTAATTACTGTGTCTTAAAGTGCTCTATTGCGTAGTTTCCAAATACTAAAGTTTCTTTCAAAGTATTTAAAGATCATATGTCCGGATTCAGGATTCAAATTAAGATGTTTGACTCTCGGTATTCAAACAACCCATATAAATTGGGACAAAGAAGGAATTAATCAGTAATAAAAGTTTTTTTTATTACTTGGAGTTGTCTACATTGCACAACACTCATGAACTGCTTTAGCTTCTTCTGGAGAAGGGTATTTGGAATGGAAACTTAGCAGCTCTGCAGAGTGGTGGAAAAGAGCAGATTTGACAAACTAGATGAGAAGCCAAATCTAATATTGGAGCTAATTTTGTTAGCTGAATAGACATTTTGAGCCATTAATGAATAGCGATTCAATTGGTTTCTGTACAGCTGATATACCCTCCGTTGATGAAACCAGGAGAACTATTGTAAAACTGTCTACACAATGGCCAGACTATTTTACCCTTCTGTCAGTCAATTATTGTGTCCCAGACCATGTGGTCTTTTATTTTTTACCTCTCCTTAGGAGCATCGACCCTTTTGCTCTGTTGGTGACTCGAACCCACAACCTCAGTGTTGGAGGTAGAAGGTAGAGGGCGTTTACCATCCGAGCAACCTCTCTTGTTTAATAAGCCAGTCCTGACTATCGTCTCTCAAGAAAAAAGAAAAAACATGATTACTTTTAATCCTATGTGAACTTACTTTTTCCTAATTAAATTCCTTATCAGAAATTATGACAAAGTTACATTTCTTAAAAGATCCATATCTCAATGAAAGCATTCATGTAGATTCAGAAAATTAATCACAACATCCTTCTAGCTTGAAACTAGCAACCAGATTCACCAGAAAGCTTAGTTTTATGAACACTTCTCCACCAAATTCAGTATCTCTAAACGCAAAAAAATGAAAATATACTTAGGAACCTCCTAAAAAGGATCGAAATGCACGAACGTTGGCTTCAAGTTGGTTATAATTCTAGTAAGACATAAAATTTTGTCTGATATGATAATATGTATGACGAACGGTAACGAATGATTTCCTTCTAAAATCTTGGACATGATAATATGTATAACAGTTAGACGTCATCCATCTTTTCACTTATTTGATAAGCTAAGAAATCCAGGTAATTCAATTAATACTAGAAGGCTCAATAATCAACCAAAACTTCCATATGTGAAATACATACCCCAGGATGCAGGAAATGTGAAGTTATGAAAGAAGATGATTAATTGAAAAGTAATCATGTTAAATAATACAATAGCAGAAAGAAAAGAAAAACTATCTGGTCCAAATAAACATCTAAATTATGTTAGATAATTTCAGCTAAGAACGACAAAAAAAAAACTGAACCTATTTGAAAACAGCAGCCCATTCGAAGTAACTGCAATTTGCTAACCTGAGGTGAATATATGCAGTGGAGACTTCATTTTCCTTTTCCCTTGGATTTTAGAAAAGCAGCCCATTTGAAGTAACCGCAGTTTGCTTCAGGATTTGATGAAGGTCCCTGAGATAGAGAATGTGGATTTTGTAAAAACAAATTCAGGAAAATAGTAGGATACATGCGCAAATCTCCTATTAGACATAACTTATACTATTCATAGGATGCTACATGAAAGACATATCATGAAAGTTGAGACTTGAGACTACCACTCATTCTCTTTGCAAAAATAATACAGTGACTCTAGGGTGTCAAAAATGTGGTCACTAAACCCAAAGATGATATGAAGTCAAACAAATTAGAAAGAGATGCAAATTTCACATTCAGCTCCATAGTATCTTCCGACATAGATAAACGCAAAAATTACAACAACGATAAAACCCACCATCCACTTCATGATTTGTTTGATCGTGGTGTCCGGGCCAGCTTGCGCCACCTCGACTAATTCCACACACCTCCCACCAAGGCTAGAACAGATGGGAAGAAATCACCTAGTATTTTGTCAACCTGTGACCTCAGTGCTCAACCCACTTTATTGACCACTAGGCCACACCCTTGGGTGTTCATCCATTTCATTTTGATAAGTAGAGAAATAACTTTATTAAATACTACCCCTAGAATGCAACAATAATTATTTTATTGTTATCTTGACAATGATGAGAGTGCATTTAAAAAATACTGGAACTCTCGTAGCTACGTAAAACAGAGTCCTAAAAGTTCATAAGAGTACCCAGATTATGTATATTATATTTTTTACACTAGAAACCAAAAGACAGCAGAAGTCCCATATTACAAGTAGCGCAGTCTTACACTTTCCTCCAAAACATCAAAGATTTTATTCTACTCACACATTCCAAAGATGAATGGAAGGATTAGACAAGACCTTTTAATGTCCTTAACTTTTTGCCCCTCCCAATATTCCAGTGTGCCTCTCACTGAATTTGGCATTTGACATTGTACCCCAAAAGGATTTTGGAATTAGCACCACAACTACCAATTACAGTAGCAAAGCAAAAGTAAATGAGACACATTTTGATCACAAGTGTCGCAGATACAGATCCCTCTTCTTTGTAAATTGTCCTGCATTAAACAAGCATCATGCTGCAATTCATGTGCAACAAGTCACTTCTGGGGGATTCTTGATTTCCAAATCATTCTCCATCTATGTTGCTCGGACTCTTCAAAAATATCAACGGGTGTCTCAAATACTTCAAAAGTAGTGCACTTTTGGAGTATTCGACACGGGTGCGGCACAGTTTTGGAGAGTCCGAGCAACATAATTCTCCATGGCCATTGTATCTCTCCTGAACCTTGATATTCCGTTATTATACTATAAAAGCAGGCTACAAATTATGTTGCTCAGACTCTTCAAAGTTGGTGTTGCATCCGTGCCGGATCCTCAAAAATGCAATACTTTTGGAAAATCCAACACTCACCCGGTGGTATTTTTGAAGAATCCGAGCAACATAGGCTACAAACACCTTAGTGAACAAATGCAATCATTGAGTCTTGGAAGCTTATTTAGAAGACAAAGCTTCCGAGAATGATTATATGTTTCACACTGAAAGCTCTCAAAGGAGCCTCTTTAACTCAAAACCTCTGTAAAAAGGAACTTCCAATTGACCAATAGATGCTACTTGTGTCTGCACAACTCAGAGTTCATCAATCATCTATCCTACACTATCCAGTGGCTGAAAGTATGTGGATATGTTCTTAATGTTGGGATTAAGTTGGGCTCCACCTTAGGGTATAGGATGCTATTAGAAGGGTGTTGTAAATGGAAAACTTGACAGGGCAATGGGGAAATTCTGAAAGATGATCCCAGCCTGTATCTTTTGGTGTCTACGGCAAGAAAGGTATCAAACATGTTTTTATGGCTTTTCAACTCCAAACAACCTTCTGATCCCCCCCCCCCCCCCACCCCACCCCGCCTCCAGTGACATAGTATGTTATCTCCTAGGATTTTATAGCTACTCAATCGATGTAAAATCCTCAAACCTTTTGTTTTTCTGTATATTTTTGGTTAGCTCTCTGGGCCTGAACTGTGAAACAATGTAATGGGATAACAACTGATTACTTTTGTAACTTTCATCTTCTTGATTCCAGAAATGAAACAACTACTTCATAAAAAAAGAGAACTTAAATTGGTATTTCTAAATATCTCAATCCACTAACACTTGGAGCATACCTCAGCTCGAGCACAAGCATAAAATCTGCGGCCCAAATTGGGCCCTGCTTTTTTAACGACCCGAGGAACACAAGGTTCTTGATGGCCCTTACAAAGAGGTACACTATTCTGCATCAATTGCTGAATCCTTTGCCACTCCTGTAATGCCACTTTCCTCTTCTCTTTATCTGAGTCGCATGCATCTAGCTGGCACTTATGTTGATTACTGTCAATTGCACTTGATCTGCAGTCCTTGAAGCACCCCCCCCCCCAAAGCTTCATTCAGAAGGAGAGAAGGCACTCACAGTCTCAATCCGAGGTAAGAGATTTCTGTTGACAAAGTTAGAACGCAAACGCTGCCTGCTAAAGTCTCACTTCTATGTGTGCGTTTCTGGAAGAATGAGTTAAGTGTGAGCTGAGACCCCTGACCAAGCCTCGCTTTCTTCTTGGTCGCAATGCAGGGAAGAATATTAGAGTTGCTTTGAGAGCCAAGCACCGAAATCTGCACAGCTCTACTATCATAAGTCTCTGGAGTTGAAAGAAAGTCTTCCTGACTTGGAATGTGAGGGCTTTCACTTTCCTCTGAAATAACTTGCTCAGTTGTTTGCCTTCTCGTGAACATTGACACTGCACTTTTGAGAAGGAAATTCAAAAGACAAACTACAATGTGATAAACTGAACACAGAGCGCAATGTTGCGCCACATTAACAAAAACCAGACTGAACATAATTTATTAGTGCTTACACGAAGGTCAAGAGGGCACCCTTTAAATGACTGATGAATAAACTCAACTAGGTGAGTGAATAAACTCAACTAGTTATACTTGATAAAAGATGGAACATCAGTCATAGTAATGTAATATGTACATCACAAACCCCACGTATCACTTTATTGGCAATCATAGATGATCCTTTTGGTTGCAATAACTGCCTTCTAATTATTTAAAAGTCTTTGGCATTATAGAAGCTATAAGTTAGATTATTTTTTCTCAAGTAAAATTCCCAGGACTTTCCTCTAGTTTTCAATATTATGTCGACCTCTCTTCCAGGAGACAAAAAGTAATTGAGACTAACAGCTTGCTAAATGTATTAATTTTATTTTAGAATGAGGGAAAGAGAAAGAAATCTAAGTGACTTGATTTCTCTTCCACTCTTTCTGTTTTGAATTGATTTAAACTTGGAGAAGAAATAAGAGATTGATTTGATCCATAGGCAATCAGCATGAACAACTAGCCGTCAGTTAACTAAATCCCTCCAAACAGCATTCACTAGCCCCCGAAAAGAAGAAAACAGCTTTAGCTGCAAGAGATTGTTTGCTGCTTGATAACTACCTACTCCCATCAATATTAAACCAATACTTTTTATTTGCACATCACGCAAAACGGCTAAAGATTTCTATAACATTCTGGAAACTGATTTTGGAACAAATAACATCAAACTTGATATAAAGTGATTGCGAATTGTGTGAGCAGACACATATCAGAAAAGTTCCAGTTAAACAAACACAACAACGTCTCCAAGAAAATTGATATTTTAATATAACTTGACTAAACTCTCACCAAGAGTTTGACTCCCAAAGACCTGGGGATGATATCTGGTAGATAATGGCGGGGTGCTATGCTGCAATACTTCAGGAATTTCTACTAAACTCATGTAAACTGGAACATGATCAGAACCTTCTAATTTGATGCTCCTCCCTCCTTTCCACCTGTGGAGTGTAGATATCTAAGTGTGATTGCCAGAACCTCAATCACAATGTTATCAGACAACCATGAGTGATAAAAGTTGCTAATATGAACAATAATGAACAATTGAAACCTAACCTAAAAGTGGGCCAATAGCATTATCGTGATTAACCATTCGATATGCCAGAATTGCTATTTTGCAACTAATAATATTTCACGGAAACGAGAGTGATAACTAAGAATACTAGCTGGAATTTACTTGCTATAATCACTATAACAGATCAAACAGAAACTGTAACATGACAGATTTAAGAGAGCACATTTCTCTCCATCGCAGCAAAGCATCCAGGTAATCTGATCAAACTAAGGTATACTGACATTGAGCTGCTAAGTAAAATTATTATCTATTTCAGAAGTATCCTCACTTGTCTATAATTACAGAACGCAATCATGTAATTTCCATATTATGAATGGCTAAATGTTTACCTTGGCGTATTTCCAGGTTTCCACCTTTGAAATTTCATCAATATGTCACACTCTGCAACATTGCAAGTAACAAAGTCATGCCCTTCCTGAATTTCCTCACCATGCAAGCATGATCTGGCACTAAGTATGTGATCAATCCTAGAACCATAATTAAATTCCTCGGCTCCTGTACTCTGTGACCAGCAAGTATAGGCTCCTTTCCTGTAGCAAAACATCAGATGAAGTAAGTCGACAAAAGGTTCATAAAATAAGATGACAATAAATAAAAAAATTTGAAGGAAATCAAGATGAATACTCTTACTTCTTAATTGACCTCGAGAATCAAATAAAAACTCGTCCCATATGTGTCTTTTTTAGAAAAAATGTGCAGTGAATGATTAAGATACATAGGAATTAACATCGGAAACGATTTCCTCCCTTTCCCCTTAGCCGTGTAGTGAGGATTAGGAAACTACAAAAGTAAATATAAATAGAAAGAGATAAACCTATCAGGATGCTTTGCTCTAAAAATATCAAGGAGATGCCCTCCGTTTTGCACTAGCAATGATCTAAACCATTGTCTGAACCTGCAACGCAGTGAAAATTAACCATTTATTAAGCAGAATTGTTTTCTTGAAAGATGATACAAAAGAATTAATTTATACAGTGCATATAAAATATATATTTTTTTTTAACTGGTAACTGTTATTGCATATAAAAAAATTTCAGGAAACAGCTTACACGTTCTTCTCAAAATCAGGTTCTGCGATCGCACCGATCTATGGCAGCAGGAGCAATATTGAGGTCACCTACAATAACAATCCTCCTTCCTTGATGCATCAGGCACTCCCATCTTCTCTACATAAAGATTACTAGTATGAAGCAAAGAGTATGAAGTTCAGAAATGCAGGTTTACAATGTACATAACAGGCAATTTCTGCAGTCAGTGAAGAAATATGGTAATAGACATAATATCCATGAAAAGATGGCAGGTATGAGTAAAAAGCAGAAATAATTGGTTAACAAAATAGAAAGAGAAGTACACGTCACTGCAGTAACATTAAACAACCATAAATAAGCGACCGTAAAGCATGCTAGTAAAAACATCAATCAAATTGATGCTTTCATTTCCTTGCCCCTTTATAAAAAAATATAACAGTTAACTTGATTTTTCCAATCCTTCTCTTTAAAAGAAAGGAGAAATTTAAGTAAGCAAACACACCAAAGGATGACACCAATCATAGCCACCTTTCTATCACCAAGAGGGCTCAAGATGCCACAAAAACGATAAAAGCTCTAGAAGAATGACCAAGTCATCCTTGAGAAATTAGCCATGTCTTTTTTCCTTTTTTGATGAAGTAATATCTTTATTGATGTGTGGACTCTAAACACCCATATGCAGTTAGTATAGAAAAGAGTAGAAGACCTACAAAAAAAGATATGCTTCTCTACAAGCAACATTCAATCTTCTATGCACAAAGGAACCTCACAGGTGCACCAAAAAAGGGAGACGTTATTCCTCAATTGTATAAAGTTCATCTCAACATCTTCAAAAGCTCACCTAGTTTTTTCTCTCCAAATAACCCAAATAAGAGCTAGTGGAGCAACATTCCATGCCCTGCGTCTCCTCTTCCATCTATCACAATTCCAACTGAACATTAACTCTTTCACCATGTCTAGCATAACTCAAGATAGTCCAAACCAACAGGATTTCCACCATAACCTCGAGCTACCTGACAATGAAGGAGGAGATGGTCAACGTCTTCACTCGAACTTTTACACAGAAAACACCAACTGATGTACATAACCTTCCTCTTCCTTTGATACTCTATGGACATTATCACTCCTCTTCTTAGAATCGAATTGAAGAAACACATCTTTAGCAGTACCTGGAATCCAAACCAATCTATGTTGAAATTCAACCTCGTCGCTAACAAGGAGTTTCTCATAGAATGAACAAACAGAAAACAATCCATTGCCCCACTCCCTCTCCAACCTCCATACATCTTGGCTATTCTGTGGTTTTCCTTGTTTGTGAAGTAGATCAACTAGATTTTGGAACTACGACACTTCTCAGTCTAGAAAGTTCCTCCTAAAACTGAAACCTCAAAAAGATTCATCTTGCAGTCCTTCCTAATTTCCGCTACGATTCGTCTCCGTTTCCAAAAATTTATTAAACAAACCCACAAAACTAATGTATCATGTAGCAAGCAAGCAATTGAAGCATGATACTAGCTCCCCGGATTCCAAACATCCTTCATCATATACTACATCCATATATATTTAATCCTTCAGCCATTACAACTCGAAAAGACTAGAACAACTGCAAATATCAAAAAATAATGTTCAACAACAACCTTCTCCCAGCTAAAGAATTGTAAATTTACATCCCAGATAACATAGATACTTTCCAAAACCACAGTCATGCATGCCTTGGTCGAGATTTTGATCCCTAGGTAAATGACAACAATGAGGCAACTACATTGGATTCCCACAACATTGTCTAAATAGGATTTTCGAAGTACTCAGATCCATTTCCTAATCCTTTGCATGCACTATATTCAATGTTGTGTGTGACAGCAATCTTTTCTATAACATTTAGATCAACTACACTCTGATCCCAAATCAGTTGGGATCTAAAACTTCAAATGAACCTCTGCAGTGAACTAATGACCAATAAAGAAAACAAACACAATGCATAAGAATACAGGATGCTTGAGATATTTGGTGCAAGACATCCTAATCAATAAAGCAAAAGCTAATTTCATATTTGAATATAGGAGAAAATATCATTTCTCAGCTTCTCATAATTTTGAATTCTCAGGTTCTCATAATTTGAAACTGAAGTGGTACTTGATTACCTCTAACATCTTAAAAAATGTGAGCTTAAATTGGATTCTTTCAGAGTCATCTTGAACAGCTCTGGGCCCATATAAATTGAATAGAACTGCAAGAAGAAAACATTTGCCAATCACCAAACTGTGGTAGGAAATAAGAAACTTGAATGTGCACTAAACATTAAGGAAAAGTTTTTTGAAAAATTGAAGAGCCATATCACATAGTTAGTTGGAAAAAGAGAAGGACAAGGCTCGGAAAAAAATTAGGCTGTGATTTGTATTACTATTGAGCATCAGACATCCCTGTCGTTTTCGTGGATAGCATGTACTCACCAAAATGACCATGATCAGTGATCAGACAACGTCCCTCACTATCAACTTTAAGAAGCTCATCTCTAGAAAAACACTCGAGGCCTTCTGCTATTGAAGCGCACTCCTCCTTTCTAGGTTCATATCCTTTAGATGTTGCGAGGAGACCAGTGAAGCCTTCTTCTGCAGAAATCGGCAGAGCTACTTCATTGCTCATGAATGCAGATGTTACACGACAAAAGGTAGCAACACCTGGACAAATAGACATAAAGACAATCGTTTGTTTCGTTAGCTACATTGTCCTACTTCAGACATACCTAAATCTTAAGAGAAATGTCAAAAAATATATAAGAAAAAAAAATCCTTATACGTGATAGGTGTTTGGTCTCCTTATATGTTAGAAAATCATCTCCTCACCTCAAAATCAAGCTTTCGAGGTTGAATTAAACCCAAAATCCATTTTTTTAATCATGGTACTCATCCCAATTCCCACCACCTCGACTCGACCCGCGTACTCTCGGTTGCCTGTAACTGTGGAACCGGGTGTTCGCCGCACAGTCCCTGTTCTGTTTTTTTATCCCCATAGATCTTATATGGAGTTGGATAAAAGAGAAAGCTTTAAGGGTAGCCTTGGACCCAAAGTTCATTTCTTTATTAAACTTTAAGCACATTATTTTAAAGGCTATCCAAAACTCACCCTTGAAAAAATAGTTTCAAATTCCAAACACAGGCCCTAACAGAAAGAAAAGGAGATAGTATTAAACATGAAACTTACCGGAATATCCAGAAGAGCGTCCACGATCAGAAGTACGAGTGCAACAAGAGAAGAAAGACTCATAACCCTCAGCGCGAACCAAATCGGCTCGAATATCATTCTTCGACAATTTAGTCTCCTGTAAACAGATAATATCAGCATCAAGCGAATCCAACAATTTGAGAAGTGAACCGTGTTGCTGTATGCGTGGCCTTAAACCGTTCACGTTGTACGTCACTATCTTCATTCTTCTTCCAATTCAATTAAGTTCATCACAAGATTGCAGAACCAACAATGGAGGTCAGTAGTAGTAAAGCAAATCAACTCTGCGAAAAAATAGTTTTTTTCCCAAAAGGCATGATTTGGGAGTTTACAAATACAAAAATTGACCTATTAAGTTCATATCATTACTTGTGAAATTATTTATATCTAGATGTTCTTCGTCAAATTAACATTTATTGATGATTTTTAGTATCAATGCTATACGTCATAATTTTCCCCCCTTAATCACATCATTGTGGTTATCGATTATTTACGTACAATTGATTCCGAAAGAAAAAGTAAATGTAAGTTCAATGTGAAAAGATTGTATATACTATGTGAGAAAATTATATTAAAGACTAGCAAAAACATTACAAATATGTGAAAGTTTGTGTTTAATGATTGAATTAAGTTTGATCAATAAATTTGTAATTTTTTCGTAAGGATTTTTTTTGTGATAAAACTACTCCTTTGTCCCTATTTACTTGTTCAATTTCTCTTTTTGTGTTCGTATTTTACTTGTCATTTTGACAAATAAGAAATGACAAAAAAAAATTCCTATTATAGCCTATTTAAATCTTATTACAATTTCAAAGTTTTTAATTCATCATTTTTGAAAACATAATTAATTAAGGGTGAATTATATCTCACTAGGCCTAATTATTGCATCTTTACTATGTGTGTCATTTCTAAAGTAACAACCTATAATAGATGTAGTTTTATAAACTTTACTTATTGTAGATTATACAAAGAATGTGAGAATGTAATAGTTTTACCAACTTATAGGTTTGTATTGTTTATGAAAAAAAAGAGACAAAATAAAAAAGTTTAAATTTAGGTTAAACCAACAATCAACTCGCGTCGTAATTTCATATTATGATTTCAAATCTATGGTTAAAACGAGCCCTTAGTCTTCTCTTGTCTCTTTCATTTTTCTAATGTAGCGCAAACGTGAATCATTTTAAGCAAATTGTATGCAAAAAAAATTAAAATACTGAAAGGATTTTAGATCTAAAATTTGAGACTGTTTAGAGGGGATGTTGAGTTGATCGAGACTGAAGAGTCAGTTGTATACATCATGTATAGTTAAGCAATATTTAATTTTTTGAGCGTAACATAATGTATTCATGTATAATTAAAAATATTCAATTTTTTGAGTGTATCATAATGTATGATTAGTGTATAATAATTGTGTTTGCAGTTACAAACAATATTCATTTTGTAAGCATGACCCAGTAATGTATGGTTAGTGCATAGTTTATGTATAGTTGAACAATATTCTATTTTTTCAGTATATCATAATGTATATCAGTATAGCTTTCATAACCCATTCCAATCGAACGATATTTCTAGACTTTTCACAAAGCTATATTGTATCTTAAGTGTATAATTCCCCACAGCACCATTTCCCTGCGCCCATTATTCAGGAAAAATCAAAACATGGCTATATTAATTTGTGTGTAATAGCTATTTAGGGCAAATTATTGCAACACTGACACAGAGTAAATTTTACCATGGGGAAGTTCATGAAATAAACTAATTTGTAATTATTAAAACTTGATATGTTCGGAATATAGATGCATATAACACAGGGCCCACAACTCTCGTTTTTGTATCCCTCACAAAGAATAAGACAGTTCATACAAAAATACCGTATGGTACTAAGTGAAATCTGAAGAGGTTAGGATTTACGCTAACCTTATCTAGTAAGGTAGAGAAAGATTGTTGTCGATAGACTATTTCGATGTGGCAGAGTACTTAAAGATGATACAGAAATGGACAACAGTTTCTGAACATGTGCCTTTCGATGTGGCAGAGTACTTAAAGATGATACAGAAATGGACAACAGTTTCTGAACATGTGCCTTACATCATACAGAACAAACCTTTTTGATACAGCCAATTTACATTGATGGCATATTTATAGTGATGACATAATATTAGAATTTGGAAGGGAGTACTTACTTAACCTGGAGACTCACAAAAGTGACAGAATATACACTAAAACTACCAGATTACAAGACATTGCAACTGGTTGTTCAGGGAAAGAAGCAACTTCATGCCAAATTCTTTTATGAAGGGGGCAAAGCAAACTCAACAAACACACTTGGCACGACGACCACTAGCTACAAAGTGCCACGTGGAAGCTACACGTCTCTATATACCATCATCTCGGAAGCCATCCGTGTAGAGAACATGCAGCACACTTGCACAAGCACAAGAGAACATGTATACGCGCATCGTCTTCCCACAAAATTTTTCTGATGAAGTCCACTGTCCATCTCTCCGTTTTATACATCTTTACAAAGTTACATTCCCCGTGAATCTCTCACCGTTGGTGAACTCATACTAGCAGTTCTTAAAAGTCTGCGAAATTCTGATATGCTTATCTTTCCGTCTTTGTCAATATCTGCTTCCTCTAGAAGTGGATCTATGGAGCCTCTCAAGCCCGTGTGCTGCAAAAGAATAGTATCATGTAAGTGGATGCCAAACATATTAAAACCGAGAAATTCGTCTGTAAACCGCCCTTTGGACCGATCACAACCTTCTAAAGTCGGTGGATCACTCTTAAGGGTGATGAAGCATGTAATTTTTTGAGTTAGCATGCTATAATTCTTAGCAACTCTCGCTACTTCTCTTTTCTGTCTTTTTCTTGGGGTGCCAAAGGGGGTGTTAATTTGGAGTTGTCCAATCTTCCGTCTCAGTGAGGTTTGCAAAGCAAACCAAGTTGCGCACCCGGATAAAGGAGGAGGTTTGCAGTGGAGAGATGACCACCATAATATCAATTGTATCAATCAACCATGGCTCAATCCTAAGTGACGACCAGCATAAAATAAAAGATAACAGATAGGAAGGGACCAGCCGTGCACTTAAGCTCCTACCTATAGCGACCGCGGTGCGGGGAAGGGCCAGACCACAATGGTCTATTGTACACAGCCTTACGATTCTACAAAAAGGTTGTTTCCACAGTCTGAACCATGACCATCAAGTCACATGGCAACAATTTTACTAGTTACACCAAGTCTCCCCTTCAATGATAAATCATCTAAATTACACAGAGGATATATAAAGAGCAACTAGCTTGGCATTTAGGGGTAGTTAATTGCTTAATTGATTTGTAGGGTTGGTCAACGACATGGTTAATGGTAATAACTGACATCCAAAATGCTATGAACTGTTGCTCCTGGAAGAAGACTGTAAAAATATCACATACTATAATACTAACCATTTTAAGTTCTTCTGGAGTAATGAATCCATCTCTATCAACATCAAATTTCTCAAAAGCAGCTTGTGATCTTTGTTGCCACTTTGTAGAATTATGCTCCTCCAACTGATGGACATGTAGAGTGGCAGCCACGAACTCCGGGAAATCAACAAGCCCATCCGTGTTACTGTCAATCTGCCAAGCAATGAACAAAATACTTTAGGTCCCGGAACTGCAGAAGAGACCATATAGTAGAAAGTAATGAACTTGCATATAATGAAAGCTACAAAGATTATTATATTAGTTGGCACTTGACAGCAATATTAGCATTGACAATTGAGTAAAGTTTGTAACAAGGATTATGGTGCAGGAAAAATTTGGAATATACAATCTGACACAAAGAAATCCCCCAATATTTGGTCACCAATTTAAAAATGGTGTAGTACAAGCTTGCACACACCCTAACTATTCCATCGAGTGTCTCTACCTCCCAACATCGCAAGTACCAAGTAATTTTGCCTCAATAAGGCTCAAGCAGATGGGAAGAAGTCAGTCAACGTGTTCTGTCACTTACTGGATTTGAACCCTAGTCTTTCATGATTTTCATCCCACTTCGTTAACATCTAGGTAACACTCTTGGGTGCATTTGATAACCAATTTCTTCTAAGGAACTTGCACTTATGAGCTATCCCTTGCTATGATCTTCTTGCACACACCTCAACTATTTCATTGAATATCTCCACTTACCACCATCACAAGTACCGGGTAACTTCGCCCCAATAATGCTTAGACAGAGAGGAAGAAATCACCTAACATGTTCGACCTCTTACCGGATATGAACTCTAGTCTTTCATGGTTTTCATTCCACTTCACTGACTGCTACACAACACTGTTGGGTGCATTTGATAACCAATTCTTCAAAGGAACTTGCTTCCTAAACCTTGCTATTATCTTCCTTTTTTTGAATATGCTTCTTTTCCTATATTATTAAAGTAGTTTCAAACATGCAACAGCCTAAGGCAACAAAAGCGTTTTATACTTGGTAATAATTATCTTATTATTTATTAGATGTCATGTTCTGCTCTGATGCTTCATTACTAGATGAAAGTTTACCGCTTGAAGAATCTCAAGAACTCGTGATTCTTTCATTTTCCATGGGAGATCCTTTGCAAGGGCCTGCATTGGAAATGAACATGGTAAGTCACCAAACATATGACCATATGCATACACAATGTTTTTGATCAAGGCATATATACAATTTTTTTGCATCAAGATAACACAAAATAGAGATGTCTCAAATGTTTGCCAATGGCCATTGAGAGTTGTAAGTACGAAACAAGCTCCAACACGAAAGATGAGCAATACCTGTCTCATTTCTTCGAGACTGATGACACCATTCTTATCCACATCAATTGCAGAAAATTGATCCCGCAGATCAGCGATCTCCTCCTCATCAAGTGTGCTAGCTAACGCCTGCAAGTAGTGGAACAGCATCCAGAAATTTACGTTTTGTATATTGAAGTTACCTTATCACAAAAGGTCTAAGAAATAAGAAAGTAATGAGCTTACCCGTAAAGCAAACTGTTTTAGACGACTGTATTTGACAAATTGTCGCATGTTGGATAAAACAGAAATGTCCAGTGGAATCTCAGATGCATCCCCTCCTTCTCGGACCCATGGATGTGCTGAAGATGTTCAAGTAGATAATTTTCAAAACAATTGCTCATTATATCAATAAATTTAAAGGAATGACCACAGTAACATTTGTTTACTAATTTGTTTGAACACTACGACATAATGTTCTTATTTCCAAGCACCACAAACAAGTAAGCATATGCTGCATATCTGAAAGTTGTGCTATAAGTTATCAAAATGTAGAAGCTGTACATCTGGACAGAGAACCATGATTGATATCTATTACCAAATTGCTGATGAAGTAGGTGAATGTAATGGATAAAGCGAAGTGTACAAATCTTTTTAAGTGAACCTTGAGCTACTGTCGATACATCAGTTTTTCATCACATAACACCTTAAAATCACTAAGAAAAATTGGTGCTTGTGAAAGAACGTGAAGAGCCAATTGGAAACCTTAAGACAGATGATGAGTATAGACCCTTTCAGATACTCTTGTATTGCAGGTGTGGGGATTTTAAGGTTTAACGCCCTTCTGTTGTGCAGTGTTGTCAAAGGTGCGCTTAAGCCCTGAAGTGAGGCTCATAACGTGTTGAGCGCTTTGTCTCATTTAATGCACTTCAGTGTCATCATCAAAGTTCGAAGGCACCCTTGCCAATGAGCCTATTCTGAAGAGGCAACACTAAGCCATTGATATTTTACTTTATTGTAAAAAAGATTCAATTCTTTTGTACAAATATTTGTCATTCATGCTCATAATCATTGGTCTTGGACTAAACATATATACTTTTCTGTTTTCTCCATTTGCACCTTTTCTTAATAAAAGCCCGTGCTTTTTTTGCGTTTAGCACTTAAAGCCCCAAAAAACCTTAGAACTTTTATGCGCTTTTTGTTTTTGATAACACTCCCAATTCTAGGTTTCCTACACCAACTTTAATGTGGATGAGGCTCGCTAAAGTTGGTGCCAATACCATGTGAGAATCTGAGCATCCAATCCAAAACCATAAGGAAATGGGTGGAGTGGTCCAACATTTTTATGTACCCCTTGAAAGCCCTTAGCTGATATGAGAAACTTTATACAACTTAACAGTACAAATTCAGGATGATATTACTTACATAGGGCCTGAGCAGCAGTAAGTCTAGCGCGAGGATCCTTCACCAATATTTTCTTTACAAAATCTTTAGCACTGTTGCTTATGTTAGACCATGGCTTGCGACGAAAATCAGGCTTGTTCCGTAGGACCTTAACATTTTGGAAGCAAAGTTAGAGAAACTATTCAAAACCAGGCAAATCACAAAGAATTTACACAAAATAAATGTTGTTCTTCTTTAAGTAAAAGTACTTAAATGTCTTGTAGGAAGAACAATTCTTTGGATAAGAGCCTCTCCAAGGAAGCATCAACCAAAAGTGAATTATGAACAAAATAAATAGCAGTAACTTCTTTGGACACAAAAGAGAAAACGATGACAACATAAGATCAAAATCACTCAATAATGAATTGAAACAAACTAAAATGTCCACAGAGAAAAAATATCACAGAATCATAGTTAAGATGTTTACGAGAGCATGCAACAAAAAGTGAATGGAAAATCTGAAATTCCAAGAGATGAGATTTATTAAGTGAGTGTTAACTTCAAAAAAACACTTAAAGGTAAAAACAAACCTGAAACACACTATTGAAAGGACAAACAAAGGCAAACATATAACTTTTATACAAAATCTGCAAGTTCATAACCCTATTAGAGCCCTAAAATTGTGATATCCTTTCTTTAGGTTTCCAAAGTTGAAACAATAATTGAAATGTTTCTAAACTACACGTAATATATTAGCAACTCACCTCTTTGAATATACCATCCTCAGTTTTGTCCCAGAAAGGCCGACGACCACATAGCAAAATGTATGTAATTACGCCAATACTCCACACATCTGATTCAGGTCCTGATCTACGCTTTAATACCTCTGGAGCTACATAATATGCACTGCCGACAATGTCTTGGAACTTTTTCCCTGCATATATAAGTTTCCTATGATAAGTTCATAACTTTACGAGAGAAAACCACAATAATAGCCTCCAAGATCATTGAAAAACTTGACAGATGTATTAAGAATATTAGTACTTCAGCAAGAGCAAAATCTGTGGCAGAGAATCCAATCACCTGGTCTGATGAAGTCTGAAAGACCAAAATCCGTGGCTTTTAATGGTGAATCCTCCTTTGTAGACTTAAAGAGAAAATTCTACAAGGAAAAGAATTTGTTTCAGAAAAGCAATATCAAGCAGCATTACCAAGTCAAATTAGTATCGAACTGCTTGCACACCTCAGGTTTCATATCACGATGCACCAAACCATGTAAATGACACTCAGCTGCCACTTTTAGCATCTGGCGTACAACTATTGCTGCATCTTTCTCGGTATACCGACTGTCTTTTCTGATTAGACAAATTATGTCAACCCTTATCAGTAAAACTTCATAATCAGCAATTTGAATAAAGAGCCGGGGTTCTGCAACTCACAAATAATCAACTGAAACTGGTAATTTCAGAATACTTACTTGGACAAAATTCGGTCCAATAGTTCTCCACCTTCACATAACCTAAAAGAAAACAAAAACTGAATTATCTTAACTTGCCATTCAAGTGGAAGGATTAGTGGTAGGGAAATAAACCAGGACCTGAGAGATTTAAAAAAAACTTACTCCATCACGATGTAGACATAATTATCATCCTCGAATGAATTATAGAATTGAACCACATTCTCATGACCACCTAAGGCCTTCAATATCTTGACTTCTCGTTTCACATCCTCAACCGCAATGGGAAGAACCATCTGCAGCAAAAAATGAATTGGTACGATACATTGAAACTGTGATTGCCTGGTAAACATAAGACTAGATAATCATACAATTAATGTAAAAGTTAACAGTATTGGACAACAGAACAAAAAAAACACTTCGAAATTCGTATTCAAAATTCATAGGCCCATCATCCTATAGTGTTGGCGAGAACTCCAGATCTGATGAGAGGAGATAATAGGAGACAAAGCAAGCATAACATTTTACCCAGAAAAAAAAAATTACAGGCCAACAGTGCAGACTTGTTGCACCATGGATCAGTGGATAATCGAACATTTGAGAAGTCATTCACCCATAAGAAATAAAAGATTCTGCAAGTACTCTATTCTATAAACTAGAAAACAGCTTTTATGTGAACCACGTCAGTTAGCCATTTTCCAGCAAATTAAGCAAGAAAATAACAAGACAGAGTTGGCCATTGCCATATGGCCTCGTAGTTCATGACGTCGGAAGTGCGTTGACTCAGAGTGTCAAGTCACAACCCCAAAAGACAATTAAACACCAAGTGCAGCTACGTTTTTCAAATATGATGTCTGTTTACATGGCCAGATTCAGTCTATAGCCAATTAACCATCTACAATAACTACTTAAGCAGGAAAAATCAGGATTCCACCAAAGATACTCCTTTTCAGGAAGAAAAAGCTAGTACAGTAGAATGAGACAGCACTAAAAAAACATAGGCATCTACCAACAAAACAAACACTAGATTGGCTGATGGATATACTTTTCTAAGAACCTAAGACTGAGTCAACAAGACAAGATGTGCCTACAGAGGATTTCAGAATCAGTGATGACTGCCATCTTCCAAATATCTGTGTTAGAATCTAACATCTCAGAAACACATAATAGATTCAAAAACAATCCTCTAGAACTTAAAAGCAAAAACTGTCCACAACTCCTACATGTGAAAATCAATAGGAAAAATGAAGTTTTTATACTTTAGGCAAGGGGATTACAAGGTGCGGAATCAAACACTCGTCAACAAGGATGAAAGTCGAGGCAGCTAACCAAAGCTAAGATTAACCAGGAAAAACAAAAATCAGCTACACAAAAGAAGAAAACAAAATCTTTCTTTGATATGGTAATACCTTGTTTTTCTCAATTCTTTTGACAGCCACACGATCTCCAGAAGATTTATCTGTAGCAACATATGTATAACCAAATTGACCATGACCCAACAATTTCCCAATTGTATACCTCATTTCAAAATCTTTATAATACCCAAAATCTGTTCTTTTCCCACAAGGAATAACCCCACCTTGTCTTCTTGAACTTGGTTTAACATTCTGCTGTGAATTCCTAGGTTGTTTTTGTTGATTTTTCTGGTTAATATTACCTTTATCTCTACACCCTTCTTGATTTCTTGGATTAACAACCGTTGTTGAAGGTGCTTTTGAGGTTTCCCTGCGGTTTTGACGAGCATTTACCGCTGTGTTTGTGTTTGTTGTGGTATTGTTGGTTGAAGGGGTATTGCTATTTGAGCCACTAACTTTGGAGCTTGAAAAACAACTACCCATTTTGTCAAATGATGTAAAAATGCAATCTTTTTCTTTTTTAGATCATTAGACAAATGAACAAAAATTAAGAATTGGGTTTTGTTGTATTTGTACATATAATCAAAAGAAAAAGAGAAGCCCCCCTATTTGGGTGAGAATGTGAAAACAATAATGGAGATTTAAGAAGAAAGTTTGAAGTAGATAGGAGGAAGAAGAGAAGAAAGAGAGGGGGGGGAGGGTGTTGATGATGGTGGTGGTCAAAGAGACTTTTTTTGGAAGAAGGAAGAGGGAGGTGGGTGGTGGGTGGGGTGGAGGGTTGGGGGGGAGGGGGTTGCTATGAAACCCCTTTTTTTCCAGTTAGGATTTTGGTGAAAGTTGAAAAAAAATAAATCACATTTTATGAATTTTTGTTTCTTTTTAAAAAAATTTCTTTCTATTTGGTGTTCTTGTCATTTTTTGGAGTTTGAAGATTTAGTGGTGTGTTTGCTTTGGGGAGTCGAGCCAAGTCTCACTCTTGCAACATATTCACACGGTACTCGTTTTGATATTGATATAAGGATTAAGAGTTTAGTTTTAGAAGAATTTAAAATTTGAATAAGACGGAAAAGAATTCATCATCTAACTGTACTAATATTATATCTATCAGTTGAAAATGAAAAAAAAAATATGGTGTAGATTTTGTTGTTAAATTATAATAGGTCATGGATTTAAATGATGTTTTTTAAAAAAAAATTAAGTAGTGAAGTTGAATTAATCGAGATCAGGAGTTGTACAAACTCTAAAATTATTAACATTAGTGCATAAAAAATTCTGGATGAATGAGGTTTAGCCACAATTTTAGTATTTATAATATGTAATCATTAATTTAATTGAATGATGCAATTACAACACTAAGGCTTCCATGTAGTGTTTGTTAAGATTAAGCGGCTGAAATTGAGATTGTGTCCAGTCGAAATTTTGAATGAATACACACATCTGAATATTAAAATTTTATAAAGATTCAGGTGTGTTTGATCTAATACATTATCTGAATATTAAGATGTAGTATTTAAATCTGGAATATAATAATTCATGTGTTTGTTTTTCAATATTGAATGTGCATGTGAAATTAAAATATTTGATAAAAAATATTATTAAAAAATTTAATTTCAAGAAAACAATCCCTTGATTAAAAAAAGTTTTGAAAGTTTTAAAATCATGATTGGAAAACTACTTTTTATCGAAAACTGATAAATAATAATACACCAAAAAATATTCTGCTATGGTGTTACTTGACAACACGTTCACTAAAAAAACTTTAATATAGAAAAAAAACTGAAAAGATTACGCAAATTGGCAGTCAGGAGGAGAAAATGGTGTTTGATTTGAGAAAAGAGAGAAGAAAGAATTTTTAGTTATGAGATAAAGGCCTGCCCACTAAAAGCGGAAGAAGCGATATTTAGTCTTGGAATTATAAATGTGAGTTGAAGTTGTTTGATCCGATTCATTCAGAAACCCTTCAGACCCATAAGAGGCTTTTAAAACATGTAAAATAAAGACTTATGGTATGACATCTGTGAACGATCAGATTCAGAAGTTAAAAACTAAGACGCACTTAATAGGTTGAATCTAAACTAATGATATCGTACCTCCATTAAATGCAAAAATGAAGCTAAACTATCAAGTAATACCAAATTCTCATCTGATTATTGGGATAATTACTATTATCATCTTCTTCTTTTCATTGACCCACCTTTACAAGAATACAACCTTCATCAAACATCTATTAGGCTGAAAATTCGAATAAATTATCTATTATTCTTATCGTATCTCTAAGTATATACTCTTTCATAAAATTTTATGTTATGATTAATTCATGAATATAACTACAAAAAAATTATCATATATACACAAGTGGAGGTCTAAAATGTTATTATCGTGATTAAATTGAGTAATTGATCAAAATAGTTTCTTCATCTCTTCTTGATTTTCATACATTAAATACTTTTGAAGAATTGTCTTTAACGCACTTATCTATTTATTTAAATACTGATAAAATAACAATTATTATTTATTAAAATTTAAGTTTAAAAATATCTTAATAATCAGATATATATTTCAATTTATGCACCTTTCATATTAATAAAGCAAAAATAGTAATATTATAAAAATTCTTACTATCAATAATTTTTTATCAGTCATATTAAAGAAATAAAATTTGTAATACATATTAGTTACAATTTTTGTTAAGCTACCACCTTAGTGTTATAGAATTATATATTAATTCACATATAAGTTATTGATGCATAAATCTTTAATCAACAGTGCATAGGATTTAAACTCATATCAAAATGCTTGGGTCTAATCCATAGACAAATCCAATCAATATTTACTTGAAACAAATTATTATTATTATTATTATTATTATTATTATTATATGGTCAAAATAAATATTTAGACTTCACAAGAATTAACAATAAAATATTATTAATAATCTCTAATATTCAAATATTTCATCAAGACCTTCTTCAATTCTATCGTTTCATTTATTAAGTTATATTAGTTTTATTTTCAGGCATAAATGCAATACCGATATTTCTTGATCCTTTTTTCAAAAAATGATTTTCATAGTGTCAAACACACCCAAAGAAAATAAATATGAAATATAAATGATACGAGTCTTTTATTTTTTAATCAAACGCTATTTTTAAATGAAAATTGTATCTACATGATTGATTGTTTATTATTTTGGATAAATTAACAAGAAAGAGTCAAAGTTCCTTTCTTTCTTACGTCGAAAACAAACAATTTTTTTATCTGAAATTTATAATTTAATTAATATAATTTTAACATTTTAAGTATTATTTATTACTTGACATATCGTATACATTTATACCTCACTGTTAATTTAAGAATTTTCTTTCCTCAAACAACTTTTATAATAATAGCTTAGGAGGATTGGAGAATTGTATAGATTATTGATCTATTGAGTAAAATTATTTGGATTATAAATGAAATAATATTTAATTGAATAGGAAATGAATTTAAACATTAATTATGGAATAGATTATGATATAAGATATATATATATTATATATATAATGATATCTCTAAAGATAAATATGTATATATCTATAATATATATATATAACTACATGATTAGTATGGGAAAAATATCAATAAACAAGATAGTAGTAAAAAAAAAAAAATTTTTTTTAAAATTTTTTATACGGGTTGTTAGCTCAGATTCAATAACATATAAAAGTATTCGTGCGATATATTTATTAAAACATTATAATAATGATTAAATAATATGCATTTTACTTTAATTTAGTGTTTTTTTATATTAATTATTTAATTTGATATAACTATCTGATGTAGATAATTAATATTCTTCAGATTTTGACATTATATTTAACTTTTTGTTGATCATATCATAAAATAACAATATTTGTTGGGTACCACAATATTGATACTGGATAAGAGTTATTACAAAATAGAAAATAACTTATCACAAAATGTTATGTCTTGGTAAGTCACTATTGAAATGATTTTTTTTGATTCCGCTGCAAATCGTTATAGCCGGTCATTCTCCAAGATTTCACAGTATTTCAAACATGTGCACTCGTAACTGAAATTTGGAGGTTGTCCAGATCACTTGTTAAAAAATATTATAAGAAAAAGAAAATAGGAAGATGTTTCTGTTATTTTGGGTTTTATCTTATATCACAAGACACTCTTGCAAATCGTTATAGCCGGTCATTCTCCAAAATTTCACAGTATTTCAAACATGTGCACTCGTAACTGAAATTTGGAGGTTGTCCAGATCACTTGTTAAAAAATATTCTAAGAAAAAGAAAATAGGAAGATGTTTTCTTTTTTTTTTGGTGTTTTATCTTATATTCAACCAAAGACACTTCTTATATCGAATTTGTAAGGAAATGAGTTGCAAAGAAGTAAATTGATTTTGATAAGCGGATTGTGATGTGAATGATATTAAAGAGTCATTATATACATTTCGTTAAAAAAATTGATTTTACATAGATAGTAGTTTATCTTTTCGAACTTCAATGAGTTGTAGCCTGACATTAATTAAAACTTAATTTATAATAGGGAGAAGTAGAACATTTATAGAATGTAAAATAACTCAACAATATTAATGCATATTGTGTGTATCTTTTTTTATTAATTTTAGGTGGTCTCGATCTATATTATTATTATTGTTAATGTGTTTTTCAATTAATCTAACACTTGATATCAGAGCATATTAAATAATTAACATCATAAAACAATAGATAATAAGTTTGCTCTATAAACTGCAAATTGAATTAGAAACCGAACACTAGACACAAGAACTTTATATTAGGGTTTATGTCTCTAAATCAATTGCGATCAAATTTGCAGTTAATTAGTACTTCAATATATTTACGAATATGATCATAAATATATTGCAATATGCTCTGATACCAAGTTTTTGATTGATCGAGAAACACAACTATAATAATTACATAACCATGAACATCTATAATATAACGAAATAAATGAAAAAAAATGTTTGAATCTTCATCCATATAGCAATCTGTAGGGGTGGACATTCGGTATTTTGATTCGATTTTAGTTTGTTTTTTTTTCAATTTTTGATTATTGTAAAATGTGTACCGATTACCGAATCAAAATATTTCGATTTGATTCGGTTTTTATTATTTTTGTACGATTTTTTTATTTCGATTTTTAATGGGCCTGCTTAGTGAGCTTTTTAAAATTTCAAACTATACAAATTTTTTGTTTGATTCACATCAAGGTTATCACTTCCTTGATTATGTATGTCAATTTAAAACGATTTTTTATGTACGAAAAATTGACGAAAAACGGACCAAAAAAATGAAATAAAAAAAACTTGAAAGGAACTTGGAAGGATGGAACTATGGAACTTGGAAGAATGAGGAAGATGAATTATTTTCATATTAGAATTCCTACAAAGTAGTATAAAGTAAAAGTACAAAAGACTAAAGGTTAAAAAAAGTATAAAGTAGCTTTTACTTTTCACTTTTCAGATTTTTTTTAAAAAATTGTTTAACATAATTAATTAATATAATATAAATATATATTATAATATAATATATTTTGGTTTAAATCAAAATATCAAAAAAACAAATAATTATGTATCGAAATTCGAATCGAAATATCGAAAAATATAAAAATGTACACCAAAAACTGAAATACCAAAATCAAAATATTGAAAAATTTCGGTTCGATTTGGTGTTTCGATTTTCCGGTGTTTATGCCCAACCCTGGCAATCCGTAACAGAAAAAACGAACTAAGTTGAATCTCTCTCTCTCTCTTTTAGCTTATGACGGCTGACACCATATGAAAAAATATTTTAGATTAAGTTAGAAAATGAGACCTACCCTCATATTTATAGGTTTAGAAAAGTCTTGATTTAGTGTCTCAAGTAAATTGAAGAGAAAGTGACAAAAAAGTGTTAGAAATTAAAATTGATGACGAGAAAAGATTGATCAAGTCAATTTTTTTTATAATTAGTGATTAAGATAATTGGGGTCTAAAATGTTATATTTAAAACTTCTAAATTTTTTAAAAAATTTAAATAAACCCAATTTCTAATTTCGAAATATTTGAAAAGTTTTCTCTTTCTTAAAAGATTTCTTTGTTCCTCTTCTTCTTTCTTTATTTCTCTTTCCATATTTCTTCTTTTCTCTTCTTCTTCATTTCTTGTTTTCTTCCATTTACTTGTTCTTCTTTGATGTTGCTATCATTATCGTCGTCAATTTTTATCAATTTTTTTTTGGTAACTGTAATTTTTATTGCCAAATATTGCAATATGTATCGATTCAAAACTCTAGACATGAAAAAAATTTCATATAGAGCTCATATACCTTAGATAACCACAATTATGCTATGCTATGGATAATAATCATGTCTATGCATAGATTTCCCCACACCCCTCCCCCCCCCCCCATAGAAAAAAAAAACCCCCCCCCCCCCCCCCCCCCCCAAAACACCCAACACCCCCCCCCCCCCCCCCCCCCCCCCCCACCCCCCCAAAACCCCCCCCCGCCCCCCCCCCCCCCCCCCCCCCCCCCCCCCCCCCCCCCCCCCCCCCCCCCCAAACCCCCCCCCCCCACCCCCCCCGGGGGCCCCCCCCCCAACCCCCCCCCCCCCCCGCCCCTAATACCTTTTCTTTACTTTCTTTCATAATATTCTTTTGATAAACACCTTTTTTTTCCTCTCTTTATGCCTAAGATACTCTGATAATTCCTCCTTTGCGAAATAAAATATATTGTTACAACTGGTTCTTATTTTATTCCTTCTACATTCTTTTCTTTACTTTTTGCAATATATTATATCCCATTCAATCTCTTATCAGTTCACCCTATGTTGATTTTTTAACCAAACAAGTCATTATATAAGTCATTCACCAAAATAATATTTTTTTTCTAAATTTTACAAACTAGTGTAAACGTAATTCCACAGTAACTGTTTTAGGATATATTTTATTTTTTAAAGTTTATGGCGTCAGATTGATATATGTTACTCACCATTAACGTTTTAACTCCTAAACGTTACTCATAGTAATACGTTTTAGGAGTAAAACTTGACTGAAAATTAACGTTTTTAGGAGTAAAATTTACTTCCATTATCGTAAATATCACCTAATGTTTTGTTAGTTTTTTTACACAAAAAAAAGATATCTACAACGTTACCCGTGACATACGTTTATACTAGTTTTGTAAAATTTAGCAAAATTTATTACTTTGATCAATTGTTTTATCTCATGGCTTAGTTTGGTTAAAAATTGCACATTATATCATCAACTACTTCGGGGCAACACATTGTATTCCATGCTCTAAGTGTTTTTCCTTTACTTTGAATGTCACCCTTTTAGAAAAGTTTTTAATACATTATTCTATATTTTGCTAGACTTTTTTAGAAAAGAGAAAAAATACTTATCAACATGCTTGTATAGAAGTTAAAATACTTAGCACCAATAAAAGTCTTCCTGCATAAGAACTTTTTATGTTCATGTGGTGATCCTTCCCACCATTTTATCTATTAAAGGTTGACTGCCTTATTGACAACTTCTTGGAGCTTAATGCAGCCTCAAAATATTTGAAATTATATTAATCTTCTTTAATTTTTAGTTATTTAGTGAAGTCTGCATATCTTTGAGATTTAAACAATTTTGTTGTTGTTTTGTAATATTCAAAACAACAGGCTTTAGGTAAAATATATTTATCTATGTTAATGTCAAATATTATTATATGTATGTACTAATCAATCCCTATAGTTGTCAGAAATTTCTAAATGAATATAATTTTGATAATAGAAAATTTTGAGTGTATAATAAAGTATTTAGGACCCTCATGGGTTGTGGTGTGATCGTGGAACTGTTTCATCCTCAACCAAAAGTCTTGGGTTCGAATTCTGGGTATGGAGAAAATTTTGTTGAAAGCGCTACCCTCAAATGAGTCATGCGGTATGCAATCCAAATTTAGCTAGGTTTGTTTTAACCAAGTTTCGATGTTATAGAAAAGCAAACGGGAAAAAATTTGGGATCGGAAAGCTTTTCGTTAGTTAGTAGCTTGAGGATTTTAAACCTGTTAAGATTTTGACGAAGTTGAGGCATAAGGTGTAGGAATCTAGTAAAAAATCAGCTGACCATTTAGGGTGTTTTAGATGGCCTGAGTAGTAGTTTGAAACTCGTAAAGAAACATCGATACCGACTTTACGGAATTTGAATTGAGGCGAGTAGAACTCAGAACCAATCTACTTACCGTAAATAATATTTTCTGAGCGTCGTGGCTCAGGGGTGTGTTGTGAAATGGAATTCTTGAAATTTTTGAAATAGCTCTTTGTCTTGTGCAACCCGCTCTGGGGGATTTTCCCGCTCTAGCGGAGCCGCTACACTGGGGTTGAGGGCCGTTGTGGCGGGCTCGACGTGACATAAGGTCGTTAATAAACCCCTAAATGACCTTATTATGTACTTTTCGTCTTTTAGAGCTAAGAAACGAACCCAGGCGACTCTTACTCATTTTTCACCATTCTTGAGGCTAAAGATAAGTTTTTCACTTCCTGAATTCATTTTTCATTCCGTAGAACGTAATATAATGAATTAATATTGATGGGGGAGGGTTTTGATGTAAATTCTATGGTGGAAACAACCCTAAATTAGATACTTGGGATCATGTGTATGATCTAGTGTTCATAGAATTGTTATAGTTTCGAGTAATTAGCGATTGTTTGTTGATTCTGGTGTTACTACGATTGTTTGCAGACCAAGAACAAGCGGAACGAATCCGAAAAGGGCAGGATCAATCTTCTTAGGGTTTCAAGCTTATTTTGAGGTAGGTGATGATTGTGATTCTATGATTTTGATGTATGAATATTCTTGCTTCATTATGATACTTGTACGTATATGAATGTTGCATTATTGATCACAGTTGTTGTAAATGAGATAGACGAATGACTATATGCCATGAATGGCTCTTAATTGTATGAGTTGAAAGTATACTTATGTTTGTGATTGTGGTGTGTTGATGGATTGGATTGCCACGTTTTGGCATAACTAACTGGATCGAATTGACTTGTTCTGACATAAAAATGGGATCAAATTGTCACGTTGCGATATAACTATGGGATCAGGTACAACGTTCTGGTATGCTAACAGTCTAGCTTTGGGTTCCATGAGAGGACCAATTACTTAACATAATTGTGTATATTGAGAATTTTGAAGTTGATCGTTGTACGTAAATATTGATAATATTGTATATGTTGATATATATGTATGTGGTTATAATGTTACGTTGTTTGACTTGCCTATGTTACACTTAGTGGAATAACCGTGTGATTTTACAATTACACTGTGGTTATGTATTGATTATGCATTTGCTCTTATTTTTGTAGAGTACAAGGCATCTTCA
This sequence comes from Solanum habrochaites, assembly GCA_027704765.1. NCBI lineage: Eukaryota > Viridiplantae > Streptophyta > Magnoliopsida > Solanales > Solanaceae > Solanum > Solanum habrochaites. The sequence goes on from JAKWJA010002491.1 coordinate 5,107,489, forward strand.
AGTGACTATTGACAGACCTCGCTTAGAAGATCAGTGATCATTGCTTCGAATTCAAGGGTGAACCAATTCTTTCGGGCTGTATGAAATTCTCTTTCGTCTATGTCCATCATTTTCGACTTAGACATTGTCTTAGTTAGTTGATTAATTCAATAGATTGTGGTTGCATCCCTTCTTGTTTAGACTCGTTGAACTTTAGATGTTTTGGTACATTGACTTTTAGCTTCTAATGATTACTTCTAGAATGTTAGTTTATTATTGTTAGACCTTTTTGATTTGTTCCGTATCCTTAAATGCTTTAGTTTTTGGATTAGTTGCTTGTTTGGGTTGTAGTTGTGGTTCTTCCACCAAAGGATTAATGTGGGTGTCAATCACGACGATCTGAATCGTGACAAGGCTCCAATATGATCGAGTAGAAAAAAATATTTTACGAAAATCATATTATATTAGTGCAAGTAGATGAAAAATGCACTCACACACACCACCCAACCCTAACCCCACCTTAAAATAAAATAATTGTTGAGTATGTGTTGACAGTCATATATAAGTTAGGAACATAGTTCTTTCTATGAATCTCCCATACAAATTTTTAAGTAATTGTTTTGGTTGGGATTTTTGGATGTAGTCAATGGTGTAACATTAGAAAATTTTATTTTAAAGAAAAAGGAAGAGAATTTACAATTTTGCTATTTAAAATTGTACAGCTGGTGCCTTATAATTAAAATATTATTTTGTCAACTAATTATTTTTTATAATACAAACAAACCCCTAGTGATTGGAAACAAGATGTTCAAACTTTAGATGTGAAGTCATCATAGGTCATATATAAATCAATTAGTCAATATTCAGCTTTTTATATAATCCCTTGGTTATCTACTTCTCTTTTTTTTTAAAAAATATATATATATTTTTTAGTTTTAATAATTTTTAATTCTAATTTTTCACACGATATATTTAAAATTATAAAATTAAAAAATATTTTAATATATTTAACATATATTTATTTAAGAGCCTAAGATTTAAATTTTTTATTTCTTATACTCCAGTGACAAATTTTTAGGTTAATTCAATTAAAACGAAAATAATAATAAATAAATAATTTAAGTAAACAATTTCTAAGACTCTTAATATGATTTAGATAATTCTTACCTTTTAAATTATTTTTTGGGATGAATTTAGACGTAAACATGATAGCAGAATTAGTCCCCGATGTTGGGTCTCCAAGATAAATCGTTCATGTTCCAAGTGGGATGTCTAGGCGTAGGGTGGGGGTGGGGTAATGGAATCTCAAGTCCAAAATGAATACATTCATACGATCTGAACAATTAATATATTTTGAGCTACATTTTATATAAAGTCAAATTTAAAGTCCCAAAGTAATATCTCAATCACACCTCTAACGTTAGGTCCCCGTATAGTTTGTTCACGCTTCAAGAAATTTTTTAATTGTTACTTTTTAAACTAACTTTTGAATTGAGGTAGAACAAAAAGTCTATTTAATCAAGTTGACACCTTTTCTTTTAATGCAGAAAAAAGAGGTAATGTGATTAAAAAAAAATAAGATATTTCCATAATTACTTGAGGTATTAACTTGAAAAATGCCAATTTCCACGGCAATCATATAAGTAATAACTACGCGTTTTGTTTTTTTTTCTTAAAAAAATATTTATTTATTTTTATAAAAAAAGGTCCACTCAACAAATGGGTTGATCTTCATATCCTAACTGATGATAATAATTCATAAGAATTTCTTTTATTGAATTTATTATTATGTTAAAGACAAATTCATTTGCTAGCAATTTCTAAGATTTTTCTTTTAGAATTTTTTTAAATATTTGCACTACTTTACAAAACACGATAATATTTTGGTAAACAAAAATAATATTGAAAAAAATTCAAGCAAAAAAATAAATAAATACAAAACATATATGGTATTATTCATACCATTCTAACATGTGCTTGAACTTTAATAGGTAAAATTATCGAAAATTTGAGTTTGACAAAAGATAGTAACATATATCTATAGTAGATGAAGTGTGTAGCGATAAGTTTGACCCTAAATTATGAAACGAATCGTATAATTTTATTTTATTAAATTTCAATGTAATTGTTCAGACATAAATTTTATGAAAAAATAGTGAAAGTTCAAGCTTAATTTTTTTTCATATAAAATGTATTTCTTTTAAAATACCAAAAAAATAATATATGTTCATATGAATTCAAGAATCGAGAGTTACAAAAATTAATATAATGCAAAATTGAGCATAAGATTTCTTTTCAAAAAATCAATTTGTAGTTGGTTAAAAAAATAAATTAATCTATGCAAGTTGAGCATAAGATTTCTTTTCAAAAACAATTTTGTAAGTTTGGTAAAAAGATAATTAATCTATGCAAATTGAGCATACTATTTATTTTAAAAAAAATTAATTTTGTAAGTTTGGTAAAAAGATAATTAATCTATGCAAATTGAGCATAATATTTCTTTTCAAAAAAACAATTTTGTAAGTTTGGTAAAAAGATAGTAGCACTAGTCCATTGGTTTTAGCCTTACTAAAATACAAACACTATTTAATTAAAGTGACTAGTTCAAGACTCCAACCAATATTTGGGTCCTGCTCCCCCACCCCCCACCCACCCCACCCACTCAAAAAAAACTCGGTCTTACATATTTTTTTATTCAGTATTCGATATTTATATTAGAGTATGACAATATCTAAGTTTATGTCAAAAAATTTTATATAAGAAATAAAATACTTTCTAATAAAAATAATTCTACACTTGAAAAAACTCAAATTTAAAATTTTAATTGAAATTAAAGACGTACTTATTACTCTATCACTTTCCTTATTGATCGCATAGAGTATTCACACTCTAGCCACTGATTGAAAAATATATCCAATAATAATATACCACCTCCCAAAAGAATCTCAACTATACCTTGTTTTCTAGTTATACTTTTCTTTGTTCTAAAATATTTTTCATAATTTATTTTTCAACAGTTCAATTTTATGAATATTGACCAATAATTTAAGCTACATATATATAGTTTTTTCTCATTAATATATGAAGAATTATAAATCATAATATTTTTAAATATCTAAATTTGAATTTTAAAATATGAAATTAATCTAAATATGACTTTAAAAATGAATCAAATTTACTTTTTTTTTAAAGTGACAAATATTTTGAGACAGAAAAATAATTACATAGTATTATCTCCGTCCACTTTTAATTGTCATAATTTTTCTTACAGTTAAACTATAAAAAGTTTAACTAAATATTTTACGATGTATTTTTTCATTATATTGATATATGCAAAAACTTGCAATTTATAGTACTTTTTCTATGGTTTTTGAATATCTATTTTTTTTGTTTATAATATCAAATTAGTATAACGTAATTTAACTTTAAAAATTAATTAAATTTATTTTTAAAAAATATAACATGACAAATTAAACTGGACGAAGAATCCGGAGCAATTGATGATCCAATCTTTGTCCTTGCCACATGGTATTGACCTGGTCTTTTTGACAAGTTCAAATTTCTATATCTTTTTTGCAAGTCCAAGTCATCTTCCTATATGTTGAAAATTGTAACCTAGTAGTATATCTTTTTTATTTTTCTTAATTCATATAATTAGATGACCACTCTAGATAAAATGACAGTAAAAATGATCTTTTTATGTCTAGAAGGTTCAAAGTAATTACTTAAATATATTCCTAAGAAGATTTTATTTTTTAAATATTTTTGAGAAAATATTTCTTATTTTTATTTTTATTTTATTTTAGGGGAATGATGAAAGAATAGGATTTAAAATGAAACTCCTACTTGGATGTGTAATATTTGCTATTGTATTTCTTGTATTTGGGGTAGCTTTTTGGAACTTTTACATCTGGAATTTCTTGTCATAATTGGAAAAGAATTTGAAAAATATTTTAATTTTGATCGAAATTATTGTTACAATATCTAATTTTATTAAGGATCTTTTACCTCCTGCATTTTTTAAAAGTATATTTTAAAGGTATATATGTGTGTTCACGTGGACACATTACTAGTTAAAATGATGCAATATTGATGATATTCATGTGGACACATATATACCTTTAAAATACACTATTTAAAGTGCAGGGGTAAAAGATCTTCCATAAAGTTCGGTATCATAACAACAATTTCGATCAAAGTTTGAATATATTTTAGATTCTTTTTTCCAATTGGGATAGATTTTGGAACATTTTTTGTTAAATATTTGATGAAAATTAGAAGTACTCAATTTTGACACACTTAATTAGATAATCAAAACTATTTACAAATATATTTAAGGGACTATTTTAATTCTATCCTAAATATAATGTGTTGTTTTTGTCATTTTTCTATAATTCTATGAGATGAAGCTATATGAAACACCTAGCTATCTTTAAACTAAATTAAATTAAGTAAAAATGATTCAAAGAACCAAATATAAATATAGAATGCAATATTGGTGGAAATAACTTTAAACACTAAAAGATTATGCTAAATAAACAAGTTCAAGTTCACAATTTTAGATCAATATTAATTAAACATGCAATATTGGTGGAAATAACTTTAAACACTAAAAGATTATGCTAAATAAACAAGTTCAAGTTCACAATTTTAGATCAATATTAATTAATTGAATTGTTTAATTTCACTTCACTATTTTTCATTATAATTAATTAAGTAGTACCATCTTGACTAATAGGATCTTACTTAAGTACTTAACACAAAAGGCATTCACATTATGCAAACTTTTTCTTAAAAACTTCACAAACTTTCTTTAAATTAAAGGCAAAAAAATGTCAGAGAAAAGCACTAATAACATAATATTCTTAATCTTTTGATTATTTAACTATATATAAATTATAAAATTCAAAATCAAGGTTTACTAAAGACCACTTTGAATTAAAATATAAATTATAGACTTGACTGCATAAACTCTTCAAATAACACACTCTTCATGTGTGAGTCTGATTCTTTTTATGATTATACGTATAAAGTTTTTTTTTTCGAAAATGAGTTATAGTAAAAATCAAACTTAACTAGTGATTTTGTTCTGCTAAGTAATCTATTAGAAAGTTTTTTTCTCGAAAAATGAATGTAGTAAAGAAATCGGAATTAACTATGATTTTTGTCTGCTCAAAGTCTGTTTAAATATGTGATAAATTATTAACATAGATTGTAATAAAATAATAAGTATATACACTTTCTTTAAATTTAATAAAAAAATAAATTTTAATCATGAATATAAAATCGTCTTCATTAGTGAACGTGTTATTTTATATTATATTAGAAGAAAAGTCTAACAAGTGATTCACGTGTTGGAGAAACTCGAAAGATCCTCTTATAATATGATACACACTCATAAAACAAATGAGACTATTTTAAATGAAATTATACATATAACTATTTATTATTTTGGAGTTTGATTAAACGATTATTTTTTTAGACTTAACTCATCGGTGACCTCTTAAAATTGGCACGATATTTTACTTAGACATCTTAACTAGACAATTTTCATTTTAGACACCTGATGTAGCGTTCCGCTTTGATAATTTGACACTTTTGCTTACCTGACATAATGAGTGTATCCATAATGAGTGTGATACACTCATTAACCAGCGCGTGAAATAGTCTTTTAGTTAATTTTTCATTATTTTTTCTTCTTCTTCCTATTTTTATCCACCATTTTATCCAACTTGAATTTCATCCATTAAAGATGAACGTTTGACAAAAATAACGAAAAATATTTTTAAAATCTAAAAATAAATTCACTTACAAAATTTTTCTTGAAAGAATTTAATATTAATTTCTTTAAATCAAACTAAAAAAATTTATTTGACATAGCAATGACGTGCAGATGTAGGGTGAGACAGTTTCGCGAGTGTAACACACATTTTATGTATTTCGGCTGATATCAATAAAAGTGCTAAAATAACACAGCAAAACTCTACGGTCTAAAATGAACATTCTTAAGTTAGGATATCTAAGTGAAATATCGTATCAACTTTAAGGGGTCACCAATGAGTCAATCATTTTTTTTATAATGAAACGTGTTATTATTTTATTATATATATAAATATAAACCCCCCACGAGCTTTCTTTTCACACATCAAAATTAAAGAGAACAGTTAAAGAGTGACTTTTCAGCATTTCATTTTATGTGATTAATAATCTACAATTTACTTTTATTTTTGTGAAAATAAAATAATGTTCTTCAAATATGAACATAAAATAGCTGCTAAAATTTTATTTTATTTAATTTTAAAAAAAAACGTGCACTATTACAGGTGGACCAAAAATTGTTTGTCTGTGGATTTGTGGTGCTGTAATGTTAATGTCGGTGATTAAAAAGAGAAATGTTCCAACTTTTAGAAAAATTATTTAGATATAGGTTTAGTTCGTAATATTATAAATTTTATTAGATTTTAAAGTGTTAAGATATATTTAAATATGTTCAGATATGTTTATATATATGTATTTCAACATAAATGAAGTAAAACTTAAGTGTAATTCGTTATAGATATACTGTATCAAAGTGGATTCGTGTGTATTTGTGATACTCTTTCATCTCTCTTGCATACTCGGTATCTTAGATACATGCAAATCACATCAGATACATCAAGTGTGATTTTTTTGTGAGATATACAAATCTTGCTTGATTCCCTTCTGTTCTCACTCGTCTCTCTCCCTAGTTTAGTGTATCTGATACTAAAATACATATATTTAAATAATTTGACTTGAATTATGATATAAAATTATTAAATAGTGAATAAAATATCATTATTTCAAATTATAAGAAGAATCAATAAATATAATAGGAATGTGGGGGGAAGGAAGGGCGCGCGAGGGAGGCAAAAGGAAAGAAGGGGGGGGCAAGGGGGGGGAAGGAGGGAAAGAGGAAAAGGGGGGGCGGACAAGCAAAAGAGACAGGCTGGGGGGAAGGGTGAGGAGCCTGACGAGACCGAAAAGAAATGAGAGGCAGGGGGGACCGGAGCGAGGGGAAAAAAGGAAGAAAAGAAGGGGGCAAGGTTCAACCAGGAAAATGAAGTGAAAAGTATAGTGAATGGGGGAAAAAAATTGAAATGTATTTAAAAAGAAAAATGTAGCTAGAGTTATAAAAAATTACTCATTTATTCTAAAGTTGAGATAACAAATATTAAAAAATGGATTTAATACCCAAAAAATGTGTGCCTCACATGGAAAAAAAAGAAAAGAGAAGTGTAAAAACACAAATGTCAATGCTTTTATTTACAAAAACAAAAAATAAAAATTAAATATTCATCCATTTCTCTTTTCCATCTAGTTCACTTTTTATTCCTTTTTGTTTTTATCCATGTGCAAACACAAGATAATATTTTTTTTTCCTAAAGAAAAGGTTGGAATTTTATTTTTGGTACACTATTTTACGTTTGAACTATATATGGTTGATTTATCTGTTTTTCCTTTCATTTATTACTACTTACTAATGATTAAAATAATTTAACGTAAATATCGAGTATCGATGAGTTCATATGGTGCCAAATGAAATATTACAATTAGTTTATTTGAATTTAATATAACTATGGCACTGAGTATATTAGTGGTGTATATATGAGCTCTCATGGGCAAGACATTAAGTACATCTATCTTTATTTATTAATTAATTTTTAAAGACTGAAGTACAACCTAAAGAGTAATTACTTCCTCATGAATTTATTTCGAATTAAAATTAATTGGCTCGACTTTATTCTGTCGAGGGAGAAAAACCTCATTTTCACCTTGAATTGATCAAAATATGTAGAGTACATCTATCTTTATTTATTAATCAATTTTTAAAGACTGAAGTATAACCTAAAGAGTTATCACTTCCTCAAATTTATCTCGAATCAAAATTTTTTGGCTCGACTTTATTCTGTCAAGGGAAAAAAACCTCATTTTTCACCTTGAATTGATCAAAATACGTGGAATGTTTTACTTTTCCAGAAGGATTAGATGTATGAAAATCCACTAAAATTTCAATGAATATTATATCTGAATTCATTTTTATTTTAAAAGTGTGATATATTAAGTGTTCATTTAAGAACCTTAAAAATTAAATATTTTAAATTTATATCATGAATTCGCCTTACAAATATCACTATCTAAAGATTATGATGAACTAACCAATTATTTTGTCTAGTAGCAATAATTCATAGTAAGTACTCCCCACTAGCTTTTAATAATATATAGAAGATGGGGTCAACTCTTGAAATAGAAAGGAGTAGAAAAGGGCCATGGGGGAGGGTCCCCAGGTAAGAGAAGGCACCTAGGGGAAAGGGGGGGAAGTAGCAGAGAGGTCGAAAGAAATAGGGTAGGGGGGAAAAGAGGGGGGGACAGGGCGGCAAGAAAAAAAGGAGGAGGAAGGGGGACGCGAATATGAGAAAGGACGGAGGGGGCAAAACTATAAATAGGAACTTAATTTGGGTAAAATATGATATAGCAATAATTATTTTTCTTAATGAATATGTCAAGTCAAACCTGTGAACAAATAAAGTGAAGGGGAGGAAAATATAAAAATAGAGTCTGCTCAACCAAAAAGGGCCGGCCCGCCCGCAAATACCAAAAAAAAAACAAAGAAGGGAAGGAAAAGGGAAGGGAAGCAGGAAACGGCGGTACTCGCGTCGATAGATTGCACACAGCTCCAAGGAGAAAACAAAACCCAAAAACAAAGGAAAGTGGGAGAGGCACGGGATCCGGGTTCTTATTGGGAAACGGGCTAGACATTCTTTATATGTTATTTTTCTTTTCAAACTATAATTATATAACATTAAGAAAATGAGAGATTTTCAAATCAATTATGACAAATAATGGTGTATTTTAACAACACTAGCAAAGAGTCTAGGGTAATTAAAATATATCTCAATAGAGAAAAGTGGCACAAAAGAAAACCAAGCTGAAATTCTCCACCGAACCACTCACGAGCACTATTCCCGTCCCAGGCACACACACCACTCGCCCATCCCCAACACCTCTGCAAGCCTTCATTACTTCCCCTTTGCCCTCCAGACACGGGAGAAGAAAGGGATAGAGGATTCTCGATGAATGGGTGAGAGTTCGAGTTTTTGTTTATTTATCCTAGATACATGTGAATCTACTTTGATAGAGAGCATCAATAACATATTAATCTAATTTTAAGTCCATATATTTCGAGATATATGTATCTAGACATACTAAAATCTGATGAGATTCATAATATTACAACATAGTGTGTATTTAAGTAATTAAATTATATAATAGTTAGATTATTATAAGTTATCCTAATGAAAATTTTTGACCCATGGGCCACGCCGACCCGGCCTCAATCGAGCCTCAGGGCCAAGGACTTTTATGGACCCCATTAGCTAAATCCATTTTGACGGCTTTAATAAGAAGGATGTATTCATTTTTTTTATTTTCTCATCAATTATATTTTTTGAAAAAAAACTTTTTAAGAAAATTAAATTCTCTAGTAAAAGTAGAAAAAATATGGGTTAATACTTGAAATGGATCCTTTTTAGAATTAAGTACTTCTTGGATGTATACTTTTCAATTATTACCATTTATAACAATATATAATAATACCTATATATTTTATAAGCTTGTCGTTCTTGTTGCCTATTTTTTTTTCTCGCTTTTAATTTCTCACTCTTTCTCGTCTCCACTCTTTCTTCCTTCTTTGTCTGTTTGTTCTTTACCTTTGAGTTCTTTTTAATTATGTTGCTTTTTTTTATTCTTTTTATAGATTAGTCATTGATTTTAAGCTGAATAAAACTTGTATCAATAATTAATAGAGAGTAAACTAATCTTAACAAAAGAGAGCCACAATACAATTACCAAAATGAATTAAACTCCTGAAATTAAAATTTATTACCACAACATATTTAAAGTTTTGTATTAGAAAAGAATTAAATTAAACATGAATGCAACATGTAGTAGATGTGAAAAGATCATTATTGATGTGTAAAACTGAATAAAACGTGTCTCAATAATAAATATAAACAAGTAATCCAATCGTAACAAAACAAACCCAAGAAATGCAAAATGACCAAATGAAGTAAAAACGCTGTTTTGAAAGTGGATTAGTACCAATATTAAAGATGAATTAGAAGAGAGAATGTACAACATGGACAAAAAACGGACTAATGAAAGACGAGGATTAATGATCATAGAGGAATCAAAACTTGTATTAATAATGAATTAAATAAATTTTTAATAGTAATAAAAAATAAAAAAGCGGCAAATGAATTAAATTGCATATTCTATACAATGTTAAAGTTGAATGAACGAGAGATTCAAGAATGAATGGAATAATGTAACTAATGAAAGACAGGACAAGGATCTATAAACTGAAAGTAAACGTATATTATTGTTTCATGAATAAAACATGTATTATATTGCGATGAGTCTTATAAAATTAGTTGAATTTATATCGTTAGAAAGAGGGGGGGTGGTGTTGGTAATATGTATTAAGTATTGGGTTCGACAGTATTATAAATATATTATAAGTGGAATTACAAAATATTTTAATTGGTATCACAAAAAGATTTTTCTATATTGAACTAAGGTATAAATAAATGTATTGTTTATGATTTTTAATTCAATTTTAATACAATTATGAAACAAATCTAATTCAATTGCAAGACAATTCCAAAATCTTCATCGCCTTCGAGTTTTAATTTGAAATTTCTCCTAATATAAATGCTAAACTTAATCAATCTCCCTTAAAATTAAGATATAAACTCCAAAATGTCAATAATATGAAAGAATCAACTTATACAAACTCATTACAATTTAGTAAGACCAAAATAATGAATTCAAAGTCTGAAGCTTTCTAATGTTCATTTAATGATGAATTTTTGTTGCTGAAATTTCAAAAATTTGAAATCTCATTTTGCTCTCACAATTTTGTACAATTTTTGGGTCTTGATATTCTTCTCCTCGTGATATTATGGATGTAAATCGTGAAATATGAATATAAGTCGATTTGAAGAAATTTAGTTAAAAAGAAATTATTATCATAAATGGTAAATATTTTCTTAATATAGCATATTTAAGCGATTTACCCAAAAAATATTCCACAATTTGACATTTTTATTAAAAAACATCTCGTGAAAAATATTTTCCTCCTTAAAACACCCAAAAAAGGGGGCAATACCTTCTCATCAATTTTTTTTTGGGCTTTGGTCATTATGAACCACAACTTTCATTGCCCCATGCCAATAGAAAATAAGTTCCTTAATACATCGACAATCTCTTAAATTTCATATCGATTTTTAAATTATAACTTATTCTAATTAAATATTTGAACCAAAAAAAAAAAAAAACTTTTTATGAGATATTTTTGAGTCAAATTTTAAGAAAACTTAAAGTTTATTCTGAAATGCTAATTATGTTGGATAGAGTAACAACTTAAAACTCTATCACCTCTTTTTAATTATATGTTGTACGCATTACCCCAATAAGCCGTAAAACCTCATTCTTTTTCCAATCTAAGACTAATAGATATTTTATGTTATTAACTTAACTACCAAATAGACGTTTGAGAACATACGTGACTGACGTATATAATTAAGCCGCGAAAAATCTACTTTTTTTAATCGATATGAATTTCTTTTGTTTCGTATAATGAAGTGTTTCTTCTAACAATGTTTAATTATTAGGCATTTGGAATGTGATGGGGCAACTAACAAAGAAGCCAATATCAACATCAATTAACAAACATATGATATAATTCTAGTGAAGTGAAAGCCAAGATATGAAACTCTCCACCCACACAATCTTAAATGATTTTTTTAAACATTCTAATTAGGTGATAACTAAAAGCAATAATTCTACCAATTTTGTAACAAACAATATGGTCCCTTTTTATCCTTAGTTCTTCATGCAATATATATACACACACAAAACTCAACCAAATAACAAACACCAGATTTCATCATCTTTTTTTCCTGCATATCGAGTCCTGACTGAGTATAAAATGGAAAGAGGAGGGCTGGTGGTGCGGGGACGAGTAGAGATCGATACGAGGCAGCCATTTGGGTCAGTGAAGGAGGCAGTCATGTTATTTGGAGAGAAATTTTTGGCTGGAGAAATTTATGCCAAGCAACTCAAAGAGGTTCTTTTTCTTCAACTTTTGACTTACACTTCATTTTGAATTAACCATATGAAAGTCGATAAATTCATATAGTTGACCCCAACTTGCTAATGATTGGGGACGCAGTTGCAGTTATTGTACGAAAGAAATAATGCTAATGAAATTGAAAACAAGATAGAAATATAAGTTTAGGGAACAACTAAAAGTGTCAAAAAAACTGAATTTAGACGGATCAAAATAAGTTGTGTTAATAAATAACAGGTCATTACTTAGGCTGAAATAGGCTTTGGAAACAGGCCATAACCCAACTAAGCTAATGGATAAACGGGTCATTATTTTCATCGACTAGTTTTGTCACTCTAAACACAACTATTTAAGCCCCCAACTCTAATGTATGTGCATGAAGCTTAATTATCTCAACTCTCTTAGGTGCAGAGCAAGGCAAGTGGTGAACAGAACCAGTCTAAACTTGAATCACCAGTAACAGTTGAGCTTGAAGAAACAAAGCAAAACCTCCAGAAAAGTAAAGAAGAAGGAACATTTATGGCACATTGCCTTCAATCTTTAAAAGAAGAGCTAGAACTAACAAAAAGAGAGATACAGCAATTGAAGACAAGAGAACAGAAGCAGAAAGTACCGTTAGCGTTGGATAATCCTGAGATTGATGAAGAGCTCAAATTCATCGAAAATCCGTCATCCAGTGCGAAGCAAGAAACAGTTTCAAGAGGGAAGATGACATGAGATAGAGTTCCAAGACAAAGAGGTCTGTCAAATTTGATAGTTACACCTTTACGCACTAGGATCATTGTCAAACAAAGATCCATGTAAAAAGAAATGGAAACAGTCCTTCACAACTTAAGAGAAAATGAAAAGGAAAATGAGGCCTTAATCCCTTTGATTAAGTGGATTGTTTGCCAAGAAGAAGGGAAATCAAGAAACACTGATATACAAACTTAACTCGTAAAAACAGTTCGGGCCCTGGATATGGAGGTCCTCTTCTAAAGGAGAGCTTTACCCCAATTGGGGCCTTCCATCACAAATCAAATATAGTCAGATATCAATACAGATCCCAGGGACCAAGTCAGAAACCAAAAAAAATAACCATAAAAGCCATGTTAAGTTTGAATTTAGTATAAGGATAATGGTAGAGGTCTCAAGAAAAGATATTTACCATTGAATAATTGGTTGTTACTCTAAGTTTTCTGTTTATTAGGGAGTATGTTGGCTCATTTTTTTTTATAATCAAGACAGAGTGCCTGTAAGTTCAATATTCTTTAAATATGCAAAATTGTACACATTTAAGATGTATACAACAACAACATACCAAGTGCAATTACAGTATTACACAAGTGGGGTATGTTGTTGATGTATATATGTGTGAATTGAGAAGATGATAAACATATTATTGTTCATTTGTTGTGTATCAAATTTGATGATATCCTCAGGCAAATACTTGAAGAGACTATCATTTTCAGATACATCAGACTGGAGAGACAGAGAGAGGAAACGATTGCATCTCATGTTCGTTTTCACCAGGAAAACAGACGATTCAATATAAATATATCAGATGACTCAAGTTGATACAGATTGCAATATCAGTCTAAGGTATTTGAAGAAACAGTTCAATGAGGAAAATAGTAGAGAACTATGATACTGTTACTTTGAGTACTCGGTCACCTGAAGCAAAAATGGTGTTAAAACGGTAAATTACACCATATCTTACTAATATACCTCATTCGAGGTTTCCACCAATCACTAAAAACTACACTACAACATGATTAAATAAAAAAGTTAAAGGAGGGAGTACCCAATGTTCTTGTAAAGCTACAACAAATCAAGTTGGCTATAAATCAAATTCTATGAAACTCAGTAAAAAGGTTGAGTTTGGTACGTTCTCTCACTTTTGCACCTGTACAAGCACAAAGTCCTGATGTCAAGACCAATTATATGTTGTGAAAACCAAGTACACTAATGTTAAAAAAAATATTTAGAATGTTATGAAAATGGCATTGTTGGGGATCAAGATGCAAAGAAAAATGATATTTCATCAAGTTTCTTCAGTTCCTACTATTGTCTATTGGCTACATATCTCGTTGATGCAGTTAAGCAACACGCTTCCCTCCTTGTTCTCCGGAGGGTGATGATCTTTTTGAACATTAATACTTTACATGTGATTGACAAACCTTTTATTTTTATAAAAAAAACATTGTGATTGAGAAGACCCATCATCACAATGAGCTACAAGGCAATATGGAAATGTCCAAATGGCCAATTTTAAAATAATTGATAGCACCTCCTTAAAGAACAGAACTACAAAACATCACTGGCGTAATCGCAGTCAGTTAAGCTAATCTGAGGTTTTACCAGCAGTTGCTCATACCGGTTCAAAGATATGATAAGAAGCCCCAAGAACTATAACTTAGTGGTAAGAGTGCAACGCGTGATGTGAGTGTAGGCATACATCATCAGCTCAAACCTAGTAGTTAAATGGAGACAGGTAGAGGAGCAAGCCCATTTTCCATTGAGGGGCACCACTGACCCTCGGAGATTTCTCCTTTATGAAAAGAAAATTCTGAACAAATTGACAATTAATTAATCAAGTTTGGAGCATACCTATTACAATTTGATCGAGAAGCATAATTATGATTACTGCAATTAGTGCACATCCAGTCCCCATCACGCCATTGTTTTGCCCTGATAAAAACATGCAACAACACAATTTGAAAAATGAGCGTAAAGAATGGTCTCTAGCACTATACTTGGATGTAGAACATGATTGTTTCGTCTGGAGCTAGTCATCTTGCATTATCAGTTTGCAGTTGGTTTTGCCAGTTGCATCGTGATAATACAGATCTGAACAGATTAGATGAAATTGTGAAAACAAAAGATTGATATATTTTTAATGGGCACGAAGATCCCTTAATAATAACGTATAACAACCCCTGCTAGCTTGCTAGAAGCCTTGTATCAGTTGTCTTTCAATGCAGTGACTGGATAAATAAAAGAATTTTCAGCTAAAAGGAGGAAAAAGAAATGGAAACAACAAACTGATAATACACTCAAATCACATCAAACTTCAGACGTTTTTATTTTTTTTCAAGACAGTGGTGTCCGGATTCCGGGCATTACTTGCACCTTAACAAATTCCACCTGGTACCTGCTAACTCCCATACAGGTAATGAATAACTCTGTTCTACAAAGCTTAAGCAGATGGGAAGAACACATGTATTAGGTAACTCAGCCCACTAGCATAACTTTATCTTTATTTATTTTTTGAATTGGTAACTTTAACCTTATCTTTATCTTTTGCCCATCATTCGCAATTCTGGATTAGAGTTGTAGCTTGTCCATTTTTCTCTTTCTTGCTCCTAGTAAAGATGCCATATATGCCTCACAGCCTATTCATCCTTTTTTACAATTAGAATATGTAATTGTTCCTATTGGAACAAAAAACTCTCGATGATGGCTTGTTGTCTGGCCTTCTAATTTGGTGGTGTTTAGGAACAAATTATCCTCCAAAATAAATTATCCCAGTGCTACGTCAGTTTGAAGTACAAATGTGAGTATCATCTGCTTCCTCCACTAGTCAGTCTAAATAACCCACAAGCATAAGTACATAATAAAATCTTACCCTTTACCAAGGAGTGTAGGTGCTGCTGGTACACGAGGAATCTGCATGTTGGCTTGCAAAGGAAGCACCATTGAATTTTCATTAAGGAAGATCGTTGGGATTGCAGTTAGTTGATTTCCCCCTGAATCCCCCATCCATTCTGCTCCTGGATAGCCTTGTTGATACCCAAATGTCTAAATGTTCAAATAAAAAATGAAAGAATGTCAACCAAACAATCCATAACATCAATTTATCGATTTCAATACCAGAAGATGGTTCCTTACATGCCCTGCATTCAGCCTCTTGTTGTCCCAATCATGAACAAGTTCCTCAGATGCTAATCGCTTTGTTCCAAGAGCTTCATTGTGCGAGGGAAGACAGGAGAGATCACATTAGTTCAGTTACAGGTGGTTACACGCACAGATTACTGGACTAAAAGCAAACATGTGCAGGTAAAAAGACAGACACAATTTTCTTAGCCAAAGAGCAACAACATACACAGTGAAATCCCACAAAGTGAGGTCTGGGTAAGAAAAAGTGTATGCAAACCTTGCCTCTATCTCGCGGAGGTAGAGAATTTGCTAACGAAAGACCCTTGGCTCAGGTGAAGCAAATCAAAAACATAATGGAAAGGAGAAACAAGAGCAAAGGAAACACGACAACTAATAGGAAACCAGTGTTGAGCATACAAGTAAGCAACAGTACCACAGCAAAATACTGAGATCACCTACCCAAGCATGATAAACAGCAGATGATAACAGATACCAAAGCCAGAAAATAGCAAGTCCAAGCAACATAACTTAAGGCTTCCATTTGATCTTCCCACTATGTTACAGCAAAAAAATAATTATTTTTAAATAAAGATTCAGCTCAGAAACATCAACATGTCCAAATGTTCACATCAGTTTTTCCTCCCAACACAAGTAAAATTAATTGGAAGCCCTTGCTCAATATATGTCATGTATGTATAGGTTCCAATGGTTTGGCAGGAACTAAAATGAAACTGGGAAAACTAGTCAGCTATAAAGTAGAAATAGTTAAAAAGAGCTTTGCAAGGACAGTGACTGTGACAAGTAAGGACTGCTCAAGTGTAAGCACCCTCCACCTCCAACCCTGAGGTTGCGGGTTTGAGTAACCAAGGGAGCACAAAGTGGGGAGCTAAGGTGGAGGGTAACAACAAAAAATTAAAACAAGGACAGTGACTGCATAAGCATTCTGATATATATACTTCTTTTGCATAAAGTATAAGCTTGTGATCTATATTCATTAATTTAACGGAAAAACAATGAAAGATTTATGATGTGCAAACCTGTAATAGGGGTAGTGGCAAGAGAAGACGATGAAGCTGGAGGTGCAGAAGCATTGCATTTTTTGCACTACAAGAGAAGATGTGCATCCACATGAAACCACCAATTAAAAATGCTTTTTGATACATTTGAAGTATTTAATGTTCTATTTGCAGATACCTGAGCTCGAGAAGAGTAGTTGTGAAAGCCACAACTGCAGAGCCAGTCACCATTACGCCATCCATTTGGAACTGGAAGCAGCTGATTCGTTTGGCTTGCATATGGAACACCAGGAGTTTGCAGCAGTCTATACCGATCAGCAGGCTGGCTTTGGTATTGACCAGCCTCCCCTAGAGACCAGTTAGAGCTCAAGGGAAGTTGTTGGAGAGCTCCATGTCCTAAGAAACCAATTTTCAACCTTTGTTCCATACCTCCTTGTGTCCTGGCAAAATAAATTGAGATTTGAGATGGGAGAGAAAGATGCTCAGGGATTGCAAATTGCTGGCATTGCTTGTGTACCTCCTTTGGTGTAGACATTTTTGCACTTCTCTCTTGATGCATAATTGTTGTTAGTGCAACCTAATGGAGCATCCCCAAACACACGCAGTACACATTGCATCCAGGAAGAGGAAACAAGCCAAGAATACGCACGCCAACCCCGCCATCCAAGATGAAAACAGACAGGAGAAAACATAAAAAACTCAACCTAGCTAAAATCAGGTTTCTCATAAAGTTTAACATAACAAATCAATCTCTCTTAAAATATGAATAATGCATAACAACCTCCACTATATTTGGTAAACAACAACATATCTACTGAAATCTCACAACTGAGGTCTGGGAAGGTACATTGTATGCAGACCTTACCACCACAGGTAGATAGACTACTTTCGAAGACGGGGCTCAATGCAAAAAAAAATTCTG
The DNA here is from genome assembly GCA_027704765.1 of Solanum habrochaites. Lineage (NCBI taxonomy): Eukaryota > Viridiplantae > Streptophyta > Magnoliopsida > Solanales > Solanaceae > Solanum > Solanum habrochaites. The sequence continues at coordinate 5,125,415 of JAKWJA010002491.1, forward strand.
TTATAAGGAGACAATGAAGAGACTATAGCAATTAAAGGACTCAGGTGCATAAGTTTACTAGGGTTAGAATAGGAAAAAAACAACAATAATAAACAATGATAAAAACAAAAAACAAGGAATACAAATAACACACAACTAATACCATCGAATTAACAGCCACACTAAGCAAGACAACACTACCATACCTAAAAACTTCTACCCTAATACGTGGCCGTCCATACCACACCTACATAGGGTTCACATCCTTGAGTACCTGAAGCTACGTTCATAACTGTCTATCACCTTCCCCAATAATTATTCGGGCCTTACACGCCTCTCATCGTCCCCTTTAATTACCCAACTTCTCACACCTCACTAGGGGTATATGCCCATAATCTCCTCTTCACATGTCCAAACCATCTTAGTCTCGCTTCCCTCATCTAGTCCAACACAATATCTAGCAAAGACGATTCAAAATAGTCAATTACCAGTAGCTTTTGGTTTATAATTTGCTCATGAATATCATCTGTATTTAGTCCATTTGGATTCTATAATTTGCCTAATGACAACATACACTTATAAAGCACCTATATTCAATCTCATTGTTTGGCTTGTCTTTATAGGTAATTAATTGATGTACAAAAAAGCTAAGTATGTTAGAAAAAAGAAGAGAAATAACCAGGAAGTGCATAGCTCACCAAAGCCAAAGAGCCAATAATGCAATATGTTGCACGAAACAAATGGAAAGCAACCAATTTATATATTACTTTAAAAGCATGAAGTCCTTAGAAATGTTGATTGAATTCTTTGCGCCTCATTAAAAAACTTAACAATAGACAAAAAATTTCATTTACTTTTTTCCTTATATTTAGTATTTTGAAATCAACTGAAATTATATGTACTAATTACTTACTTATTTGAATTAGGTACGAATCCTAATACTTTTGTATTCTTTCGATTGAGAATTTATCTTATGTAAATTTTTTATTTATTTGATCTATATGATATGCATATATAGTATAATTCAAGTTATTGTACGCAAAAAAAAACAAATCAAGTTGATTGAGTAGTAGTAAGTTCATGGACTCATGTAATTAGGGTCTCTTTCAATTTGGTTCCAACGCACTCATTTTCTGTAAGTATCAGCATTCAATTGCCCTTTACAAGGTTGGATGCTAAATTTGGTATTAATATACTAAGAATGTGTTTTGTTCTCATATTTACTTGTAGATATGGCCCTAGTTCAACTCATGTTTCTATCAATAGACACAAAGTTACCAGTTTTAAAAAAAACATATTTAAAAATTGATATGTTGTCATGCGTATAATTCAAACGCATAATATAATATTAAGAGATCTAACATGTAGGAGACAAAAATACTAATAGACAAACTATCTTTAATAAAAATAATTGCAAAGTACGTACCATTATTTAAACAAAAAAACAAAATTCTAAAATAAAGCACACATAATAATATGAAATTCAAATTTTCATTTTGATGCATAGACTTCGATAAGAGATATTAGTGAAGCACTAGATCAATTACTTGTATCCTCTGATGGGGGTTGTGTGGAAGACGAAACTCCATTTTCTAGCTGCTTCAATTGGACATTTAACAAACCCTCAGCAGTATTTAACCATTCTTTGAACCTGGTCTTTTCCTTAGCATTGAACTGGTCCATGGCCTCCCACCAACCTCTAACTCTAGCCTCATTTGATCCATCATTCGTATTATTTTCTTTGCAGCTTTTTCCCTTGCATCAAAGTCATTTAGTGTTAAGGAATTCTTTAAACTGGCCAATAGTGTTAAGGAATTCTGCAACTTCCCAGTCATTTGCTTGTCTTATGAAACTGATGAATGGTTATACAATTAGTCCTTATGAACTAATTGTTCAACATTTTTTACTTGGCGCAGCTTGTTAAATGGGCCATGAGAGGGAACTTAACTTATGTCTTCTCACCAAAATGAAAAGATTTTAAACCTTGACCAAACCGAATATAGATGCTTATCAACTAAATACCCTTGCCAACACATTAAGTAAAATAACTTTTACTCCTTTCATCCAAGTGCCCCAATTTTCTCTCATTTCACTCCATTTCAAAAGTATCATATATTGATATCATAAATGATTGTTAGAGTTTTTAATAAGTCTTTTTGAAAAAATGACAAAAAAAGAGAAAATTCAACGGCGAGAATCGAACTCAGCACACTATGCTTGTGAGTTGCGAAGAAGCGCAATGAATAGCTTTGGACCAATGCAGCAACTCAACTTATGTGTTTAAGAGTGCGCATTTAATTATACAATCCTTAATTAAGTATATACACGTGTTAACGGGTACACGAGCACCCACTCTTTCACACGTGAGTAAAACTCTGTTATGAACTAATTGGCCTACACTTCTAATTACTTGGCGGGTAGCTTATTATATGAGCCATGAGCAGGAACTTAGCTTCCATTTCTCACCAAAAGTACTTCCTTGAGGTAATACTTCACAAAATGAACCAATTTCACTAGCTTGACTAAACTGGCTACCGAAGCTTATCAACTAAAATCCAACTCCTACATCACCTCTATCAGCATCTATCAGTAAGTTCACATACATACAACTAACACAATTTCATAACTTTTCACAATCAATCAAAGAATTGAAAAAACAGATACAAATTCAGAAAGATACATACCAGTGCAGATCCAATCGCCAATTGAGGAGGAGGAGGAGAAACCACCTCGAATCATTGAGGAGTTTTGTTGTCAACAAGGGAGACGAGGACTGCTCCCTATTGCCGAGAAAAACTGAAAGGCATAATTTTATACCGCAGGCTACTACACTCCCAATCTCCTTCTCTCCCCATTCCGCTCTCTCTCTCTCTCTCTGTATGTTATCTTCTTCGTCTCTCCGACGAGAGAGAGGGAGAATCTCACCGGCGACACCTCTTTCAGTACCGCAAAGAGGAATTTGTTGCCCTATTTAGTTTTTGCTACTGACTGGCTGGGGGAATATTAAGTCATTTAGCTCAATAAAATAAGTATAAAATATTGATCTGTACATATTTTAGAAAAAAAAAGGTTTTAAATATATTTTAACATTAATCTAAACATTAAAAGTAGTACATTGTGCTTGGTCAATATTTCAAAAGTCCATCTAAGAAAATAACCCTTATTCTTTAAGCTTCTAAGAGGTTTAAAATTAAGGAGTTTAGGGATGACAATATATTGGACGGGGCGAAGTAATTTAAAGCTATGCAGAATGAATGTGAGCGAATCAATCTCTAACTACGTGTGGAAAATTATATAAATACGAATCTTCTCACATATTTATTAATATAGTATTACAATCTACATTTAAGCAACTCTAGTAGATAACTAGTGTTGCAATAGAGAACATTTAAATACAGTGACGGAGCTACTAGGCTATCCTTCGTCGAAAAATTACACGATATATAGTAGTAAAATAATATTATAGATGATTAAATAAGATATTTTAAACAGCTTAGTTGGATTCTCCAATGTTGAGGCTGGCATATCTAATCACGTGTCGGTTCGATTCCCCCTATCTGCACTATCTTTTTTGCATTTTAAAAAGGTTCCTAATTAAGGCCTAAATCATAATTAATAGATTTTTATTTTAAAAAGAAGGTAAAAAATAAGATGATCAATGAAATATTGGAAAAGGTTCCCGAAGGAACGCCGACAAGTAGAAGGAAGAGAGGGGGAGGGGAAAAAAGAAGGCAAAAACAGAAGAGGAGCAAAGGAAAGAGGGGAAAGAATTAGCGTGCCGAAGGAACGCCCTCTAAATTATAATTAATAAATCTTTTATTTTAAAATAATTCCAAAAATTATATCGATTAAAATTAATTAAGAGAAAAAAGTGAATATTATCTATTAATTAATTATTCAGAGAAAAAAAGTTTTGAATATTAATATTAATTTTATTTTTAAAATAATACAATATCATTTTTGCTTTTAAAGAGGTTCGTAATTAACGCCCTAAAATCATAATTAATAGATATTTTTTTAAAAAATAATTCAAAAAATAATATTATCAATTAAATTAATTAAGAGAAATTTTTAAAAAGGTTCCTAATTAACACCTAAATCATAATTAATAGATCTTTTATTTTAAAAATATTTCAAAAACTAATATTATCTATTAAATTAATTAAGAGAAAAAAGTTGAATATTATCTATGAAATTAATTAAGAGAAAAAAGTTGAGTTGCCAATTGATTCGACTTTGATTTTTTTTTCCTTAAAACTTTAAACAAAATCCAAAAGTAATTATTTAATTTAAATTTTATAAACAAATCCTATTCATTTTATTTTTTCTATAAAGCTACTAAAAGTGATAAAGGCTCCATATAAAATTTCTTTTAATAACACTCGTTTAATTTTACTTTTTATTTTTTCATGTTTCATTGTTATTCATCAACGGTTCGTGAAATTTTAAAGTAAAAAAGAGATTCATTCTAAATTAAATTCTCTTTGTTTTTTTCTTTGTCCATTCACATCTTATTAAATAAACATGAATATCAAAACTAAATATTATGCAGTTGATTATATATTTTTTTGTATAATTTTTTTACTAAAAAATAAATCATTAATGTCACATAGTTTGATTTACAAATGTTTAGTGCACTCATTCATTAAATATTTTTATTTACCTATTCAATTTTTGAACACCCTTCTTGAATTTTCTGGCTACGCAACTGTTTAAATATATATCTACATGAGATGTCTCTGCAAAAATAATATGTTCAATCATAGACTAATAAAAGAAACTATAAAATATCATGTTCTATAAAATAAAGAAAATTGAAAGAAATGAACCATCACTACAAGCGGAAGACTAACTTGAGCATACATAAACATCAAACTGTAAGAAACGTTTAAAACGGTATACTGAATCTCAAAACTATCTCCAGGTCTCAAAACTATCTCCAGGCCCAACGCGTATTGATGATTTTTTAATGATAGTGTCACGTAGGCCGAAAAGGGGCAAAAATTACGTAAAAAAAAATTCATAAGAAAATATGACTTAAGTATACTATAAGTGTGTTTATGAGATTTTGGACATAGGTTGGGGTACTTATGCATTTTTCTAATATACTTTGTATGAAACATAAGTTTAAATAAAATATCAGAAAACTCAAAGACTCTCCAAAACTGTCTATTTAAGAAAGGATGTCGAGACAAGACCCAAGACACCTCAAAACTACTAATGAATTGTGAAGTCCTCTAGAATACAAAGAGGTTCACCAAAGCTAACTGTAATGTAGAGTGATCTCAATAAAGTGCCTGTTGATAATTATGAACACCTATATTTACATCATAAAAGGATGCACGTCAAATGACATCAGTACATTGAATATATGATTATGTAATATAGTTGGATAACAAAAAAACAATTGAAAGGACTACAATAGATAACAATGTACTGAAGCTGAACGTAAAGAAATAAAAGAGTTAAATCATTTAAAACTTTACAAATATTTTCTCATCTTTGAACTCAAAATAATAAGTGATATATAAAAGTACAATTTAACTCTAATAGAAGATTATTTAATGAAAAATCATCACTATGAGCAACGTGATGATATAACGTCTCGCCCATGTTGCCGGAATTGTCCTATTCCTTGTCGGGATATAGAATTTCTCAACTAAGTGGATCCACTAAGCTATGCTTAAAAAGTAATAAGAAATCATCTAAAAGTATGATCATTTTGTCACGATCCAGATCGGTGTGATTGACACCCACACTGAACCCTCCGGTGAGAGAAACATTACTACAACCCAATTAAGTAACTTAACAAAAAAACTAAACATTTGAAGATACGGAAGCATGTTTAAATGATGTATAAAATGGAGTTTCAATGAACTCCGAAAGCTTAAATGAATATCTAAACATAACTATTACGGAAATTCAACCCCTAGCCTGAAGGTAAATGTACCAAAATTCTGCCAACGACAAGTCTGAGAAAGAGGGTTGTAACCCCGAAACTAACACAAATAAATCTAACTATAAAGTTTGAGTCCGAAATTAATGGACAATACAATAGAGGACCTATGAGAGCCTGGAAGAATTGGATTGCCCTTGAATCCAGTCTCGATCAGTGATTTCCTAACCGAGGTATGTCAGTAGCCACATGAAGATGTCATGTACTCAACAAAAAAAATAAGCAACTGCAGTATCAATACACAACGACAGTGTAATGATCGGATCACACGATCACTCCAGTAAGCACAATATGCATAAGTAATTACAACATAGTCAACACACATATACGAAATGCATAATTCAATCATCATTTTAGAGCAACATACAATCTATAATATCAATGAAATATAGATAAAAACACTATAATCACATGTGGTTCTCTCATGAAATTCATACCCAAACTATTAGTGTGTCGGAACGTGACACAAAGTTCAATATATGTGTCTAAACGTGACACCGATCCAATGCATTTATCGAAACATGACACCCGATTCAATCAGCACAACCAACCACAATCACAAACACACTATAATGCTGTCACGACCCAAAACGAGCCGCGAGTGGCACCCACACTTATCCTACTAGGTGAGCGAACCAACAAATCTAAACCCCAACATTTACCAGTATATCAACTATGAATAGAAAAAAATGCGAAAGATCCAAAACTTATTAACGTAATCAACTAAATAAACTTCTAAAGTTTAATACGTATTATCCCTAGAATCTGGAAGTCATCACATCAAGAACATCTATCCTCAATATTACCAAGATAAGAGTATTTAAGAAGCTAAAATAAGTCAAAAAGATGTCCATGTCCGAACTTCAAAGACACTCAAGACGTGAAGGAGAGAATCCAGCCCAAGCTAGGAATGTGATAGCTCACCCTGAAGTCTGATGTGCTGGGGGAGACTGGCTAGAGTTGAGGGGAGTGCGAAGTCGATGGTTCAACTGCTGCCACTCCAACAAATAACAAAGAAGAAAAATACAGTAGGGGGTCAGTACAAGGAAAAGTCTGAGTCGGTATCCATCGGCCAACTCAAAATAGAAAAAATCAGAGATATTAAACAAAGTTTATAAAATCAACTACCATACTGACAATAGCAAGCAACAACACACATGAAACATTGACAACAACCACCATGATAGGTACACCCTCAATCAACAACATCAAGCACACCTATGAGAATCAAGGTCTCCACACCTATATCATTTGGGAAATAGCTTTGTGGTTGAGTATATAAGTGTTAATTCAAGATTCCTTTCCTTTAATGTTATTGTGTCGGAACGTGACACTCCGATCCCAATATATCGTGTGGAACGTGACACTCGGATCCCATAAATGCCGTGGTCGGAACGTGACCACTCCGATCCAATAATACGTTGAGGACGTGACACTCCGAGTCCAAATTATCCATCATTTTTATTTCATCCAAGCATTTTATTCGGGGCGTCATTTTAAATATGAGAGGATTCAAGCGTAGAAATTCAACACTCTCATAATTATAGGCCAACACAACCACACCAATCATAAACATACAACCACACAATCATAAACATACAACCACACAATCAAGTACATAAGAGAATTTAACAATATCATTCATACATATACAATTGATATTAGAGTTTATCTATCACATAGAAATAAATCATACAATACCTACACCGACGAACCGAAACAAGAAGTTACCACGCCAAGGTTTTGCTTTCCTCAATGCCTATGAACCGTTTCGTCTGAAAGTCTAGGTCGTTGAGTTTCTTCGTTAGTTCCACGCTCTTCTCTCTTTTTCTTTTTATTTTATTCTAAGTTCTTTTACCCTAAATCAGAGAATCAATTTATAAACATTGATAAAGTAACCCACTATTAATTTAAAGTTATCACTTAACCCGCCAACTAAATAAATTAGTACAATACCACACTAATTCATATTATAATTATGAATTAGTCAAAAACACCCATTTATTTAAAAATTTTAGCGAAAGTCTGGACCAGTCGGAGGGGCTACGCAGTTGTGACGGTCCGGTCGTTATCTTTTTTACGACGGTCCGTGCTACACGTCCGCGTGAAGTTCGAGAGTCAATCTCAGTACCACGATCCAAAAAGTTGAAGTGTTCTTGGAACGAAGGACCCTCGACGGACCCGTCGGCTCTGACGGTTCGTAACTTGCCGTCAAGGGAAATGAAGAGAGCAGCAGAAGGAATTGCGCAAGTATGGGACGACGGCGTCCATCACGGGCAGTCATGACCATGACGGTCCGTCGCGTGGTCCGTCGACCCAGTAAGTGTTTATCAACAATAATTCTACTGCTCAAACCGACTAAACAGGTTGTTACAAATGCATAGTACATATATTCACATGTTCAAGTAGTAAGTTCATTGCATTTAGTTGTTCACACATAATCATTTTATTAGGTTCGATTCACTGTCCCACCACAATGGTGTCCAACCCACCGCAGCAGCCCGGCCCCGGCGTCTTGCACGGAGACAAGCTCAGAATTTGGGTTCCAAGCTCTCATTTCACAATACACCTTCAACCCTTGACACTCAGAAACTATCCTTTTACGCAAAGATCAGTTTCGGGAGTTCTACTCGTCCGAATTCGATTTTGTAAAGTCGTACATGCTACTGAACGTCTTGGCTATCCACTCATAGGATAAAATTAATAATTAGACCCCCCATTCATTACCATATTTATCTAAACCTCCCTTGACTCCGATTTCATCCAAGTTTGGCCTAGGCTAGAATTTTCACATTACTACAAAAAAAGGTTTTCTGCCCAAAATTCTTCCCTATCGGCTTTTCCATAATGATGAAATTAGGTTGTTACACCTTTACCCGTGTTGACATACATGGTTTATGAAGGAGGTGTGAGGGCGGAAATTCTCCCCTGAGCAGGGCGCAAGATCGACGCCCAAAGAAGAGCGAGAGGGAGAGGAGAGAGAGGAGAGAGAGAGAGAGAGATATATATCTATAATATATATATATATATAATATATATATATATATATATATATATATATATACACACACACACTCATGCTCATATGTTTAAAAACATAAATCTTCCTATGTTTTGAAATAATTGCTCAAATTATCCTCTTAAAAGAGGTATCGCTCTTGAAATATCTTTTAAACTAATAACTCATTTAGATCACTTTCTCTTTTATCAATGTTAAAATTGATATTTCTGAGAATACATAGTCCCCTTATACTCTTACTAAGCTCATACTCGATAACACTTTCACAAAACATATCAAAATCATATTATAGTATGACCATTGATGACTCGGGAAGTCATACTTCATAAATATTGATGGTATATCTAGGTATCATATTGTTTATACATTGATGACATACTCGATTGTCATACTAATCATGTTTTAGAAAACATTTTCCTCAAAACTCATTTTTACTTCCTCAAGAAACTCAATTTAAACTGAATTGTTGGTTTTAAAAAGCTTCTCAAGATTTATAACTCAAAATAGGGTTCATGCTAAAATATAGACATGAACAAATCAACTCAAGGATCTTAATAACAATATAGAAACTCAATAATTAGGACTATAATTTTTAAAAGAACCATGAACTCAAGAACTCAAATCAACTTACCTAAAAAATTACTCAAATCTAGGGGTAGAATTTTAGATTTCTTTTTTACTGATTTGAAGATGTAGGGCGTGAGGACGAACTAATCCAATACTATGATAGCCTTACATACCTAAAATAACAAGGTTCTCGAAGAAAAAAACTTGATTAGAAGCCTTGAAACCATAACATGAAGGAGAAAAAAATAAGAAAATCTTTCTTGAAATTTCTTGAAACTCTATGTCCATGAATTATGATTTTCATTAGTGTTGATAATTTTATGGAGAAATTTGAATTGGAAAGAATGATTCTTGGAGAAGGACTTACCTTAAAGCTCTTGCAAAAGAATGAATTTAAGATGCAAGACTTGACTGGAGTTCTCGTAATTAATTTTTCTTAGGTTTTTTTTTTGTCTCCTAGGGTGGCAGAGATGAAATGGTGAGTAAAAAGATGATCATCTGATTGGTTTGGGTCTTTGATTAGTCAAGAAATTCGTTTAAGATTTTCTTTGAGGTAAAAAAGACAAAAGACCCCTTTTAATGTTTTATCGTCGGCTAATTCGTCATTGCACTGTATCAGTTACTAAAATGGTCATAAATTTGTACTCAAAAATGGGATGGATGCAAAATTAGTGACTTTGGAAAGCATATTCAAATACCTTTAACTTGAAAGGTTATGAGTTACGTAACTCCTTATATTCTAAGAGATATGATCGTTTGAAGTTGACCCAAGTAAATTCTTATATCAAAACTAAAAAGAACTTAGGAATGACTTAAATGAACTCTCTTCTAAAACCCTAAGAGGTCATTTGGTACAAAGATTAATAAAATAGAGATTAGTAATACATGGATTAGCAATGTAGGGATTAGTAATGCATGGATTAACAATGTAGGGATTAGTAGTGCATGAATTAGTAACGTAATGTTTATTTTTATCAGGTGTTTTGTTCATTGTTGTCCACCTCATCTTGTGTTTGAATCAAAACTCTATAAAAGAAACTTCTTTCCAATTATGCCCTTGAATTATTTTTTGGGTGTAATTACATTATCTGCCTTATTTAGTTCAACAATTAATTACTTGGTTAATAGGTAATGGTGTAATTGGCAGGGGTAGTTGCACGGTGTAATTACCAACTAATTAGGTTTGTAAGTTTTCTATTCTATTTTTATTTTGGTTGTTTGATATTTTTTACTTCTTCATGTCAAGTGCTGTGGTACTTTGTATTAATCTAAATGTTTTAAAAGTTTATTTTTTATTTTTATTATTAAATTTGGAAAAGAGCCTAAAATCTTTGCAAGTTGAAGTAGTGAAAATGGTACAAAATTCACCCTCACCACCTATTGGCTCCAAAATGCCCTTCTTTCCTCCACCTATTGGCTCCAAAATACCCTGTCATCCCCCCCCAACCGTTGGGATGCAAAATGACCATTTTTTTAATTGTGTTTTAAAAAGTAAAAACTCTTTAAATATTTTTGTAAAATTAACTTGGCGTTCAAATATTGATGATAATTTTTAATTTATTAATGATAATTATTAAACAAATCCCACTACCCACTCATTTCTAAACTAAACCTCACTCAATTAATGATCCAATTATTTAATATCAAAACCCACCGTATAAACAATACCTACAAACAACCGACCCCTGAAATTTATATCCTGAAAATGACATCCAAAAATTATTCGAAGTCCGAATAAAACTACCAATTAAATTTAGGTGGATTGAGTCGCTTTATTAGGAGGACACGTTCTTTCAATAGATTGGGAATTAGAAATTTATTGAATTTAAAGGTAAACAAGTATAATCCCGAATAATCATGCACTTCTTTTAAATATAATTTTAGAACTATTTATGATTGTTTTAAAACCTTTAATATATTATTTTTGAAAAAGTTTACCTATTAAGAAAATTCAACATAAATTGAGACAGTAAGAATAATTAAGATATCAATCATCGTCAGGGAACGTTTTAAGTTTATCGATGATTGGTTATTTAGCCACTTGAATGTATGTAATTTAATTTTATAATTTTAAAAAACACTCAATTGGAGTAGAGCTGCATTAATAATGTGAGGGTTTATTTAGAGAATTCAATTAGTAATAGGTGGGTCAATGGATTGATCTAAATTATAATAATAAGTTAATTATTATAACAAATAGTGAGCACCACGTACTTTCAAAAAATATTTAAATAGTTTAAATATAACCGTGAAAATAAGTGGTCATTTTGAACAAAGGTGCAGATGACAAGGGTTTATTTGACCCAATAGGGGGGTGGAGAGGGTTATTTTGAAACCCATAGGTGGATGGAGGGTAATTTGTACCATTTTCATACTTTGAGGTATTTTAGGCCTTTTCCGGAATGAAATTCATTTTCTTCTCGTTCTGTCAGCCTGACTTCATGTGATTCTATGCAATTTTTTCGTATATCCAATTATTTATGGTCATGTTCATTTTCCATATTATAATTCTAATTATTTTATTGAAAATTAAAATAGATTTATTATTAAGTAAGGTTATAGACTTATGGTAACGAATTGGTTAGTCGTTTTGACGCAAAAGATTTTATTCGGAAAAACGGGCAGACGGTGACGGATTGCCACGACGGACCGTCACGGGCACGAGGACAGTGTGGAGGTGTCGTTCCAAAACACTGGAATTCTGAAATTTGGATTGTCTGAATGAACCAACTCTCTAAACTCTGTGACGACATGCGGAGGACCGTCGAATGCACGACGGACCGTCCACAGAACCGCTTATTGAAAAAATGAGTTTCTGAACTCTTTGTGGACGGAAGCTGCAGGACGGACCGTCGCACGTACGACGGCCCGTCACAGATGAACCAGGCGGGTCGGGATTTTCTGTAAAAAGTTTTTAAGGGCGTTTTGGACTTTTCCTGCTATTATTTTAAATATAGTGGGTTGATTTTAATTATTTTAATTAGGTAGTGGGTTACTTTGTCCCCTTTTATTGTAAATATATTATATTATTTAGGGTAGTAAAAGAGAGTGATGTGGGGATAAGAAAGAGAAAAGAGCAAGGAGGAGAACCCAGAGGAGAAAGAGGAGGCGCACGATCGGAGAAGAGGAGAACGCAGCAAAGAGCCAAGTTTTATGGAAGACAGCTGTTTGATCAAAAATCTTCGGTGGGAGGTAAGGTTATGGTTTTGAACTATCGTAGTAACATAAATAGAGGTGGTTTGTATTTGGGATATTATTGAAACTCTATTCGAGTGTTTAATTGTATGTTTGTATGAATATGATATGATTATATGTTGTGATAATCTAAGCATGCATGAAGTTTTGACACTATTCTTGAAAGGGAAAACCTAATTACTTTGTTATGAGATTGATGATGCCTTAGTTTGAAAGAAGGCTTGATTAACTTTTGTTATGAGATTTATGATGCCTGGGTATAAAAGAAGGCTTGATAAAACGAAAGTAGTAAGATGAGGGATGGGTGCCACGTTCCAGGCACCAGGATAGTATGAGATCGGAGGGTCAGTTCCGACACCCCCCCTCCAGGATAGGAATATGGATCGGGTTGCCAAGTTCAAACATGGTACCAGGATAGAATGAGGAATCGGAGTGAAACGTTCGGGCACCAGGAATAGAATATGGATCGGGTGCCAGTACACCCGCCGGTACCAGGATAGAATGAGGAGCGGAGTGCCACGTTCCGGGGCACCAGGATAGAATAGGCTCGGGTTGCCACGTTACCAGGTACCAGGATAGTATATGAGGATAGGAGTGTCACGTTCGACACCAGGAATAGTATGAAGGAGCGTTCTAGTGTCACGTACCGAACGAGAGTAATAAGATCATGAATCTATGTATTATGTTAGTACTCAATTAATGAACTCTTTCCCAAAAGAGCCTATGGTGTAGAGGCTTGAGTTCCCTCATGAGTGAAACTTGTCGTATGTTTATTAATTGATATAGTACTTGTTGTTGCATATGGTTGAGTATTATAGTTGAGTTCAGTTGATATTATCTGAGATATACTGTTTTCTATTTTGAGTTGGCCGATGATATCTACTCAGCCGTGTGGTTGTACTGGACCCCATACTTTTATGTTGTTATTCTTGTTATTGTGGGGATTGCAGCAAAGTTCGTCGTATTTCAATCCACCGCAACTTAGACCCGTCTTCATTACACCGAATTTCAGGGTGAGCTAACGCTTCTCGCTGGACTGGATCTTCTTCCTCATGTCTTGATCCTTGAGTTCCCCGGCACTGGACTAGCTCTGTTTATTTAGTTTCTTTGAATACTCGTAGTCTAGACATTTGATTCATTAGATATCTGGTGGTGATGACTTACAGATTTTGGGGTATAATAGGTTGTTTGAGTTTTTAGAAGTTATAGTATGCGTTTTTATTAATGAGTTAAGTCTTCCGCATTGCCTTATGTTGATATTTTTATCGAATGTTAACGTTTAGATTGGTTGGTTCGCTCACATAGGAGGATAAGTGTGAGTGCCAGTCGCGATCGGTTTTGGGTCGTGACACTTATGTTTTTTAAAAATAAACAAATTATATTTATGTATGCTATGTTGAAATTTGCGATAAGAGTATTATGTTTTAGTAATATTAAATTTGCATTGCAAGTTACTTTTTAGTTAGACTTGATAGATTATCTCTTTGTCAAATATTTAATAATATATGACATTTTATTTATATATTAATCTTTTTATCAAACATGCATTACAAGATATTAGTGGATACTTCATCTTTTAGTTTTTATGATCAATTTATTTGAAATGTTTTAATTTGAAAAAATATAAATCAATTATTGTTTTCATAATATTGTTAAACAACCATATATTTATTAATTAATAGATTTTCCAAAAAATAATATATATCTTAAACATTTATTTAATTAAAGTTATATAGTTCGTATTGTCTAATATAAATTTGAAATATTATTAATTTCTATTTTTAAAATTTAAAAATAATATTATGATTGCAATTGTGCATCCAAACAGAATATGTGTAGTTACAATGTGGCATCCAAGCAGGAAATGTGTAATTATATTTTAAATTTGTAATTATATTGTGGCAACCAAACAGACCAGTGTAACTACTATGATGGTAATTACCACCCTATTAATTACATCAATTTCAATTACCAATTGACTTTCCAAACAGAGTCTAAGTGATTGTTTTCATTTGTCCTAATCTTGATAGACTAAAGTTGATTCGAAAACCACATTAACAAAAAATAAGATGATTACATATTTGTCTAAGAATATCCAGATTACGAACTATTTGAAATAAGACTATTTAAACATAAAAGCATTTTTTCTTTATTGAAGACTTTTAATTCTAACTTTCCAAAAGACGTTATTTAAGACTTTACAAGATAGGGAGAATATTTTAGTACTTCTACCATCTATTTGGTAAGGGAACCATAAATTTCAAAAAGTATTCTTTATTTTATAAAGGTTTAGATCCCAATCGGAATAAGACATTCAACACATTAAAACAGGATGAGATATCGCTAGTTATCAATTAGACAAAATTCAAGTTCATTAACAAGTAAATTGCTTCATAATGATTTACTATATTTGAGAGTTTCAAATTAGTATTTGACAAAATTACATTTTAAAGTACTTTTAAAAAATTTGGTCAAATATTAATTGATATGCAAAAGTATTTTTTATAAAATAGAAATTATTTATCAACAAAATAAAAATATTTATCAAAGCCACTTTTAAAATAATAATTTAAAAATAAATTAAGCTGTTTTTTTATAAACAAAAAAAAGTTTATCCAACTAGGGCTAGAAATTGACTTTAGTACTTAGTATAGCAATTTAATCCCCTGTTTAATTTACTCTTTGATTAAATATTGACATTTGAAACTGTTAATATTTGTTATCAAGGGTGTGGCATAATGTTGAATGAAGTGGTTGAGAGTCCTAAAGTCTCGAATTCAAATTTCAGCGGAGCCAAAAAATACTAAAGGGATGTTTGGAAGGACACCCTGTAACTGAATTTGGTGTAATTAAGTGTAATTACATTGTTTGTGATGTTTAGTTGAATACGTAATTACTTGGTTAGCAGGTAATTGGTGTAATTAGCAGGGGATAATCACACTCTCCAATTCACAGCCAAATACTGTGAATTGTTGGTAATTACATGGTGTAATTACCAGCTAATTACATTATTTTTATTTCTATTTCTATTTTTTGTTTTTTGTTTTTTGTTTTAATTTTTACTTTATTATTTTAAGTTCTTTTAAAAAAATTATTATTCTAAAAGTTTATTTTATATTTTGTATAATTAAATTTCATTTTCTTCTCATTCTCAACCTTACTTAATGTGATTCTATGCAAAAAATAAAATGGGTACTTATCTATATTTATGTTTATGATTATTTTTTATTAAGCATAATTTTTAGTATTTAATTTTAAATTAAAATAGAATTTATTGCTAAGTAAGGTTATAGACTTATGTTTTCTTTTAAATAAATAAATCATATTTTTGTATGCTATGTCGAAATTTCGATAAGAGTATTATGTTAAAAAAAATTGAATTTATAATTTATTTTATATTTTCTGTTTCATTTGTTTTAGTAATATTAAATTTGCATTGCAAGTTATTTTTTGATTAGACTTGATAGATTATCTCTTTGTCAAATATTTAATAATATATGACATTTATTTAGATATTAATCTTTTTACCAAACATGCATTACAAGATGTTAGTGGATACTTCATACTTTTAGTTTTTATGATCAACTCAATTGAAATGTTTTAATTTGAAAAAATAAAAATCAATTATTGTTTTCATAATATTGTTAACAACATATGTTTATTAATTAATATATTTTCAAAAAAATAATATATATCTTAAACATTTAATTAAATTCCAGTTATATAGTTTCTTACTTGTCTAATATAAATTTTAAATAATTAATCATATATTTAAAATTTAATATAATATTATGATTGCAATTGTGCATCCAAACAGAATATGTGTAGTTACAATGTGGCATCAAAGCAGGACATGTGTAATCATATTTTAAATTTGTAATTATACTGTGGCAACCAAACAGACCAGTGTAATTACTATGTTGGTAATTACCACCCTAGTAATTACACCAATTTTAATTACCAAATTGCTTTCCAAACAGAGCCTAAGTGATTGTTCTCGTTTGTCCTAATCTTGATAGACTAAAGTTGATTCGAAAATCACATTAACAAAAAATAAGATGATTACATATTTGTCTAAGAATATCCAGATTACGAACTATTTGAAATAAGTCTAGGAGACATAAACGTTTCTTTTATATAGAGTGATCAAATTCCTTCATTATAAAAAAAAACATTTTGTATTTGAGTCATTTTTATTCGCATATATTGTTTGCACCTTTATTTTCTCAAATAATTATTTCGACATAAGTTCTTTAAAATATATTATATAACTCATAAAGAAATTGATATGTTATAGTGCGTAATTTGAACTCATAATACAATATTAAAATGCCTAACATGTAGGGGACAAAAATACTAATACGCAAGATATCTTTATTAAAAATCATTGCAAAGTACATGTAGTGCACCATAATTGAAACAACATGACAAAATAAAATAAAGCACAAATACTAATATGAATTTAAAGTATTGCATATAGCTTCGATAAAAGATATTATCCGAGGATGTTTTTTATGAAGCATAAATATCAGTTATTTGCTCACTTGGGTTGGGGAATGTTAAGGAGGACAAAGCTCCATTTCTAGGCTTCATTGGGAATTGAGAGGTCATCAGCGGTATTCATGATATCTTCAAAACTTGTTATGTCTCTGCATTCAATGATAATGGACTCCCACCAACATTTAACTTAAGCCTAATTTAATTTGATTTCATAAAAAGATTTTTGTATTAGCCAGCTGTTTTCTTGAATCTAATGCATTTAGTCTATCAGTTGGTTTTGAATACCTGTTTGCGTGACTCGTGCCCTCCCTTGTCTTTGACATCTCACAACACGCTCTCTATACCATATTCAGTTGTTCTCTCTTCTATCCTCAGCAACGAATTGTGCCACCTAGACTAATTCCGTTGTGGGGATTTATAAAAATGTCAATGACTAAATCAGAGTCGGGTGACACAAATGAACTAATATTTACCGATGGAGAAGAAAGACGATTCCAGATTGACATCAATTATCTTTACGACGTTTATGCGTTTTTTATAGCTTGAACGACGTTAGAAAATGGGAAGATCGAGCAGCTTTGTTTTTTGATTTTCTCAATTGAATTTTCTGCGTCCTACTGTTTTTACGCTCCAATGCTAGACTACAATAAAATATATTAGTTAATTTCAAGAACTATGACTACAAAAAAAATGAAACTCCCATAAGTATTTATACCATAAATGAAATTTTTTTCACCATAATAATAAATTCAAGACAATATTGTCATGGAAAAGTACCTTTTTTTTTCTATTGAACTATAGTAGTAAATTAATATGAATTAATATCAAAATTCTGAGTTTATGGGAAATGAATCTGATGAAAAATTTTAATTGAAAATAGGTAACTACGTTAATATACTAAATGAAATTTATCATTACGTGATTAGCTATTTTGAAACTCTAATGTTGATTTCATAATTATTACCAAAGTCTTTCAATTCATTTATAGTAACTAAATAAAAAAATATTCACTTTCTTAATATAAGAAATCTATCACTTATTCTTTTATATTATTGAAATTTGGTATTAGCCATTTTGCATTTTAAAATGATATTCATTAATTATTGTACCAAAATCATTCCATTCATTTATACGTAACTAAATTCAAAATATTCACTTCTCAAATTATCTTTATCACTTATTCTGTATATATATTGTGAAAATTTGGTATTAATCCGATTTTGAATAAAAATGGATTATTCATTAATTATGTATCAAAATAATTCAATTCATTATAGTAAACTAAATCAAAATATTCACTTTCTCAAAATATATTCATCACTTATTCTTTTATATATATTGAAATTGTTAATTAGCAATTTTGAATAAAGATTATCATTACTTCGTACCAAAATCATTTTTCAATTCATTTAGTAACTAAATCAAAAATATTCACGGTCTTAAATTATATTCTATCACTATTCTTTTATATATATTGAATTGTTATTAGCCATTTTGAATATAATGATTATCAGAATTATGTACCATAAATCCTTCATCATTTATAGTACCTAGATTAAAATATTCACGTTCTTAATATAAATAAATCTATCCAGTATCTTTATGGAGAGTTATATATTAGATATAGATAGAGAAGATGCGAACTAAATAAAAATTTTTGCACACGGTTGGCCCAAATGCAAAAAAGAAAGCGTTCACTTAACGTGAAAGGAAAAGTATTATTATACTTACAATTTAAATATAGAAGGATCTCACATAGATTGATATTATTACAATTTAAATGACATTCAACCAAAATTAAAAATTTTATTGATAGTTAATGCTTTAAAAAATATACAATGAAAATCAACTTTCAACATATATTAAAAATAACTAAATCTAAATTTTAACTTAATTATATATATATAGGAAAAAGAGCATATTTGCTCTTGTACTCTTAAAACTAGTCATATTTACACTTCGTAATACTTTTTAAATATATTTGTCTGTTTCCAACAATTTAGTACGTATTTCCTTGAGATTGTTAAATCTTCATGTCCCCACCTTTTATTATTCTATCGTAGTGAGTGTGGCGCGTATGAATATGTATGATGTAGTTAATTAATATTTACTTTTAAATTTAATATTATATCCAATCAACTGTTAATTATACCTATCTATCTAACCTACCAAATTCAATTTCTAATATATTTTTCATTGTCAATTTTCTATGAGAAAATCACAAAACTTTGACAAAAAGACTTATGGTAGCTCACCCACGAGAAATTGGGCTTAATTTGCTACTTTATTTGTGTGTTTTGCCATAGTACTTAAAACAGTGTTTAATTTTTACTGCATTTTGTGTGGTTAGTTATTTGTGCTAAAAATGGTCATATAATATGATGAAAATGATCTAATATGTAAATAATATTAATGTGACAACTTGCTACTACATTTTCTGTTAAATTTCTCCAAAAGAAATTATGAAATTGAGCTTTAACTTGCTTAGTAGGCATAAGTAATATTTGATTGGATATAATATAAAATTAAAAGAAAATATTAAGTGAAATAAATATACATATCCAAGTAAACATGTCACAGAAGTACCACAGATGATAACAAAAATAAGGACATGCAACTTAGTCGTTCAAAGATAAATATGTATCTAAAGTTGAATGATACGGATAAATATATCAACAAAACATGACAAAGGACAAATACAGAGTATATGGACAAATATGACCATTTTATGAATTACTTTTAAACGTCCCTGTCTTGTGGCAATTTAGAGGAAATTTTTTAATTTTGGTTTTTGTTGTGACTATTATTTTTTGGAAATGAATTATCAATTAAAAACTTACATTTCAATGCAACCTTTTACAATAAATACATTTGATTTCACTCTCTCGCATTGACTATGGCCTTTATGGCATTAACCAATGTCACACCCACTCATGTACCATTGGCATATGAAAAAATGACAGAAATCTCACATTTAAGTCTCTTAGTATCTTTCCTCTAAAATGTTTTGTAGTTTATAGATTTCTCAAAATCATCAGATCAGGCATCAGAATAATGTATTATTCACATCACATAATGTATCTCGCGCATCAGATTTAATGTATCTAGTTGTATCCAGATTAGTTTATCATGTATAAAATGTACATAGATTAGTGTATCATGTATAAAATTGTAAGTATCTTGCTTAACGAGAATGGATCTCGCAGCGATTCAAATTAATATATCAACGCTTTTATTATTGTATCAGGTGAGGGCTTCTTTGTACTATAAACTATAAGCGGACAAATGATAAGTGGTTCGCAAAAGTATGTGATTTCTGTCATTTGCCCTTGAAATATTGTAATAGTCCAAGCTATTAACGATATTATTCGTTTTGGGCCTAGTCCTATACAACTTCAGAAGTATAAATATTTCAAAGATCACTTAATTATAAGAAATTATATAGCCAAATCATTAAACTTAATTTTATATTAATAAAGTCATTCAACATAAAAAAAATTCCTTAAAAAATCACTCAACTAAATTTGTAATGAAAAAAGGACAATTCCATATTAGACAATACAAAATTTCATATTGTATGTTATAGAAAGTTTACATATTCCATAGGCAAACATATATATGTAGAATTAGATATACAATATACAATGAAGCGAATTGTATATTCAAACGAGAAAGAGAGAAAATTATATTACAATTTGAATTGTAAAACGAGAAAGAGAGAAAGGCAAAAAAAAATTTGGGCCCAGGAAAAGTATTTGTATTGTATTAATTATAAGCTAGGATGATTACATCACAATTTGAATTTGTATGAAAATGAGGAAAGGCAAAAAAGCTGGGCAGAGAATATACAATTTGATTGAATTGCTTATATAAAAATGAGAAAGAGAGAAGAAAATTATATACAATTTGAATTTTGTATAAAACGAGAAAGAGAGAAAGGCCAAAAGAAAACTGTTAATGGGAGTATGTAGTATTTTTATATGTATAATTATAAGGGTTATAGGATGAAAATATATATTTGCATGTGCTGCATATAGAATTTTCTCTCACTTTACTAATAAGAAAAACACAATTATTACATTTTGTTTCTTGTTTTGTATAACGAGAGATGGGCGTGGCGAGAGAGATTAGGAGGAGTGGCGAGCGAGATCTGGGATAGGGGAGAGAGGGGACGAAAATATATCTATTTATACAAATTTCCTCTCGCTTTATACAAACACAAACACATTTTATACATTTGTGTTTGTATAAAAACGAGAGAGGCGAGCAAGACTGCCACCAAACAAGAGTGGCGAGTGAGATTCCACCAAGAAAAGTGGCGAAAATAGCGATAGTTTGCTATAGGGTACAATGTAATCAAAGTATATTTATAGCATTTAATTTGAATCAATAGTTTGCTATTATATATAATTTTTCCATGAAAAACTCACTTTACCATTAACATTTTGCATTAAAAATGGGAGAAGGCACAACTACCCTTAGACCAGATCGAAATTTTAGAGACACAACTTAACTAAACTAAGATTCTATTACTTGTGAACTCATTTTATAAAGGAAAAATTACGCAACAAAGTAAACTTATACTATTTAATTCCTCATCATAGCTATAGTTTTGCTATAATTACCATTTGCGACTAACATTATACATTAATTACGTGGGCTGATTTCGAGTTTGTATAATTAGTCACATTTGTATATGAATAACATATAATTATTTAACATATATACATATACAATTCACCTCTCCCACATTATCTGCCCTCTCTCGCTCACCTCTGTCCTCCCTCTCCCAATCTCGCTTGCCTCTCTCATCCCTCTCTCAATCTCGCTTGTCCTATATACAAATGCATATGTATCATATACAATTATATACATATACAATTCACCTCTCTCCCACTCTCTGTCCTCTCTCTCTTGCCTCTCTCCTCTCTTTCCCAATCTCGCTTGGCTCTCTCCTCTCTTTCCCTGTCTCGCTTGCCTCTCTCCTCTTTTTCCCAATCTGACTTGCTCTTCATCTCTCGGTACGTCTAGCTCGCCTTATGCCTCTCTCTCTCCCACTCTTGCTTGCCATATGTACAAATACATATGTATAATATACAATTATCTAACTGATATACATATATAATTGATCTTTCTCCCACTTTCCCCCCTTTATCTCGCCTCTCCCCTCTCTCTCTCCCAGTCTCGATTGCCTCTCTCCTCCATATAACATGTAGCAACAAAATGTTATTGTGAAACTATAGCTATGGAGAGTAATAGGCTATTTTTAAGTGGCTATATATGAAAGTTTGATATATAATATTGTACACCTTTTGACTTATGTGGCACACTCCGTGACTCCACGCCGTTGATGTGTGTAGGAGATGTTTCGATGCTACGTAAGCTAAAAAGGTGTACAAATACTTATACTTTTTCCCTTTAAAAAGCAATGCCCCTTTACATTTTGAATGAGACGATACTTCCTTTCTATTAAAATCAATGACTCTAAATGAATTTAATTTATTTCATACATTTTTAAACGTAAAATATGATCCTCAAGTTAAATAATAGTACGAGAAATATATCAATATTATTTTCTAATCTCAAGGCTAAGGGGCTTGAAAACAACCTCTCCCTACCCCTCTAGACTATGATCGAAATCACAAACACACCTTAGATAAACTAAAATCCTATTAGCCCTGAACTAATTATATATATACAGATATATATATATATTATATATATATACTATTTGTACACCTTTAGACGTATGTGGCACACCCCGTGACTGAAACACAGTGAGACGCATAGGATGATATTTCGATGTCACCGTAGCAAAAGGTTTGTTATAAATTACAAAAAAAATTGAGTTCGAGAAATAATAAGACCTTGATTTGATTAAAATGTATCTCTAAAATTTGGGTTATAGTCTAGGAAGATACTTCTATCTATTCCCAAGTAGAATTATGAAAAAATTATATTAATGACCAAACGAATTCACAGTAAGTTGGACTTCTTTGTTTGCATTGTTAATTAAATTCAAATATGAAGGACATTGTTTCTCAAACTCAAATGCTAAAAATGTAAATTGTGATTTTATTAAAAAAAGTTTGGTCTAGTAATTTTACAACATATGACCTTAAGTTCAGTGATTTTATTGATATAAAATAAACTTTAATAACTATTGTATATAATTTTTCATAATTAAATGTTCTTTTTGAGATATTTATTCACTTTAAAACGTTTCTCAAACTCAAATGATAAGGAGGTAAAGTGAAGTATATATAAGGTTTACTTTTTTTTTTTTATATACTTGGTACGATCTCCCCGCATGTATTTTGTAGATGTAAGACTCATCCAAGCGTCGCATATACCCCCTTGGTTGGGACCTCAACACACGAGTAATATTGTCCGTTTTGAACCGATGTCCTCAAGTTTTTAAAATGTGTCACAATAATTAGGAATGTGCATTATTCAGCTCAATTTATTGAATTTTGATTTTTAAATATGCTAAAATAACAAGAATATTTTTTATCGATTTTTGGTCATAAAAGTTCATTTTCCGATTTACCCAATATAAAAGCGCTCACTTAAATAGGTTTACTAGATTACAGAAGAGGAATTAAAAGGAATAGGCTATGTTGAAAATGAGTAGATTTCACCAATAAGGGTTGTCGTGGAGTGGTAAATACTCTTTCATTCTTAATCAATAGGTCTCAGGTTCGAATCCCTTGGGTATGAAGTCGCCTATTTTAGGGAGCGCTTTATCCCTAATATGGAATATCTCGGTGCGAATTCAAATTTATAATCAAACTCTAATATTGATAATAAACACAGAATAAAAAACCAAAAAATATAAAAATGAATATATTTCTAATGTTTCTTCCCTTTTCTTTTTTCTTACACGAAAAAAAGAGTCCTTTGTCAACCATATGACCGATCGGTCAAGGTTACCTTTATCTATGGTATTTTTCTTAAAATAATAAAATAATGAAACACAAAGCAAAAATTTATTGATAAGGGAAAAAATTTAATTTAACTTTTGATGTTTTGTATAATATTAAATTGTAATTTTAATTACGATGAAATATGAATTAAATACTAAAAAAAAACAGTAATTAGTAATATTCTTTGATTTCCATTTTGATATAAAATTTGTTTTTTCTTTAGATTTTATAAGTATGCTGGTCATTCTTTTCTAACTTTAAAGCATTTTATCAAATTTCTTTTGTACAGAGAAAATTTATAGTAATTTCTCCGTTTTAAAAAGAATGTTTCTATTTACTTTTTATTTTATTTAAAAAAATAGTCTTTTTTTTTGAAAATAGTTTAATTTTAACTTTTCACGTTGACATGTTTAACACCACAAGATTAAGAATTATGTTTGATACATTTGAAAACCTTTAATTTAGAAATAACAGAGAGATTACAAAAAAAATGTATTTCTTTTCTTAAGCTCCGTTTCAAATCAAACTAGGCTAATCATTTTAGTTAAGTACGGACGTATTTGTAGATTCTTAATTTTTTTCCGTTTTTAGTAGGCATCATCCGGGTTTTCAACAGGACACGGTCAAGGATTTTCCAATTCTTGAATGGATTTCTCTGCGCACAACATAGGAGTGTTAGTGGCTATTCGTTGTGTCGAAATGGAGCACCCAAGAAGGGTTGGACATCTATGGGAACTTAATGGTAACATGATCATCATGACGGTTCGAGAGAGAGTATTTGTTTGTATGGTTGTTATTAGGGGCGGAATTAGAGGAAATTGAAAGTGTTCACTCTAACCCCACTTGTCAAATGTTAAATTATTGGTTTAGGAGTTCAAAATTCACCTTCTAAGTTCAAATCTCAAAACACTATTTTTTCCCCCAAACCCTTTAATGAATATTATGAATCGTCCATTAATTATTACATATTATTTCATAACGTATCATATTGTAATATTATAGTATATCATAGAATAAATACAATATTTGAACAAATTATACCATTTTCTATCATTACATAACGCCACACATCAATAATTTAAAAGACAAGAAAAAAATGAATATACAATAAAGCTATTAAAAAAGATAAAATAATCAATAAAATAAAATATTAAAATAACTTTATAATCAAAATCGATCATTACATAAATTAATTTTTTTTAATGTTATTTAACATAAATTTAATAATACAATATTTTTATATAATAAGTCACAACTAACCCAATAAGGTGATACTAACGCAATTAACTACGATAAACTTTCACCTTGTCGATGAAAAATTACTTTTCTATTTATAATTAAAAAGAAAAAAAACAGTAAATTTTCATTTGGTAGCCATCCTTCAGACAACGCGTGTTGGAGAGCAGTGTTGTCATCATAGTCATTTTTAACCCTGTCCGAATTTCTCTTCTTCATCCATTGCCCATCTGAAGCTCCCAATTTTCAAATTTTTTTCATTAAATTTTACAAGGTGACTCTTTTTTTATGCTTTTTTTGGAATTTTTTCTTATAAAATATATGTATTTTTTCTTTAATTTACCTGCTAGTTTTTTTCTTGATCTTGTGTCTATTTTGTTCAATTTTTGTTATTATTCAGTATTAGAGGGGAAAAAACTGAAAAGGGTATTTGGGAATGATAATCTTTTTCAAAAAAACAGAAAAACCCCAAAAAATATTGAGTATTAGAGAATGAATTGGGGGGGGGGGGATATAGAAGATTTATGTAGCTGAATCCATTTTTTGTGGGATTTTTGTTTGTTTGTTGTGGTACTACTGCTGTTGTGAGTTTGCTGGGTGACAGTAGGAATGGTTTAATATCAGTTTTGTTCTTTGTTTATGATCTTGGTATGATTTTTATGATGAAATTATGTTTGCTCTTTTGGGAAAAAGTTGGGTTTTTTCTTTTTGCTTGGTGGTTTAGATATTTGAGGGAGGGATAAACTATAAAGATTCTATCTTGGTGTTGTGTTGGATTATTTAGTTTAAGAAGCCAAGTTGAAAGCTTGGATTAGAAATGGGTGTCTTTAGTATTGTCTGAACTCATTGCTAAATGAAACATTTCGTAAACTATAAAGTTTCTGTCTTGGAGTTCTATTGGATTTTTTTGTTAAAGAAGCCAAATTGAGAGTTTGGGTGGACTGGAAAATGTTGTGTTTAGTATTGTCTGAACTCACTGCTAAATGAAAGATTTCGTGAACTATTAAGTTTCTGTCTTGGAGTTCTATTGGATTTGATAAGAAAGCCACATTGAAAGTTGGGGTGGCCTCAAATGGTGTCTTTGGTATTGTCTGAATGAAACATTTCGTAAGGATTTGTTAAAGAAGCCAAATTGAAAGTTTAGGTGGACTAGAAATGGTGTCTTTATTATTGTATGAACTCACTGCCAAATGAAACATTTCGTAAACTATAAAGTTTCTGTCTTGGAGCTCTATTGGATTCATTAAAGAAACCAAATTGAAGTTGGGGTGGACTAATTATCTTTAATATTGTCTGACTTCACTGCTAAATAAAACATTTTGTGAAGTATAAAGTTTCTGTTTTGGAGTTCTATTGGATTAGTTAAAGAAGAGAAATTGAAAGTTTGGGCGGACTAGAATTGGTGTGTTTAGTATTGTCTGAATTCATTGCTAAATGAAACATTTTGTAAACTATAAAGTTCCTGTCGTGGAGTTCTATTGGATCCATTAAAGAAGCCAAATTGAAGTAGGGTTAAAGAAGAGAAATTGAAAGTTTGGAAGGACTAGATTTGGTGACTTTAGCACTGTCTGAATTCATTGCTAAATGAAACATAAACTATAAAGATTCTTTCTTGGAGTTCTATAGGATTTGTTAAAGAAGCCAAATTGAAAGTTTGGGTGGACTAGAACTGGTTACTTTAGCATTGTCTGAACTCACTGCCACATGAAACATTTCGTAAACTATTAAATTTCTGTCTTGGAGTTCTATTGGATTTATCAAAGAAGCCAAATTGGAAGTTGCGGTGGGCTCGAAATGGTGTATTTAGTATTGTCTGAACTCACTGCTTAATGAAACATTTTGTAAACTATAAAGTTTCTGCCTTGGAGTTGTATTGGATTCGTTAAAGAAGCCAAATTGAAGTTGGGGTGGGCTCAAAGTGCTCTCTTTAGTATTGTCTGAACTCACTGCAAAAAGAAACCTTCTTTACTTCTTGATGTAGTGTATATGAATTCTTTCGATATTTTTAGTTTCTTCACTTGGTTATGCAACTGGTTGATTTGGTAATGAATTGGTGTGCTCTCATAGTGTCTTTTGCTAAGAGTTTATCTGTAACTGTAGTATAAATATGTCTTATAGATTCAAAGGCATGGTTCAGGTCTGCATACATCCTACACTCCTCAGACCCACTTGTAAATTACACTGGGTATGTTGTTGCTTTGATTCACAGTATGAATTTCTGAAATTTGATGTCAAAGAAACACCGATAGAAGTTGCGTATAAGAGGCATTATCTTGTTAATGTAGTTTCCCTTCTTTTTTTCTTACCTAGTTTCTATGTGCAAATTTTCTGTTTTCTCTAGGGAGAATTTGTAACTTTTTTCTTCTCATCTTACAGCAAAATTCATGCATTGTATGTCTGTTAACATTTATGCATTGTATGTCTGTTATAGATTGTGTTTTGTATTTTGATGACTTAAGTTGGTAGTGCATTGCGCTGCACTGAACTTGTTCATGCATTTATGATGCATTATCTGAATATCAAGAACTGTGTTGTGGTGATTGAAGTTACGAGTTGTTTGGTTAGAAGGAAATGGAATGGAAGGAATGTAGCAGGTGACAAAGATAGTACAGGTTTATTCAAAATTACTGTCTTATTCGGTATTTCTTTTAATCAACACCTTAGTCTTCTGATATGGTCTTAGTGAGATTCTTTCGTTCAACTGTGCTGTACTTGCTGATACTAACTAGTATTGTACATCTTTATTAATGACCTAAGTTCCTAATTTGAATTTACCAACACAGGTAATGGCAGTTGAGGAAGATATTGATCTTTCAGATTTGAAGTACCAACTGAGCCAAACACATGTTAGTTGGAAGCAAGAGATGGAGGAAAGCCAGTCCCAAATTGATGCCTTGCAAGCAAAACTATTAGATGTAAAAACTTGTATTCAGGGGTCAGAAGAAGATACAAAGAAAGAGTTAAATGTTCTTTGGAGCAGAGTCAGAACTGCTGCAACATTAATGATGTATTTGAAAACTAAAGCCAGAGTCATGGCTGTTCCTGATTTGGCCTCTACGTCATGCGGTATAAAAGAACTATATGGAGTAGGGCTTATAGATAAAAATGGTGTACCGTTGTCCAGTTGGTCAAGGGACATAGATCTCTCGTCTTTTGATGATGCTGATGATGCAGCATTGATTAGACTTACAAGTACACAAGATTCTTTTGATGAACAAGATGGATCTTATAGGAGCGAATTACTCAGAAGTGCACAATTGGTTACATATGTTATGGAAAATCTTGTCAAGAGGGTTATAATGGCTGAATCTGAAACTGCTTTAGAAAAGGAGAAGGTAACAATAGGTCAGGAAGAGATTCAAAGAAGGGCACTTCAGATTGAAAACATGTCTACTAAGTTAGAAGAGATGGAAAGGTTTGCTTTTGGTACAAATTGTATCTTGAATGAGATGCGCCAGAGAGTTGAAGATTTGGTCGAAGAAACTTCGAGACAGAGACAGCGAGCTGCAGAAAATGAGCAGGAGCTTTGTTGTGTTAAGAGAGACTTCGAATCTCTGAAATCCTATGTCAGTGGTCTCATTAGTGTCAGAGAAACTCTTCTGTCATCAGAAAAACAATTCCAGACAATTGAAAAGCTTTTTGAACGGTCAGTGTATCCCTTTCGCTGGTGAACAGAATTTCTGTTTTTATATAATGATGATATAGCTGTTTATTTATGTTCTCTGAGTAATAATGGTCGGTGTGCCTGTGATGTCAGAAGAGACTACTGCATAATATGTTGCTTGATGATATGTCTTAATACTTGCAATGCAGTTTACCAAAAGTATATATCTTTCTATATCTTATAGCACACCTTTCTGAGTCAATAGGGTTAGAATCTAGTTATGCACCCGACATTATACACATGTTTTCTGATCAAGTTATCAATTCATTTGAGACTTTGAGTTTATGTCTAACCATTTTTTCCAGCTATATTCTCCACGACGCCAGAATGTTATCTGGTGTAGTGGGTTATAATTAATTTGCAATGTCTTTATGTACAAAAACGATATAAAATGAAATGGATCACTTGAATTAAGAATGAGGAATCATCATTTTTTTAGTGCAAAGGTTTTAAGGTTGAATATAGACTAGCGTTATGACATGTCCTAGGGTACAAAACTTGGAACAAGAAGGGCTGAGTGCAGGTTTGTAAAATCTCTTCTTTGATCCATTTGTAAAAGCACAGAACTAATGAAACTATGAAAGTAGTGATGAATCATCTTTTACAATTCTTTGAGAATGGTAAGATTTTATAAGCCTTACTTGTGGGATTACATCAGGTATGTTGTTGTTGTTGATAAGATTTTATAAACAGAAACAGTGAAGCACAAAGTTTGTGCGGAATAAGTTCCTTTACATCACTCTAGGAAGTTCAGAAAGTCTTAACATTTTATCTGCTGTGTGCTGACTGCTGATCTTCTAGTCTACACCTAAAAGTCTAAAACCAAAAAAGATACACATTTATATTTCAATTTATGTATATTTTCATATTTTCTTTCAAAACATAGTCGATTTCTTTCTTTCCAAATCACCCACCATATGCATGAAGGAATGGTCTCCTAGATTTTCTTCCCAATACCCTTACCATTCCAACAATGCAGCATTTGTTTGATAGTCCTAGGCATCACCCAGCATAACTTGAAAAATGTTAAATAACAGATTCCACGTTTGAGTTGTGATGCTACAATGCAGAAATACATGATTAGCATCGTTATTCTTTTTCATACTATATACATCTACTATAAATAGGTATGCCCCTTCCCTATGAGGCTGTTGTGTAAGAAGTGCTTCGAATGTGAGAGTCTTAATAAAAACATGTCACCTTGTATGGTGCCCTGGATGTCCATATCTGCCTCCAAGGCTAGAATTCTGATCCAATGTATTGGAGGTCAATAGGAATTAGTAGCAGCTGCTGACCGAGAAGGTACCTTTACTTTGTGGAACCCATACTAGCCAGTCAACTACCATTTCCTGGAATTTGAAGCTTTCCAATATTATGATGAGTTGTGAGAACCTATCAACTTCCTATCCACTTAAACAACAACATATTCAGTGTAATTCCACAAAGTGGGTCTGGGGAGGATAGA
Organism: Solanum habrochaites; assembly: GCA_027704765.1. Lineage (NCBI taxonomy): Eukaryota > Viridiplantae > Streptophyta > Magnoliopsida > Solanales > Solanaceae > Solanum > Solanum habrochaites. The sequence goes on from JAKWJA010002491.1 coordinate 5,155,922, forward strand.
GTGTATGCAGACCTTACCCCTACTTTGGTGGTAGAGGTTGTTTTCAGTAAACCCTAAGCTCAAGGAAAAACAATCCGAAACAGTTGGACAAAAGAAATAATGGAAGTGAACAAGCTATGGCAAAATACTATATAGAAATCATATGACAAATCATTTTGAACAGTAATTACAACAAAATAATTCGACAAGCAAAATGCAAGAAAAAGCAAGCAGTAATAGAAATCAAAAGGGACAAGAAACTAGTAGTGTAATGCTACGACTACTAGTATGGAAGGAAAATGCTCTACCACCTATTAACCTTCTATCCTAATTCGTGTCCTCCACAACTTCTATCTACAATCATGTCAGCTAAAATCACGTGATGTCCTGGCTAATCACCTCTCCCAATATTGACAATACTTCTTTGGGCTACCTCTACCGCCCTTGGAACCATCATTAGACAACCTCTCATACCTCTGCCATCTATGCATGACCTCTTCACGTGCCCAAACCATCTCAGCGTCGCTTTTCGCATCTTGTCCTCCACTGAAGCCACTCCTTACCTTGCCTCAGATATCTTCATTTCTAATCCTATCCCTCTGGTATGCTCACAGTTTCGCACATCCATCACAACATTCTCATTTTCACAACATTCATCTTTTGAACGTGAGAGTTTTTAATTGTCCAACACTCCGCCCCATATAACATAATTGGTCTAACTAGCACCCTATAGAGCATGCCTTTAATTTTTGGTGGTACCTTCTTGTCACGCAAGACTCTAGGTGGGAGCCTGTATTTCATCCACCTTGTACCAGTTTAATGTGTTACATCATCGTCAATCTCCTCATTTCCTTGGAAAATAGATCCAATATACCTGAAACCTCATCTCTTTTTGATTTCTTGTGTATCAAGCCTTGCTACACGCTAGCCTCGTGTCATATTACTGAACTTGCACTCTTATGTATCCTGTTTTGGTTTTGCTCAACCAGAACCCTTTAGATTCCAAGGTTTGTCTCCAAACGTTTAGCTTAGCGTTTAACTCCGCCATGAGTATTTACAATTAAAACTATGTCATCCGCAAATAACACACTGTGGCACCTCTCCTTGGATATGTCGCGTCAATTCATCCATCACCAAGGCAAACAAAATCAGACTGATAGCTGATCTGTGGTGCAACCCCATCACAACTAAGAAGTACTTCGAGTCTCCTCTCGCTGTCCTTACACGAGTCTTGGATCCGTCATGCATATTCTTGATCGCCCTAGTGTATGCCGCAGGTACCCCTTTAGCCTCCAAGCATCTCCATAGAACCTCCCTTGGGACTTTGTCGTAAGCCTTTTATAGGTCGATGATTACCATGTGTAAGTCCTTCCTCTTCCTATATTGCTCCACTAATCTCCTTGCTAGATGAATGCATTCTGTAGTTAAGCGCTCCGACATGAATCCGAATTGGTTCACGATAATAGCTACACCCCTTCTCACCCTTATCTCCACTGTCCTCTCCGAAACTTCCATAGTGTGGTTTAGGAGCTTGATACCCCTATAGTTGTTGCAATTACAAGTGTCATCCTTGTTCTTGTACAATGGGATCATTGTACTTCACCTCCATTCTTTGGACATTTTTGCTGTCTTAAAAGAGACAATAAACAACTTAATTAACCACCCCACACCTACCCTGCCTGCCGCTTTTCCAAAATTACAACGGGATCTCATATAGCCCAGTTGCTCTTCCCCTACACAACTACGAATGACACCCTTCCTCAACCTTTATACACCTACAATACCCAAAATCTTGGCGCCTCTCAGAGTGTTCTAAATTCCCTAGCAGAATGTCTCTGTTCCCCTTTTCGTTCAAGAGTTCATGGAAGTATGATTGTCATCTCTGGCTAGAGAGTGCCTGCTCCACCAGTATTTTTCCCTCTCGTCCTTGATGTACTTCACTTGGTCAAGGTCACGGGTCCTCCTTTCTCTCGCCTCAAGACTAGCCTGTACGATTTTTTATCCCTGCCCTTGTCCTATAATTCAACATGCAGGCGTTCAAAAGGCGCCGTAAGCGCTAACCTCGCCTCTAATACAACATACTTCTATCCACTTCATAAAAGAAGAAGAAGATAACCTATCCACTTCCACAGTCATTGGAATTTCTCCTGAAACTTAACTCCCACCAGTACTAGATCTACAATGTGTGATAGTATGATGGGTATTCCTCACTTAATTATGAAGATCTGGAAATAATTCCTTTAGAGGGGAGTGTTATGCATCATGCCAGAAAAGAGTGTTGCCACCATTACCTACTATAATCCGTGTTTCTAACAAGGTCATCCCAAAAACTTCTTATATGCTTCCAAACACTGACCACTCCATGTGCTGAGGTAGTAATTTTGGTACTCCGGTTATGCTCTCTTCCGTACTTTTTGGTAACCACCACTTTCCATAACGCTCCTTCATTTTGATTGAAATGATTGAATCTCCATAACCACTTGAAGAGTAAGCCCCTATTCTGGTATCTATGATTTCTCACCCCCATTCCCCTTGCTTCTTGTTCAACTTGACTATCCTCCAATCATATAGCTGAAATTCTTTTTCTCCTCCAGAGAAACTCACTTCTTAGAGTATCTTGTCTGTTTTCCACTTTGGCAGGCATTGGAGAAAGAGACATTGTATGTGTAGGAAATGAGTCCAAAATAATATTAAGCCAACCTGCCTCCCAAAGATAAGTATGGTCTTCTCCATATTGTTGAAGCTTTGAATATTTTTTTGAAATGGTTAACATCACTGAAGCTTTGTAATTTGACACCTAAAGGAAGTTCCATATATACTGTTGGCAAGCTCCCACTATTACGCTTAAGTATTGCGGCCAACTCTGTAAATTCTGTACTGCATTTACTGGAACCAAGTGACTCTTAATATGATGACCTGACACTCCTTCATCAGCCTCAGGAACTGAGCCCCTTCTGCCTCACATAGAACTAAGGTATCATCGGCATGCATGATGTGGGTGATAAAATTGTCTGTATGGCACCTAATATCTGAAGCCCTGAACCCACCTTGTTTGTTCTTCCACCTTTAGCATACTACTGAAACACTCCATGACAGGATAAAAAGAAAGGGGCATACTCAAATGACACTATCCCCCTAATTGATGTACTAGACTCAATTTAGGTTCAGATAGCTTGATTTGATGACTCTATTGTAAATCATGCTCAGTGTGGCCTAGTAAATGGTTTTGTAGTATGTAGTAATATCAATAGTTAACCCGTTCAAAAAAAAAAAAGGGCCTTCTGGGCTTCCATTGATAATCAGAGAAAATCCCACAGTTGGAATACTCACTTCGATCCATTTTATCCGCTTATTACCAAATCCCAAAGCCTTTAAAAGATTAAATAGGAACTCCCAGTTAACATGATCATATTTCTTTAGTCTAACTTGCAGATGACTCCAGGCTTCCCTTGTTTCTGTCTGGTGTCTGAGATTTCCTTGGCAATTAACCGGACATCCATGATTTGCCTCTTTTGATGGAAGTCATTTGAGTATAACCAACAAGCTTTGCCAATGACTCTCTTCAATCTTTCAGTAAGGTGTGTGGCAATAATCTTGTCGAAGCTCCTGATCAAACTAATTGGTCCAAAGTCCCACCAATCTTCTGTTTTTGCTTTCTTAGGAATAAGAGCAATAAAAGAAGCACTAGTATGATAAAAGTGAAATAAAGCCACCATTATGTCTTCCATGATGATTAACCAACATTTTTGATAGAATGCCATAAAAAATCAATTGTTCCAGGAGTCTCATCTCATGCCAACTACTAATAACATTATAAATTTTCCTAAGACAGTCCTGCAGAAAGTCGGCTCCTGCACTAAACAGGTGAGGCAGGTGTTCGTGAATCCAGGTCTCCACCTTCCAAGACAGACTTGGTGGAAGTCCTTCAGTAAAGTAACTGCTCCGAAAATGTCCAACACCAAATCTGGACTCTATTAATTTTGTCAGATTGATCTGGTTTTATCAGCACTACTTTAATCGGATTGTGTATCGGGTTACTGATGGGGCAAAAAGAAGTCCTTTCTCCCTTACAGACCAAGTGAAGAATTATCTAGCCAGATATAAACTCAAACGGTGAAATAAAATTCAGCAGTGTTCTAAAATCGGGCTACCTGCTCTTACAACTGTCTACGGTGGGCTTCTCTTAAATTCGGGTTTGCTAATCATGATAATAGTGTTATAAATCTCATACTAATAGATGCACCATAACAGATGTCTGAGCACATCTAGTGGCTTACACTTGGAATCTCTTCTCAAGAATATAAATGTCTTGGGAGTTGGGACATAGATATTCGAGATACTTCCTTCTATTATGAATCGCCCTAAATTTCCAGTAGATTAATTCCGTAGCTTGCTTTGTTGCAGCAAGATGATCAGTCCGAGGGGTCGTTTGGTACAAAACAAGGTTATCCCATGATTATGATTCCACCTTTTTTATGAGATAGATGACACCAAGATTCTTGTATAAAATTTATATAAGTGTTAGCTAATACCAGTAACCAAACGGTAGACAAATGCAACCGGGATTAGTATAGTAATCCCGATAACCAAGCGACCCTTTAGAAAATATTCTTTATACAGATGGAGTTGTGGTTATTGCAAGAACTACAATTGTAGAAGTTTGTCTTATATGTCGTTGTTTACATGAAAGAGTGTAGTATAGTAATTAAAACAGACGGTAAAGTCCTGTATCTGCGATTTTTTTTGTACTCAGTTTATTTTATGTGAACCAGGTTAGCTGCAAAGACAACTCAATTGGAGAGTGAGAAAATGCAGAAAGAAGTTCAAGTCCAAAAGCTTATAGAAGAAAATGTGAAGTTGACAACTCTTCTTGACAAGAAAGAAGCACAACTCTTAGCCATGAATGAACAATGCAAGGTTATGGCACTTAGTGCTTCTAATATTTAAATTCTATGAGATTTTTCTATTCAATGAATGCATCTTTGAGAGGAATATGCACCTATAGTTGTATTGTTGTATTTGCTCATTAGGTGGAGTGAAGTAATTCAACTATCCAGATGAACTTTGTTCTTAAATTTAATGTTAAGTTGTGCTGCACCGTCTTCGTGCATCGTCTTTTGTTTCTGTGCAACGACCTCACTCCTAAACAAGTTGGAGTTGGCTATATGAATCTTCATTTCTTCTTTTATCTCTTGTGATTTTAGTTCATAATGTTCTGCTCCTAGCTAAGGAGCAAGGAAAATGACAAGCTATCTATATTGTGTAATCACTTCACTACACCAAAAATGGTCTTACCGGCAATAGCTTAATTGTTGCTAAATATGTATCTTTAGTGACAGTTAACACTCTTTGTAAATGTTCCTAAAACCTATAGCGATATTGGATCTAATGACGATTAATTAATATTAGTAAAAATTTTAACACTCTTTGTTAACGTGTGTATATTTATTGCTATTAAAAGTTGTTTTTGCAGTAGTAGTTGCGGCACAGTTTGTCCTTGTTGAAGAAAATCTTTGTTGAGTAATGAGTTCTCAATAGAGGTAAAATCTAGGATCTAGAGTTTGTGAGTTCAGAGTGAGTGTGATCTTGTTATATGCATAAGTTTTGAATATATATCTGACAAGTATCAAATTTGAACCCATTATTCTAGAATAAAGTGTGTTCAATGCTAAATCCTAGTTCGGTTTTTAACTTGCATGAGGCATTTTGTATATGTTCAAATTGATAAATATAAGATTTAAATCAAAATTACTGAGCTCGATTGGTCGAACTGTAAGCTATACATACACTAGCTCTGCCTTTGGCTTACATTATACATTATTGGATACGATACGAGATGCTTCATGCACCGTGCTACTATCACTTCTTTTATTTTTTGATTGTAGCATTAGTTGCATGTTGTAATGTTGGAATGCTCTTTTTAATCAAAAGGTACAAAAAGCTCAATCTAGCTAAAGCTGAGGAGGTTTGTTGATCATGATGGATCTAAACATTGAGGGTTAATTAGAGTACATGAATACATGCTAAATAATAAAATGTTATCAAATAAATAAAAAAGAACATGTGATGTTTTTTTGTACATGAACAAACTCATTTTAGAAAAGGAAAAATAAGTACATTCATCTCCTTTTTTATCACCACATCACTGTCAAAATTAATCTCCCATGACCTGCATAACACTATAGTCCTTTTCATCTTTGATCCCTATGTTGTGGATAAGGTAAACCATGTTTTTTTTTCTAGACAAAATCAAATCGAGATGGATTCAAAATTTGAATATTAGGAGTCGTTTTGTCGCTGATCAGAGTTATGCATGCATGTATTAGTAATGTAGGGATTAATTATGATTTATGAGGGAAAACTATGTGTTATTTAACGCAAGTATTATTTATGCGCAGAGATAAGTTTTATTTATTCTACTGGCTATATATTCTCAACAAAATAATACATAGATTTTCTCATAACTAATATATGTATTAGTTATGCGTATTCGAAATTTCTAAAGTGTGAACCAAACATTATATTGATTTTATACATGAACAACTTATTTTCAATCTACCTACCAAACGTCGTATAAGTTATACAAAATTAGTACATGAAGTTACTTGTTTCTTATCCAACTACGGGTTCAACGTCAGGATTCTGCATAATTTATTTGATTTACTTTGTTTAAATTCTATTATATGTACTTATTTCGTGACTATTCTTAACACATGAAGTGTTGTTTGATAGAGTGTTTTAGCAAAAATAATACTTACACTAATTTTATGTATTAGTAATACCTTATTTCGTACAGTTATTCATGTTTTATATAATCAATGCTTGTATTAGTTATACAATCTATTGTGTATTACTAATACTATGAATTTCTAGGTACTAGTAATGCAAGGGGTTTAACGTACGCATTAGCATGGTTAAAGACCCTATTGCCCCTCATTTTTTTACATTTTTCCCACCATAATTATGAAGGGTATTTTTGTAAATAAATATTTTTATGTAATGCATGTTAGTTTCAATACATAAATCTAACAGTGCATAAGAAATTATGTTATGTATAATCAATGCAAATGATTACTAATACAAATATTACTACTACACTCTATTTTTTTTTGTTTCCCACCCGATGTTCGGAGCTTCAATACTAAATTCGGACTGTACTCTGCAGGGCTCATTCAAGGTTGACGCTCCCAACATGATTTTCTTCATATTCAGAGCTCCAACTCGAGATCTCTGATTAAGGATGAAACACTCCCATCAGTGCACCACAACCCATGTTGATTAGTACACTCTATTTAATGCGCTCTATCAAACGATCTGGAATAGAGTTCGAGCAAAAACTAGTGAATTCGTATGCATATGACTTTGAATTTCCATTGGTTGCATTGTTGTACTCTTGACATTATTGTTCATTATTGTTTTGGAAACAAAGTACGTAATGGTCCATCTTTCTCACTTCTAATTAATTTGGTGTCTTTCACATTAGCTGTGGTCTAGTTGTTTTATGTCAAAATTGTCTAAAAGTGCCTACAATCTAGGAGGAATTTAGGGTTCCTAATGTGTGAAATATTATTGAGAATGTAACATGAGTCTGCTTGGTTCTTTGTATCTAGTTTTGATGAAGTAATTATATTTTGATTTATTTCTATTTTTTTCATCAAGAGTTTCGTAATTGGACCTTAAACCCCTTTTATATGTCGGGAGTTATTAGTGTACGTACCGAGCTTTGATTTGCTATGGTGCTATTGTAGAAAATACTATACTAGAAGATGGTTCTGAAGCAAATATATTTCGTGCTTTTAACCCAATTTAAGCCGAAAGAACTTATTCTATGGTCACTACTAACTACTTTTGCTTAATCTACTTATTTCGTAACTGTTCTTTACACAAAAATAGAATTTGAACTAAAATTACTGAATTCACGTACATATGACTTAGAATTCCCATTTGTTACATTGTTGTGTTCCTAAAATTTATGTCCATGTCTTAGTTTATGACTTGTTCATTTTGTTCACATTATTGTTTTTGGGAAGAAATTAAAGTAATATGGTCCATCTTTTTCACTTCTAATGATGAGGTTGTTGAATGTTCCATTGTCTAAAAGGTGCTCTCTTTGGAGGAGATTCAGGGTTATGATTGTGAACTATTATTGTGAGTGTGCTTGGTTCTTTGCATCTAGTTTTGATGTAGCAGCTATATTGGGCATTATTTTGCAATGCATCATTTTTTTTATGACGAGAAATTTGTAATTGCTGTCCTTCTGGTGCGCACAGGGTAAAACTCCCGCTCTTATGCAACAGATCGCAAATCATATAGGAGAGGTAACCCGCACTAGGCAAGCCCGATGCGACGAGCTCGATCGAGAAGACAAACCCCTTACTTTTGCTGGCAAGGGGTTTCGAACTTGAGACCTCCAACATGGAAGTCCCAAGCCTAACCCCTCCTATGCTATGCATCATTAATAATGCTATCATGAAAAATATTTTATTTGAAGATGGTGATGGTACAAATAGATTTCGTACTTTTAATCCAACTTTAGCCGAAGATCTTATTTTAATAGTCACTGCTAACGCCCTAAATGCTTTAGGTTTCAAATCTTTGAGATTTCTTTTTTCAATAAACGTTGGTAATGGTTACGTACATTTCTATTTATGGATGAGTGCTCTTGCCAGGGGTAGAGCCACCTTGTCCATGGTGTCTTCATAAAAAATTATGCGTTATATACACGTAAAGTTTTTACACACATACACATACACACATATATATATATATAGATTGTTGTCGCGAACCCACATTTTGCCCTAGTTTGATTCCCTGCATGAGCGTTTCATTTTTTCGTAATTATTTTGCCTTCTTGAAGTTTGTAAGTAAATAAACTTGAGTAAGTTTAACATAAATGTTCAGATTTTTTTTTTCAATTAAAATTAAATTATTTCGTTAAATTTTAATAAATTTTTCAATTAAAATTGAATTAGTTCCTTAAATTTTAATATATATGTCTTGTGGAATAAGATTTCCTTATATTTTAATATCTTTTTCCTTTGTGGAATAAGATGTTCTTAAAATTTAACACATTTTCCTTATGAAATAATGTTTTAATTGAAAAAAAAAAATCTTAAATTTTAATATATTTTCCTTTTGGAATAAGATTTTCTTATATTTTAATACCTTTTTTCCTTTGTGGAATAAGATTTTTTTAAATTTTAATACATTTTCTTTCTCTATAAATAGAGATCAATTTACCCAAATTATATCACAATATTATTAAAAATAAAATCTCTATAAATCATTATTTATTAAAAAAAATCTATTCAAAATTTGAATTCCCTTGATAAAATTACTATGCACTAACTTTTACCGTGATCGATCTAGCTTTGAACCTACATATATACCTAAGACTGTTTGCTTAACCAAGTCCTTAGCCCTTAGGATCTAGAGTGGATACCAATACATCCAAAAACACACCATACAAATACATGAAGCTTCAACTCATACGATAACACTTAAAAGGATTAATCCTATAACAAGAAAGAGTGTCACGTATTAGACTGCAACGCATAATATACATTTATATTAATGGTATAGCAGCACCCCTTGATGACCAATAGCTTTGTATGTTCACGTGCTTATTATAAAATAATAAAATAAAAATCTACTCAAAGAAAATGCCATTTGTGTGTTCCATATTAATTTTACAAGTCCTTGGGTCCTAGTGTGATCCATTCTCATTCATAGAACATGGGAGGGTGCACCCCACTCCATTAATCATTTTTATTGACCTTTATTTACACTTTTTGAGGGTTATTTGTGTTCTTTTTTTTGTTATGTGGTGAAGGATAATATTTGATTAATCATATTTATCTAAGTCAGCATTTAATCATAAATTTTGATTAAACTTTAAAATATAGTTGAATTTCAAGAATTTGAAAAAAATTATTCAGATGTATATTTATTTTATCATAATCTCTAAAAAAATATTATCATTTTTAAAAAAAAATTCTCCAATCGTTGATATATCCCGACCCTCCCCTATGTATCCGGATTCTATCCCCTCTCTGATATATTCTTTCCCTCTCGTATACATCTCCCTCCACTATGTATTTGAATGTCCTATTCCTTCTCTAACACATCCCTCCCCTTTTTTGATGCATTAATCGCCTATAATTATAACTAGGTGTCTAATAACTGATTTTTTTTTTTGAAAGTCCCTGATATTCGGGAAGTTTAATGATGTATCCGAAAGTTCAGTGATGTATTCAAATCATAAATTCGAAAGGAATTTTTGTAAATACAAAAGTGGTAGAAATAATGTAAATATAACTCTTAACACTAAGGGATTTATGTAAATTATACAAAAAAAATTAATTACTTTCACTCAGAAAGTTTAACATTTTTTCCCAATTAATTATGTATACCAAACACAACTTTAAGTTTCAAAAATCACAACTTCAAAACTTAATCTTTCAAGTTTCAAATACAAAAGATATATATAATTAAAAGAGAGATAAGTACTTTTTTATCCGAATAGTATTGACTATGTAAAAATATTTACATAACCAGATCACTTGTTAAATAATCATAAAGCAAAAATCCCGAAGCCGCTACATGCTATCACATAATATAATGTATTGATAGAATGTAACATACACAAGAATATTTGAAGTCAAGTCTATTACTTAAATCCTTTAAGGTATTAGTAATTATCTAGCTAGTATATGCCAACTCAAGTCTTGCTTGTTACTTTTTTTTATATCTATATTTGTCATAACAAAAAGCTATTGGAGAATTTATTTCTTTGGTATATAGAGCAATTGACATACAAGAAGGAAGCTTTATTGGCCATTGAACATGGGAAATCAAAAAAAGTTCTTATAACATGCCATCAAAGCACCATTCTTGTGGTTCAAAATTGATTTTATATTCATATGTTTTTTTTTTGGCTGTTTGTCTTTCAACATTTTTTTTAAAGACTAATTAAGAAAAAATGTATTTTTGTCAGATTTTCTGTGCTTATGTTTTTTGACAATTCATAATAGGTCACATGCAAGGTTTTCCATGTTGAGACATTTTTATTATCACATTATTACAAAAATATAGCAAAAAGAAACATAACAACATATATATATATAATATATAGTTTTCTAAATGAGGTTTGTTCACTTAGGAATCTTCATGAAAATGAGAAGACATGATGATAGGTTATTGTCACTTATTGCTAATTTTTTTTTTATTAACTAGCTACTCGATAAAAAAGTTATTCAACTTCAAATTCAGAGTTTTATGACAAGTTTCAAGTCTTTATTGTTTATCAAATTCCAAACCCTTTTATTATTAGTCAAAGTGGAACGAATATGGTGTCAAAATCATCGTGTGTGATATTTCATCTGTCTTAATATACTTGTAAAAAAAAATCTTAGAGAATAAAATTATAAAAATTTATTCAATATTTAAGATATACAACTTTCTTTTTATCATATTAAAATAAAAAAATCAATAAGTATAGTATTTTTATATAATTTTTAAATATTTTAATTCAATTTTTTTATCATGTGAAAATTAGTACTTTTTCTATCTTTTTTTTTTGTTTTGTTAATAATGGTTATATAAACATTTGTCATGTTATCCACTCCAAGACACTAGAAGCCACATGGATGAGATAACAATTATAAAATATATAAAATCATTAAGTGTGCAAACTCTGTGGAAGATTTTTTTAAAAAAAAAAAGTTTGAATTTTATAGTTTAAAAGTTGAAGGTTTATATTTTCTTTAATTCATATTAATTGAATTTATGAGCCAGTGTATCTATATTAAAAAATATTTAAGAACATAATTTAAATTACAATTTGTAATATTATATTTGTAAATTATAAATATAACTTTATAAATAGTGTATTTTATCTTCTAGAAAATATAAAACCTCAATATAAAAAAAAATAGACATATATCTTAAACAAAAAAAATCAAACATATATGTTAAACTTTGAACAATGAAAAAAGTCTGAAGAATTCAATTAATATAAAAAAGCGAGGGTATAATGTATTAAAATATATTTAAAATTTTTCATATATCTTAAATACAATATGTGAAATATAAAAATTAAATAGTTATCAAATTAGAAAAGAAATATTCTTTTTAAAATGGATTAGAAGAAAATAAGACTAATAAATTAAAATGCAAAAAACACTAGTTTCGATTACTTTACTCATCTCAATTTAGAATATACTATTTGATTGGATATATTTTTTTTTTGATTTTGAAATTTACGGTCTCAAATAGTTACTAAACGTTTATATATTTATAAATTATTTTATTAAGACTTTAAAAAAACAAGAATTTTAAAATTAAAATTCTTCAAAATATAAACATAACTTTTTATTCTAAAACTGATTAAAAAGAAAATGTGGGACGAATATGAAGAATATTTTTCAGAAACGCTTTATTTTTTGACTCGAGTTTAGATCTGATTAAGCTTCATTATGAATATCAAATGCCGATAAAAAAATAGTCAAGAAAATACATGTTATATGGTCTTCCCATCAACAATTGTTGCAATTTCATTTGACAATCAATTACTCATCTCACATTTGATGTGATGTATACCAAATTTAAGAAGAAAGAGAAATAATTGTCATATTTTAATTTTAATAATTTCAAAAAATTAAATTATATCAGGTTAATTAAATATTTCAAGTTTAAAACTATAAAAGAATATCATGATTTACGATTTTTCTTATATCAATATTGTAAAAAGTATATCTTAAAATTTGATTGAAACTCAAATAATTTACCTCTCAAAAACTAAAATAGAACAAGTGTATATATATATATATATATATATATATATTATTATATATATATATATGAAACAATAATAGAAAGAGTATTAACGGTAAAAAAGACAAACGCCAATAGTTTTTTCTTGTGAAATTATGACCATAATATATGTGTATATATAAATGTATATTTTTTCTTGTAGATATTCGTATTTGATTATTATATGTGCGAGATATAAATGACGTGTATCATAAATAATTTAATATTTTATTTTTATACATAATATTTGAATATAAATAGCTAGATGGAAATATAAGTTTTATAAAGAATCACTGCTATATATTAATGGTAGAATGATGTTAGAAAGAAATAACATATAATAATGACAGATAGATTCTAATAAGAATTCGGATATTATAGTAAAATATTATTATAAAGAAGTTTGACCGTACATGATTTGTATTTTTTTTTATTTCAATTTCTTGTCAGATTTTATTGTTTTAATGACATAAAATTTAAGAAAATAAAGAGATTTTAGTCTTATAGCCTTAATTTTAAAATATATAGAATATACCTAAATGTCTTTCAAGTTTTTACTCTTAAAATATTATATATCTATTGACTATTTTTAGTTTTAGCGAATGATTGGATGATTGTCTAAATTAATTATTTTCTACTAAGTTAGTAGATTTTTTTTGTATTCAATGATATTATTTGCATTAATATTTAATAAAATTTAAATTTATACGAGAGAGTTTTACATTAAGAATATAAGCGATTTCTAATATAAGCGATTTTATATTTAAAAAAATTAAATTTAATACTTTTAAATAAAAATTTAAAATATTTATTACTTTATTACGATCGCGATAAATTAGAAAAAGGTTCTTGGTAGTATGATAAAAAAAAACAAAAGTGGGAATTTAGAAAACTTAGAAGGTTCCATCTCAAAAGGTAATCAACAATTCAACATCATGAAATCTAACAAACTTGAATCACCAAAAGTGATACTTTTTTAGTGGTTCTGTTCTTCATATTACTGGACCCACACCATGTTTTATCAAAAGAAAAAAAAAATGTCTAAGTGTGGCCATTTTAAAAATATTTATTTTGGATGGATTTTTTTGTTCATCATTTTACATTTTCTCATTTAACTTAAATATACTCCCTTTATCATAATTTATGTGAAGCTATTGAGTGAGCATAAAATTTATTTATTATGAGAAATAAGGACATGGGAATTACTAGCTAAGGCTCGCTAATTATTTATCAAAATCAGATATCTTTTGCAGATAGTCACTAAAATAATTTTAATTAAGTTCATTAGCTAAAGTTTGCTAATTACGATTCATAGCTTCATTTTAGAGAGAGGAGAGAGGCAAGCAAGATCAGCAGAGGGTGGAGAGAGGCGAGCGATAGAGGAAAGAGAGTGGAGAGAGGCAAATTGTATTTGTATATCTGTTATATACTTTTATATGTATGTGTATAATTTGTACTTGTATATGTATTATAACTAAACTTAAGTTGAGAGTGGTAATTAATTTAAACAATAGTTATGTTAGTTAATTACCTATACTTGTTTATCCGCGTAATTTGTTCATATATTTATACTAATTGAAACCTCAACCCAAACTAATTACCCAACTGCCCTCTAGTTTTATATATATAGTGATGATATCAAACAATAATTGAGTAGTGATTTCACTGAAATACTGTTTTCTTTCTCTTTGGGGGGGGGGGATACTATCAAATATATATCTATATATCTATCATCTATATCTATATCTAATATATATATATATATATATATAATATATATATATATCTATATACTATAACTTTGAATTGTCTCAAACATAAACTTTCATCAGTAGTTGAACCATGGAATAATAAAAGTAACGAAGGTACTAGCCACTTGTAAATAGTGATCCTTTTGGAGGTACAAGTGTTCTTTTTCTTAAAACTTTGTGATTATAAATTGTTTCATTAAAAATTAAATAAAAATTTTTAAAATCAAATTACTAGTAAATATGAAAACTATAATTTTTTTAAGTGTCAAATAAATTGATAGAGAGAAGAAATAATTATTTGTACAGGTCAGAGATGGTCTGTCTTGTCCCATATATACTTGCCTAGTTGCCTGTGAAATACTTCTCCATACTTACATTCCTATCTATAATTTTTTTTTTAAATCATTTTTAAATGAAAGTTTTGACGTTACAATTAAAGTTATTGATCATAATAAAATTTAGGGATTTAAATCGTGAAAATAATTTTTATTAAAATGCTAAGTAAAGAAATGTCGATAATAGATTTATTGCAATTGGCCCCTCTTATGTACCTTGCGCATAACAAGAGAAGTGCGAGAGCTAAAGTACACCGAGTTGTCTTTTTGGTAAAGATAAAAGAAATACCAGTGCTGCATTTTTGGTGTTTGACTGGTTTTTTACTTTCTTCATATCCCCCTTAGCTATTTATTTTACCAAACAAAGTCTTTGGTGTAACAATAAAGTTTATCATTTTGTTAAGGTCATAAATTTATTACACTGTGAAACTAAAAATGTTATGCAAAATTATGTACAATAAATTTAATGTGATTCGTTCTTTTTCTGGACCTCACTCATAGCGATGGAGCTTATGTATATTGAATTGTCTTTATTGAAGATTTTAAAAATCAACAAAGCTTTTGGGTGGAAGAGTAAGTATTCACTTATCCTTAATCAGAGAACTTGAGTTCATCTGTTGGACATACAATTGCCTTTGTTAGAGAGCGTTTTAACTCCAAAACGTGAACTTTTGAAGGTGAATCCACACTTTATACTGAAAACACAATATGTGAAACCAAAAGAAGATATGATCGAGAGATTGCTATAAGCAGTCGGGAGGGGTAAAGATAAACTGAAAGCAAATTTAACCAGACCTCAATGTAGATACTGATCATCAAATGTGAAATAAAAAAAAAGACAAGGGGTTTCTCATGTGGTAAGCACCATCCACCTCCGATCATTAGTCAAGAGTTCGAGTAACAGATAGAAACTCAAAAGGGGTAAACAAATAAAAACAAAAGTGATAAAAAAAAATCAATGGCAACATATTTGGTTGTTAGCTAAGGAGGTGAGTGTGGTCCAAGTCTAGTGTTTTTAGGTGGGATGACATAAGTAGGGCATATGACCAATGGATGAAAGAACAAAAGAGACTCAAGCTCTTGTATACAAGACTAATCACAAAAATCAACATTCAATACCTATATTTATTTCCTTCCCTTCACACAACACACCATGTGCTATTGTTTTTTCCACTCTCCCCATAAATACTTTCCTTTCCCTACTTCCAATTCCACACACAAAACTCAAAACATTCAAATATTCAAACCACACCTCAAAGTCACCAATATTTCTTTCTAAAATTCCCAAATCTCCTCATAAACAAAAAAAAAAAAATGGCTCTAAAGAAATCAAGCAAACACATAACTCAAAGTATAGCCCTAAAACAAATCTTGAAAAGATGTTCAAGTTTTGGAAAAAATGAGAATGGACTTCCTCATGATGTACCAAAAGGCCACTTTGTAGTATATGTTGGTGAAAATAGAAGTAGATACATAATTCCAATTTCTTGGTTGACACATCCTGAATTTCAAACTTTGCTTCAAAGGGCTGAAGAAGAATTTGGATTCAATCATGATATGGGACTTACAATCCCTTGTGATGAAGAAGATTTTTGTTCTCTAATGTCAATGTAAAACCGCGTACAAAAAGGCATAATCGTGGTACGATCCACTTCTTTGAAATACGCACAACTAGAGCTTACTGCATCAGACTGCCCTTTAAATCAGCGAGACATTACTATGGAGCAGCTAGATTAGGCCATTTTAAGTGAAAATAGTTGAATTGAATTGTTTTTTTTTTTAAACTTATCATAAAGAAATCCCTTCTAATTAACTTTTTGTGGGATTGAGTTTGTACAATCTCATGTGTTACTAAATATTTTGACAAGTGGTGTTATATTTGCAACCCATTTATAAATCTTGATGTTACTATTCATGAGCAAAAAAGAGAATATCCACAACATTTTTCAAATTAATATGCATCGTCAATATAAAAAATAAAATTCACTATCAAAATATTGGCGATGTAAAAATAGTGCAAAACTTTAGGTTGCGTTGAAGACATAACTTTCAACGTTCATGATATAAGATAAAATAATTTTTAAAAACTCTTTGGAAGATGACTCATTGATCAACTTGACTATGGTAACCATCACACACAGAGGTAGACGTATACTTAATTATTTTACTTTGAATTTAATATTTTCAATATGAAAAAGATACATATGTATGGCTTTTTTAAGAAAAAAGTACTCTAATATTAGCGAATCAAATTTTGAGTCGATAATTTTAAAAGTAAAATACATAACATTGAAGAATGAATTTATTTAACTTGAATTCTGAAATTTGTCTTTGATATCAACTACTTTTATTTATCAAAGGTAGATACTAACTATTTAAATATCTTGGTGAACACTCGAGATGCTTAATTATAGGTCAAGTAAATAAATAGTCATAAACACTTTTAGTTTGATAGTTTTTTAAATGTCTTTTTTATTGTTACAAATATTTCTATATGAAATATTAGGGCATTTAGTCATTTATCAAACGAACAAACTATCATTTTTTTAGGAAATGGTCTGAAAAATATTCAAATTTTGATCAAAATTATTGTAACGATACTAAACTTTGAAAAGGACTTTTTACTCTTGCACTATTTAATAGTGTATTTTAAAAATATATATGTGCTCACGTGGACGTAAAAAGTATTGCATAATTATAGATAGTAATGTGTTTACGTGGACATATATATACCTTTAAAACACACTGTTAAATAGTGCAAGGGTAAAAGATCTTTAATAAATATTGGTATCGTAATAACAATTTCGATCAATATTAAGTATTTTCAAACATTTCCCCTTTTTTTTTTACCAAATTCTTAAAAGGTTCTTATTATTAGTTTTAATATTTTTATCAAAACACGTAATATAATTACTTATTTATAAAACTAATTTTCTATTGTTGGAAAAAAATCATTTAACTATTTTTAAAAAGGGGGAATTAAATGAGAAAATAAAATAAAAAATGTCATAATCATCAATTGTGAAATAGTTAGGGCGTATTATCAGCGAATTTATCTTATGCGCGATATGAATTTAATCAAAACTTCGATATATATACAAACTTTAAACACCGAATAGGAAAAAATATATTGTTTATATCTTAGCTTTGATTGACAAGTTAATGCCATTGAATGTGGAGAATTTTTTTGCTTAAATTTTGGTTACAAATAGGACCCTTATTTGCCTTTGCTTAATTGACGGCCAAACTAATTTTGAAAAAATATTTTTCTTTATAGGAAAGAAAAAGTATTTTTCGAGAGTAGTTATTTGTGTTTGACTAATTATTTTGAAAAAACTACTCTTGTTATTTTAATTTGATTGCCTTTGTTTTCACTTAATGCATAGTTTAGAAAAGTTTTGTTTTTTAACCTTGTCATCTTAAATTAAATATATAGTATCAGAATATCTTTTTAATTTTTCTATGTAAATAGACCATTCTTATTAAAAAACATTACAGAAAGACATAAACAAATTGAACGATTAATGATTAAGTAATACTAGTGTCAATGATGTAATCAAGTACTAATTGTTTTGATTGGATTAAATGATAATTTGACCATATGTTGACAACACACACATTATGACCCTTGTGACTTAATTAGCTCCTAATCAATTCTTATTCAATGATATATATATTTAAACATTGGCATTTTCTTTTTCTCTAGGTTTGATTTGATACAATATATTTTTCAAAAAAATAAATAATAATAATTAAAAATTTATGATCTTAAACAATTCTTAATATTTGATTTTGCTAAATTTGTATTAGGTTGTTCACAAGCCCAATCAACATATGTACATCTTTTTAAAAGTAAAATATTTTCATTATAACATAGCGAATAATTCGCCTTTTTTTAAAGTATTAAATATCATTTATTTCTTTTGGTTACTTTTCAAGGATTAAATTGATACCTACCAATCAGATTTAATTAAAATAACTTTATGTCGAAGACGATAACGAGACATTTGATTCGAATCAAAACCTATTGTCTTGATTAGTAGGATTAGGATAACAATATCGAAATAAGATGCGAGCTTATGTTATCTCGCTTTTGATTATGAACATTAAATAATTCAAAAAATATTCTATTTTTATTAAAATGACAGAATTAGTTATTCTAACTTTATGGCTAAAAATTATCCTAATGTAAAATTAGGAAGATATTATAAACATATGAATATAACAAGGGACAAGATTCAGTACTAACGTACAATAAAACAGTAGTATGGGGACAACTATTGAGTATATATCACAAGTCATGCACTAGCAACCTCATAATTTTAGATTTTTAAAGACAATAATGGACCCTTTCTCAAGATTATTTTCTTTGCCTCTTTCGTTCGGTGTTCGATATTCGATATGTATTATTAAATTTAGATTCATGCTTGGAAGTCACATGTTAGGGAGTAAAGTTTTAGGGTTTTGTTCTGATTTTAATTCTTTTTCTCGAAGAAACGTTAAAGTATTACCATAAATATTTTAAATTTTGTTGAAAGAAAATTTAAATTTTTCTCTTTCATATTTGAGTTATTTTCCTTCGTGGAAAAAAGGTTTGGAAATCTATAAATTGAAGATCTTTGTTCTTATACTACAATACGATAACATCCACAATATAGACGTTTAATAGTTTAGTTTATGGGGAGATTATTGTGGGTTTGTTTAACCAAATCCTATTACTAATATGTTTTTATTTGTCATCTGATTTGCGATTATAAGCTTTCGCATGACGTATTGATTCGTTTCGAGCCCAACATAAATTACTTTCTAACAAAAACGATTTCTTATTTAGTAGGATTCAAACTCAATTTTTTTTATAAAAAATTAAATCAGTATTTATTACTCTATCACAATCATCATCAATTTTCCTTTCTTTTTCAAACATTTAACATGGAGAGAAACAATAGACTTTAAAAAAACATATTTGAAAATTAATTAATTATTGAACAAAATGAACTGGTTCACACATTTATGTGTGGATGAAACTGTTCAAAATTGTTGTTATTAGTCTTTTTCATTTAGGTTTAATGTTAACTTAATTTAGGATTAGAGAAAAGACAAAATTGATGATTATAATCACTAGTTTTAAACCTTTGTCTTGTTATCTAATGCATCTATATTTCTATTTGTGTATCTCATTGGCAGCCTCAATATTTGTCCCCTCTTGTTTTCTTACCACACAATATATCCAACTTGCCAATTTAATAGAGTTAAGTTCGTTCATCGTCCGGGTTTATTTAATACTATCGATAATTTTTTGATAACATTATACTTTAATCAAATACTTAATTAAAATATATTTTTTGAATATAATTAATAATGTTACCCATAAAATATAGCAAAGTGAAAGTTGAGTCATCTTCCTTCACTCTAACCAAATTAATTCATAATTCCTCTTCTAACTAATCAAGTTTATTTAATTTTCTTAATATCTGGTGTTTAATTGGTTCTATCTCTTTATTTTATTGTTCTATTTTTTAGTATTTGTGTCTTCTTTCGTTGTATTAATTTTTCAATTATTTTCAATTAAATCATATTTTCAAGTTGTTTGTGAATTTTCTAGGGGATAATAATTATATTTCTATAAGTGATTATATAGTTAACAACCTTTTGATCTTCAGATTATTTGAGATATCGTAATATTACAAATTAGAATAATAAATTGCTACTTATTTTTTTAAACTCTTGATCTTGTGTTTATGGATCATGATTTTGCTAAAATTTCAATAGAAAAAAACGACAAATAAGAAAATATTTGTGACATTAAAAAATAACTTCTTAGGAAAAAAATCAGAAAAACAAATAAATTAGGTTAATTAAGAAGATAATTATGAATTAATTTTGGTTGGAGAAGAAAGAGGACTTACCTTTCCTTTTTTACCATAATTATAATTATATTCAAAAAGATATTTAATTAATTACTTAATTAAATTACCATATTTATCTTTAAAATTACATGATGGTGTAGAAATACAAAACTTAAACTCAATTTAATACGAGGGAGAGAGTCAAATTTGGTCATGTGTGTACTATTATAAATTTGAGTAAATTTATTTTTTGAAAAATAGTGTTTTCCTTCTTCTTCTTTTTTGATTGTTAAGAAAATTTTGGCAAATATTTTTTCTAAAAGAAAAATAAGTTACCCAAAAATATAAAAGTCATAAAAAATAGAAAAAACAAATTTCATAAATGATGTTCCACGTTGACTTTATCCTCTTCGTAAACACTTGATCATCTTTACTCTCACCACCGTAGCCTTTATCCGATTCCGGAGCCTAAAGGGTGAAAAATGTTAACAAAAATTTCAAAACGGTATATGAATTTTTTTTTAAACCAAAACGATAAAATCGCACACGAAGTAGCAATTTTGTCCGCCGGAAAAAAGTAAAATTGCTGCTATAACAGCGATTTGTTAAATTTAATTTTTTTTCTTTAAAAGAAAAAGTTAAACAAAATCTCTCCCAAAGAAGCGATTTTCAAAATAATTTTTTTTTATAACTTTTTTAGTATCTGCTTATGCAGCGACTTATAAATTTTTTTTTTTATTTTTTGCTTCTTTTTTTTTAATATAAAAAGTTTAAATCAAATAAAATAAATTATTTTTTAAAATTAAATCGCTGCCCCATTAAGGAAGGGAGGAAAAGGCCAAAAAAAAATATAACAAAAAAAAGAAAGAAGAAAGAAAAGCCGGGGACGGAAATACAAAAGGAAACATTATCCTACTCTTTTTAATTATTTTTTTTAAAAAAATTAAATCGCTAAAAAAAATTTAATTTAAAATCATTGCCTGCGATTTGATTTTAAAAAATAAAATACAAAAAATTAAAAATCGGCTGCCTTGGCAGCTATTTGATTTTTTTTCTAAAAAAACTAATTAAAAACTTTTTTTAAAAAAAAAAGAAGCAACAGTAATTAGTAAAAAAAAAGTTAAAACGTAAGTGCAGTCCCTGCTCAAGCCAGCGACAATTATCCCGAATAAAAATTATTTTTTAAAAAAAAAATATTGAAATCGCTCTTTGGGAGCGATTTTTGGTTTAAATTTTTTTTTTTTTAAAAAAACAAATCAAATTTAACAAATCGCTTGCTATAGACCGCGATTTCTTTTAAAAACAATGGACGAAATCGCTACTTCGTGAGCGATTTCGCCGTTTTGGTTAAAAAAAAATTTCATATATCGTTTTATAATTTTTGTTAATATTTTTCACCCTTTAGGCTCCGAACTCGCCTTTATCCCCACCTCCTACAATATATAATGTGTATGCTATGAGGGAAATGTTTTTCCATAGAAATTGTTTTCTTGAAAATATTCTCAAAGAGAATCAATCTGAAATGTCACTTGTGAAACTCGTCTCCCTATTTCTACTAAGGAAGTTATTTTCGACAATTTTAAGGAACTTATTTTTTAGAAAAATTATTTTGCCAATTTTTTTGACAAATCAAACATAAAAAAAAATTTGAACAGAAAATATTCTCCTTCATACCAAACACTTCTCCTTCATTACCATACACACCTTTTATATATTACGTATGAAATGCAAAAAAATAAGTAAGAGACTCACTTATTATCATGAAAAACATATTTTTCTCCATATCAAACACGTTTTTATTAACAAGCTCCAATTAAATTTTAAATTATAATCAAAAGTATACGTTATATTATACATATAATAGATCTGATTTCTATCTTCAAAACTCAAGGACTCTCGAGGATCTCAAATTTCAAATTTCTTTTAATTATTAACTATTTTCTCCATCCAATTTTATTTGTCATATTAGGTTTTTCAAATGTCAATTTGACTAATTTTCAAAATTAAATTAGATTAGATTAATTTGATATTCTAACAAAAATTTAAATATTCAAAAACTATAGCAAAAGTACTATACATCGCAATTTTTTGCAAATCAGTATGATGAAAAATATATCGTAACATATTAATAAAAAAAATTGTAGTTTAACTCTATTAAAGAAAACTATGACAATAGAAAGTAGACGGAGATAGTAAATTATTATTTTATTGTACTTTTAGTCCTCAAACTAGTTGACTAAATACATTTGACCTCAATTAAATTGTTTGATTTTGGTCGAATCATTGGTTTGAACCTATAGGTGCAAGGGGACACGTGGAAGGGACTGGGGACTTGACGAAGGGGGACGGGACGGGACGGGGACGGTAGGGACGGGGGACGGGGAGAGGTGATTTGACCTGGGACCGAGATTAGGGGGACATCAAAATAGGTCCCATCCTCCCGTCCCACTATATATACGGATGGTGGGATTTGGGGTGACTGTGACGGGACGGCAATGGACGGGGATTCTTTTTTTTTAAAAATATTTCTATATTTTATTGAATTATACGTCTTAGCTATAAATTTTAAATTTACTTTTGATTTTTCAACATATCAAAATAAATTTTCAAATTTAAAGTTTCAATTTTCAAATTTCAAGTTTCAAACTGAAAGTTTTTTTTGTAAATTTACATTTCAATTTGAGAAGTTTAAAGTTGTAATTTAATATTTTAAAGTAATGTAAATTGTAACTTTACATTAAGTATTTTAAATTAGTTTAGTACTATTAGTATATATTTTATTGAGTAAAAAAAAAAAATATTTTTAAAAAAAAAATTTTTACAACCATGCAAAACAATAATTGGTATAAAAACAAACTTGAACAAAAGTTTAAACCCTTCAAATTTAATATTCATAGAACTTATAAGTTACAACTTACAAATGAACAAATATTAGTGGAGTACTAATCTACGGGCTAGCCACCTTCTTAGGAAGGTTTCTGTTTCAATACGTTCTCATCGTCAAAACTAATATTTTTTACAGATATTAATAGTAACTAATTTTACGCAGCCACCTTCTAGGTAAGGTTTTGTTTCATTAAGTTCTCGAATGTAAATCTAAAATATCTGTTTTCTCCTTTAAAATTTAATTCTAATTGTCGCATCATATCGATGGGATATCCTCCGTGTTAGCACTTTTATAAATTCTTGTGCCTCTAATTCATCAAATCACGCTTCAATTTGTTTGATCCACCTTGCTTGTTTTTTACTACTTTGGCAAATTGTTATTCCTCCTTTCGGCCCACGCATGGCCGTCTCTAAATAAACTGTTTGTTTCCAAAAAACTGTCTTCCGCCAATAATGTCTCATGATCACCAATTTGAAAACCTTGCCTCCTGAAAGCCTCCTCGATGCGCCCTGATGACGCTTGAATAGCTAGAAATCACGACCATTTTTTGGCCTCAAAGTTGGGAAATGCATCGCCTAGTCACCTACTTCCACCATCCTAATAAATCTTCATTGTCATCTTTGAATTCCACTTCTTCTAAGATTGTTAAGATATTCTTCAAATCATCACGACTTTAAAATTAGACCAAGAAAACCTCGCATATAACATGAACTTGGAATGACAACAATCCCAACATTAGAAGTTGAACCAACTTCTCTTGAAAATTTTCAGTATTTCTATTTTTCATACAAACTTTTTGCTTTCTACTTTTATGCTACGACTTACACGCTTGACAATTTGAATTCTTCTTGTAATTTCTAAAGATTTCATAAAAAATGTCAAACAAGGCCTTGCACACGCAGGTAATTATAAGCAGGATGAGTAGAAGTATGCCGTTAAAAAACTCGAGGAATAGGAAAAAAATTTTTTAAAATTTTTCATCTACCGTCAATGGGCAACCTTCTAATTTATCTATGTTTTTATATTTATTACAAAATTGAATTGAAAGAGCACAAATATTTTTAATACGGATGAAATAGTAAGATTAAATTCCCGAAACATGGTAGTAAGCCAATCATAAAAAAGTCTTAAAAATTTGTAATAGTTCTTTAGTTTTCTTCTTCTTCCCAATCTGATCCCAAATTCTATCTACTGTGTCAGCATATGAGCATTACCAACATTTGTATGTGTCGTCTATATTTAATCAACGAAAGCATTTCGTAAGAGAATTCCACCTTGTTTTAATATGTTTTCACATAGTGAACACGCTCATTAACTTCCCTAATTCTAGCAGCATTGTTTTGTATGAAAAATTCATGTAACAGCATATTCAACTTTATGCTACCACACTCAACTAATGAAATACCATCTTGTACAACGAAATTAATATATTGTGAAAACATCTAACATGAAAACATTATTGTCAATTGGACATAATTTAATTTAACATGTTAGCAGCAGCGTTTGTATTATATTCGATGCATGTTAATGGACAGAGCATTATTTTATCTATAATCATGTAATATCTAAAACACTTAAATATTTTAAGCTACAGATTCACCAGTTTTTTTTCTCAAGACATAGTTTATACTATACTTTTTCTTTTTTTTTTGCAAATCCCATTAATGAATCAATCCAATGTGCATACTAGTTTAAATAAATCATTTCCTTAACACTACGACCCTGTCCGAAGTTTAGCCCTCTATATCTAATATGCTAAATAACACGAAGAATTGATCAATGTTTACCTTGATATTCAAAAACCGCAGATTAACGTATTTCTTAAACGCCTCTATAATCCAAATCCGGATTATAATTTTGTTGAATATATTCAACAAACTGGGCTTTTTGGACGACCCCCCCCCTTATTTAGTTAGAGGTCGTTTTGAGCAACAACAGATTTTATTCTGAACAACTGGCAGAGGTGACAGAGGCCACGACGGACCGTCAGGGCACGACCGGAACCAGTCGTGGAGGGTGTCGTTTCAAAACACTAGAAAATTGAAATTGGGTACTAAAATCGACCCTCTTGCACGTCGTGACGGAGTGGGCAGAACGGACCGTCTCAGGCTCGAACGGCCCGTCACAGGCCATCACTTAAAAACAAGTCTCTTTGCATGCGCGGATACATCATGACGGACCGTCCTCAGGCGCGACGTCCCCGTCACGTGCTACGCAATCCCAGTTCGGTCGGATTTCGTTACACGTTTTAAGGGACGTTTTGACTATTCCTGCTTAAATTATAAAGGTTAGAGGGTTAATGTTAATAAGTCTACTACTTGGGGGTTAAAGATGTAACCTTAAGTTAATTATTGGGTTATTATTTCCATCTTTTCATTCTAATTACCTCATAATTAGGGTAAACGAAAGAGGGTATTGGAATAAGAAAAAGGAAAGACACAAACCAGAACGAAAAAGATAGGAGAACGAGTAGAGAGAGAGGAACGAAGAAGGACACACTAAATTGAGGATTTGCTTGCTTGACTCACGTTCTTCGGTGGAGGTAGGTTATGGTTTTTACACTATTCGTATTAAACTCTTACTAGCGAATGATATGTGTTGAGTAGTCGATTAAATCTCTATAAGCTTAATTGCCTGAATGCATATGTGATCCTTATATATATTACATGATTGTGATAAAACAAGCATGATAAAGCTAGTGAAAATCTTAATCTTGAAGAACCCGCTAATCTTTTTGGTTAATGACGATGCCTTGGTATAAAAGAAGGCTAATGAACGAAAGTATGAAGATTAGGGATCGGGTGCCACGTTCCGGTACCAGGATAGAAATATGAGGATCGTAGTGTCCACGTTCCGACACCAGGATAGAATCAAGTGAGACGGAGTGTCACGTTCCGACACACACCAGGATAGTATATGGGATCCGGGTGTCCACGTTCGCTGTACACGAGGATAGATATGAGGATCGGAGTGTCACGTTTCCGACACCAGATCGTATATGGATCCGGGTTGCCACGTTCTGGTACAGGATAGTATGAGATCGAGTGGCACGTGCCGACACCAGGATAGTAATATTGATCGGTGCCACGTTCCGGTAACCCAGGATAGAATGGGAGCGGAGTGTCACGTACCGACACGAGAGGAAATAATAAATGATCTTGAAAGATACTAATATACTCCAATCTAAAGAACATGTTTTCCCACAACGAGTATATGAGAGGCGTGAGTCCTCATTGATGTGCTTGGTGTTGTAACCAAGGATTATGGTAATTATAATGCCTGGCATGCTAAGGATATTAGTGGGTTTTATGATGTTACTTGATATATACTGTTTTCTTTCTATTTTGAGTTGGCCGATGATTACCTACTCGACTTGTGGTTGTCCTGACCCCCTACTTTTCATGTTTCCTTTGTTTATTTGTGGAGTGCATGCAAACACAACACCCGCATTTCGATTCCAACATTATTCAACCAGTCTTCGTCACAAAAACAACCGGATCTGTCAGGGGAGCTAATGCTTTCTAGCTTGGACTGATCGCCTTCCTCCTAGTCTTGATGCCTTGAAGTTTCGGCATCGACTAGCCTTTATTTATTTTAGCTTCTTAGAATACTCTAGTTTAGTAATTGATCATAGCTTCTTGTGTGATGACTTTCCAGATTTTGGTAATTTATAGAAGTTGATTTTAGAAGTATTGAATGGTCCTTTTATTAATGAGTTTTAAGTCTGCCGCATTACTTTATGTTGTATTAATTTTGAAATGAAAGGTTTTAGATTGGTTGGTTCGCTCACATCGAGGGTAAATTTGGGTGCCAGTCGCGGCTCGGTTTTGGGTCGTGCAAACTTGTATCAGAGCATTAGGTTCGTTGGTCTCATCCCCAACAAGAACAGGGTCTAGTAGAGTCTTGAAGAACGGTAGGGGTACGCCTTTAACTTTTCCTTGAGAGCTATAATACTTTAGGAAAATTCCCATTCTTTCTTTCTTTCTTTCGTGCTATTACTTGGATCCAATTGGTATCTAGAGGTGACCAATTGGTATCTGACCATCTTCACTCATTTAAGCAGATGGTTAGAACTAAGCACGACTACGCCAACATCAACATCAGCCAGACAGATGCATTGAACCACCAGCCACTGGGCTTTACTCGGAGTGCAACAGTGGCAATAGGCCGCGGTAGGGTCCGTGGGAGGACTCCTCTAGATGGAGAGGCATGCACCTAGCCCATCTGGTGCTAGGGCGGTGACTCTCCACGACTGAGAGAGGTAGTAAGAGAAGGGGAGGATGGGAGAATGAACAGTACAAGAAAGAGGAAATGCCACCCAACCTACCCCCAGAGATGATCAATTCAGGTCTCGCTTATCTTGTGGTTGTCTGATCAGGGTCGGCCCCCCCAACGTTTTCTGCCACCAACACCTCCGGTGTCAGAGGTACGATATGCAGGCCACTAATGGCCCCTCGTATGGAGCCGCATTTGGAACATAGGCACGTTTCCACTACTGACTACTTCCTGGGCCTATAATGACAAATGATCACATGAACTTTTAGTAAGTTCTTGAAATGAAACCTCCATCTTCAAGGGTGCAGAATCTTTGAGGATGCTTCCGATTTTCTCTGGTTTTACTGATCATGAGCTACCGCCACAAGATGGTATAGTTAAAGAACGTTTTGGTGTTGAGTTTCGTGAGTTATCAGTTTCAAGGGAACGCCAAAATTTTTGGTGGCGGTCACCATGTTGACTGTCAACCAACAGAGGCACCACCTATGAACTTGGGCTCTCTCTAGTTTGTTTATGGAAAAGTATATCCCCCGTACCTTTGAGGGAATAGGAAAGGGATGAGTTTTTTGAGCCCTAGAGCAAGGTAGGATGTCGATCAATTCATATAGCTAGTTCGTGGCACTATCCAGATATGCCACCCAACTATGTTTTCCGTCCACAAGAGCGGATTTCCGCCGTTTTGGTGATGGGTTTAGATTCAGAATTTGGCGAATTTCACTACATACGGTAGTCCGGTCGGCAAAATCCTTCCAAGATGGTAGATTTCGTGGTAGAGTGGAAGAGTGAAGCCAGATGAATTCACCACGGCAATCGACATCAAAGAGGTTTCGAAAAAGGGGGTGAGTTTTATGGT
Source organism: Solanum habrochaites (assembly GCA_027704765.1). Classification (NCBI taxonomy): domain Eukaryota; kingdom Viridiplantae; phylum Streptophyta; class Magnoliopsida; order Solanales; family Solanaceae; genus Solanum; species Solanum habrochaites. The sequence continues at coordinate 5,184,661 of JAKWJA010002491.1, forward strand.
TCTTACCTAGAGGACAGGGTTCCGGAGGTTTACTCAGTCCGACCCATTCAGTCTTCACTACAGACTGTAGTTGGGGGTCCCACCTCAGAACGGTGCCAAACATTTCTCTGAGATCCATGCGTGAATCTAGAGAGTGTTATGGGTGTGGGTAGACTGGGCATATCAAGAGGTATTGTCCAAAAACAGAGCGTAGACCCCCAACAGTTAAGGTAGAGGTGTCATGGCAGAGGCCGTTATTCCCGGAGGACGAGGTGGTCGAGGAATGTTGGTCACCAAAAGGGCCGCGGTCGTGTTTGCACTAAAGCAATGGAGACACTATTTATATGGGGTTAAGTGTGAGGTCTACACATGATCATCGTTAGTCTAAGTTGTCTTCACTCAGAGAGATTTGAATTTGAGACAGAGGAGATGGATGGAACTACTGAAGGACTACGACATCACTATTTTTTGTACCAAATCCGGGAAGGCGAATGTTTGTAGAGCGGATGCTTTAAAAGTAAGAAAGGCGGGAAGCATGGGAGTCTAGCTCACTTGCAAGCTCTAAGACTACCTCATTTGGCTAGGAGGTTCAGACTCTTGCTAATGACTTTATGAACTAGAAGTAAATGAGAAGGGAGGATTTTTAGCTTGTGTGTAGTGCAAGATCTCCTTCCTTGACAGATTAAGGGAAAGCAGTTTATGTGAAAAATTAAATCCGCTCCGGAAAGTTGGTTGCAAGGAGAGGCTAAAGAGCGAAAATCGATAGGAAGTGTTTGAGAGGATTAAGGGAAGGGTATGTGATACTCTCGCGTCGATGAATGTGATCAACACTAATCTGACAGAGGCTCATAGTTCAAGGTTATTCGATACATCCGGGTGCAACCAAGATGTACCGTGACCTCAAGCACACTTTTGGTGGAGAAGAAATTAAGCGTGATATTGTGGATTTTATTGCCAAATGGGTCCAAATTGTCCAACAAGTAAAGTATGAACACCAGATGCCCCGGAGGAACACTTCAGGATTCCCATTCCGGAATGGAAATGGAGAGAATCGCAATATGGACTTCGTGGTTGGGTCTTCCAAATACATTTGTGCAAGTATACTCTATTTGGGTGATTGTTGATAGTTTAACAAGTCTGCTCATTTCACACTACTCCTTTAAGGTGACTTACAATTCAGAGAAGTTAGCCAAACTTTTACAATCTCAGAAGTTGTTCGATTGCATGGAGTTCCACTATCCATTCATAAGCAATAGAGTAACGCATTTTTACTTCTAGTTTTTGGAAAACATTGCATTCATCTTGGGTACTAAGGTTGGACCTTAGTACCGCTTCCATCCTCAGACCGATGGTCACCTTGACGAACGATTCACAGTGTTGGCGGATCTGCTTCGCGCATCGTGTTGATAGAATTCTGTGGCATTGGGATACGTCTTCTTACCCTTAGCGGAGTTTTCATCAATAATAGCTATCACTCAAGCATGATAATGGCTCCCTTTGAAGCATTGTTATGGTAAATGAGGATTTTAGGTCCCCCATTGGTTGGTTGTGCATTCGAGGTTAGACCTTGGGGTATACTGCTCTTTTTGGAGGGATTCGATGAAAAAGTGAAGTCCTATTCAAGAGAAGCTTCTAAGCGGCAAAGTCAGACAAAAAGAATATGCAGATCGAAAGGTTAGACTTAGAGTTCATGGAGGTGAAACAAGTCTTGTTGAAAGTTTCCCATGAAAGAGGGTATGCGTTGGTAAAAGAGGAAAGTTAGTCCCAAGGTACATTGGTCCTTTGAAGTACTTAAGAAGAGTAGGGGAGTGCCTTATGAAGTTAGCCTTGCCTCCAGGGCTGTCTCGGAGTACATCGTGTTTCATGTGTCGAATGTTGAAAGTACCATGTGGATGGGAACTTACTTATCCTTGGGATTCAGTTTTGCTTTGATGAGAACTTGTCTTATGAGGAGGAGCCGTTGCGCTTTTAGATAGAAAAGTTCGCAAGTTGAGGTCAAGAGAGATTGCATCCATCAAGGTGGCATGGAAGAATCGACCGTTGACAAAGCCAACTTGGAGAAGGCGCAGATATGCGAGAAGATACCCACATCTGTTTACAGATTCAGGTATTCCTTTTCTCCCTTGTTTTTCTTCTCATGATCGTTCGAGGCGAACGATGGGTAATTGGTATCTATTTGTACGACCTGTTTAGGCGTTTTGAGCAACAGATTTTATTCTGGAAAAACTGGCAGAGGTTGACGGAGCCACTACGGACCGTCGTGGAGGGTGTCGTTTCATCAAAACACTTAGAAAATCTTGAATGGGGTACTGAAAATCGACCCTCTGAAACGTCGGGACGGAGTGGCAGGACGGACCGTCGCAGGATCGACGGCCCGTCACAGCCATCCACTTAAAACAAGTCTCTGTTGCATTGCGATGGACCAGCAGGACGGACCGGTCGCAGGCGCGACGGCCCCTTCACGGGCTCCGCAATCCCAGTTCGGGTCGGATTTCTTACAACGTTTTTAAGGGACGTTTTTGACTTATTTCCTCCTTCCTGCTTTATTATAAAGTTAGAGGGTTAATGTTAATAATCTAATTACTTGGGGGTTAAAAGAGGTCACCTTAAGTTACTTATTGGTTTCTTAATTTCCCCTCTTTCATTCTTATTACCCTAATAATTAGGGTAAAAGACAAGCGGGTTTGAATAGAAAATAGAAAGAACAAAACATGAAAGAACAGAGAGGAAACGAGTAAGAGAGAGAGGAACAAGAGGACAACCAGAAATTGAGGATTTGCTTGCTTGATCACGATTCTTCGTGGAGGTAGTTATGGTTTTTACACTATTCTTCGTAGTAAACTCCTTAATAGCGAATGATATGTTGTTGAGTAGTAATTATTACGTCCTTCTATATGCTTAATTGCGTGTATGCATGATGTGATCTTATATATATTACATATTGTGGATGAAAACAAGCATTATAAGCTATGAATCTTAAATCTTGAAGAAACCCTAATCTTATTATTTTTTAATGACCGAGCCTTGGTATAAAAAAGAAGGCTTAATGAAACGAAAGTAGTGAGATTAGGGGATCGGGTGCCACGTTCCGGTAACCAGGATAGAATATGAGGAATCGAGTGTCACGTTCCGACATCCAGGATATAATATGAGGATCGAGTGTCACTTTCCGACACCAGGAAGTCTATGGATCGGGTGCCACATTCCGGTAACCAGGGATAGAATATGAGGATCGGAGTGTCCGTTCTGACACCAGGATAGTTATATGGAATCGGGTGCCACGTCCTTAACCAGATAATATGAGATCGAGTGTCCACGTTCCGACACCGGATAGTACTAACAATGGATCGGGTGGCCACGTTCCGGTACCAGGATAGAATGAGGAGCGGAGTGGGTCACTTACCGACACGAGAGTAATAATATATGAATCTTGAAGATTACTATCTACTCATCTAAAAGAACAGTTTCCCAAACGATTATATGAGAGGCGTGAGTCCTCATTTGATGTGCTTGGTGTTGTAACCAAGGATTAATGGTATTATAATGCTGCATCTAAGGGGGATATTAGTTGATTTTATGATTTACTTGATATATACGGTTTTCTATTTGGTTGGCGCGTGATACCACCTTTAAAACCACTCAGTACTTGTGGTTTTGTACTGACCCCCTACTTTTATGTTTTGCCTTTTGTTTTATTGTGGAGTGCAAGCAAACACGCGGCATCTCGATTCACCAGTAGTTTCAAGCCAGTCCTTCTTCACAACAACCACCGGATCTTCCAGGGTGATCTATGCTTCTAGCTTGACTGGATCTCCTTCCTCATGTCGTGATGCTTGAAGTTTCGGCATAGACAGCCTTTATTTTATTTTAGCTTCTTAAATATCTTATTTAGTAATTGATCTAGATGTGCTTGTGGTGATGACTTCCATCCAGATTTTGGGGGGAATTAATAGAAGTTGAATTTTAAAGAAGTATTGTGGTCTTTTTAATGAGTTGAGTCTTCCACATTACTTTATGTGGATATTAAATTGAAATGATAGGTTTTAGATTGGTTTGGTTCGCTCACAATCGGAGGGTAAATGTGGGGCCATTCCGCGCTCGGTTTTGGTCGTGACCAGATTTTGAAGAAACTTATAAGGCAAACCACAAACACAAAACCATTTTAGCTAAATGTTCCCGATCTAATTCCTTATTAATATTACGTTGTGTTTTGGACCAGCGGGGTTAAGAAGGATCTAATGTTCCCTTGAACCATGTTAAAACCCCTATCGATGCATTACCCCACCGGTAATATTCTATTCGTTAATTGGAATTCCTTTTTTCTATGTGGTTTAATGCTTTAACTTCTTATATTAAACGGCACACGCAAATATAACAACAAAATGTCCTATTTATCATCTCACTCCACGTTCAAAACCTTGACCCCCACCTGGGGATTTAAAAAAAGGTTGGCTTACACTTATTACAAATAGCAACACTATTTTCTTATCAAGTCATAAATTGCCACACAATAGAAAGTTTTAGGTCGTTAACTAACTTTCACCTTCTCCCCGTCTCCCTTGAGGTATAAGGGTGGATGTCTCAAATTTTGCTCCGGTAAATTGATACTCATTCATTTGGAACTTCTGTCCCGTAACGAGTAGGTGTTTCCGGTTTCTCTAACTCATCTTCTCCCACATCATCTTCTACTTCTTCACCCTGACTTTTTTCATCAACATTAGATTATAATATTACCATACGCGTTCTATCTAAACTTTCGTGATTCGAGTTGAACATTTGAATCAATACTATAAGGAGTATCACCACATAAGTATAATCTTTATGTTAAATCTAACGCACTACTCTTGATTTAGGATGAGTACCATACCACCACTTTTACTACTCCTTTTTTTCTTTAACTATTTTTTTTTAACCAGAAAAATTAAATATTTAAAAAGTCTTACTTTCTTTCGTCTTCGTTATCTTGTGCTTTCTCTTTTCCTTTATTACCCCTATTTTTTTGCTGAGAACTCATACTTAATTATTTATATCTATATATATAAAGTGGTAATATAAACATAACTATAACACAAAAGAGACGAATAATAAAATATAAATATTATAAACGAATGTACCCACCGTATGTGTTAATAGCGACGTAAAACCGATGGTTGAAGCTTGTGATTTGTTGTAACTTGTAATTTGTAACTCCAATTCTCCACCAATCTTGATTACAAATATGGATATAATATCATTATATTTTATTTATATATACTGAAAATTTGAATTGAAAATGAAATTATGGATTCTACTAATTGAGAATTAAAATTGAATAAAATTAAGATTGACACTTGAGAGTTGAGAGGATATAGAAATGATGGAGATGAGAAAAGATTGATTTTGTCAAAAATCGTCGGGGCTAGGTGTCTTTATAGATCTTCAAAATGGTTAACAGTGTAAGTATTTATACCTGGGGGTTTTCCAAAAAGTTTTAAACAGTACGGGGGAGGTAAGGGAGGTAGGGGTGTTTGGGACCCCAAAAGGGGCATACATCTGTTGGGGGGGCCCACTAGCCGTTCCCAACGGATCTAAACGGTCAATTTTAAAATTTAAAAAAAAGGGGGGGGGGGGGTCCCGGGAACCGGCCGGTTCAACCGGGACCGAGCCGGATCGATCAGGACGCAGGGGTGAACCGACCCCTGACCGGTCCCCTCATCCCCCACCCCTTAATCCCCTTAAACCCTGGGGGATGGGCCGGGTTCGGGATGCGGGCCAGGGAGGGCCATCCCGGTCCCCCTGCCACCCCTAGGTTTGACTAAAATGTATATTTGTCATCCGATTAAATCAAATAAATATTGCATATAATAGGGGAGAAAAGACAATTATTCAAACTTGGGGGAAATTTAATTATTGATATTGTGTCTACCATTGAATTATACACAACTTATTTATTTTATTTATGTCTGAAAGCTAAACTTTATTGTTAGCTCTTACAAAATAATTCTACAGAGTAACAATACCAAAAATAATTTTATTAAAAAAAAGAGATTAATATTTGAAAGACTCTTCATTTTGGGGTATATTATTATTTTTGTATATGAACTATTGACAGTCTTAAATACACACCTCCCCTGTACTTGACTAACTAAATTAAGATATACCTAATAAGACACGACATAGCAAATAATCTCAAACTCGTGTAGAAACATGAAATTCTTAATAAAAAGATGAGAGAAGTGTTAAAAGCACCCTTAAACTTGACAAAAATTCGAAAGTGTATTTAAGTTGAATTAGTCAAGTAAGAAAGACATTTTTGAGGCTGTCAATTATATAGAAATGAAACCAATAATTCACGTCAAATTTGAAAATGTTTTCAATACTCTCTTTAAAAAAAATAGAAAAACTAAATATGATCTTCCTTTTGCATGTAGATTGATTATGAGTTATTGATCATACATAGACATGCCCTTTAACTTAAGTTTAATTAGTTGATATTTATACTCTTCAACTTACAATATGTACAAGTAAATTTGAAATATCTAAATTTGATGTTCTTAGATACTTTTTCAGACCTATTGCCAATACTAAGTAGTTGTAAAAAATTTGTATCCATTTTTCCAAGTTCCACATTAGAGGTAAAACGATTTCCTCCTCACGAGGAGAGTCAATCCAAAACCTCTAATTAAGTATGAAGAAGCACGTAAAAATCATGTTGTTAGGTCTTCTCTTCTATAACATGGAATTTTAAAAAGTAAGAATACATGTCCAAAAAGAATAAGAAAAAAGATCGACCCAAACCAAACCAAAAATACCCTCATAACAAGGCCACATTTTCTAAATATTGAAAACCAACACATTGCTTCACTATTAGTTTTTTTAATCATTGAGAAATCCCAAGGGCCAATTTTCTCACAGTTTGAAACTTGATGGATAAAGGGCTAGCCTCAGCCTTACCTCTACTTAAATACCAAGCATTTGTTCTTGATAGGGTTTGAACTCGTTACGTATGCCTAACTCACACCTCACGGATCGTACTCTTAGCCATGGTGTTGTCCTAACATTCTAGTGAAATTCTTTGAAATCCCTTGGATACCAACATAGAATAAAACACACCCAGCAAAGAATAATGGAAAGATGTAAAACCAAGCCATCAATTCCAATAACCACAAGAAGATACTCCCTAAACCGGGTTAGATTGATTTCTTTCTATCTGTTCTGGCCTTGGTGAATGTTACCTGGTACCTATTATAGGTGGAGGTGATAGATATCCTGTGGAATTATCCGAGGTGTGCACAAACAGGCCTCAACATTACAGTTATGAAAAATAAAAACATATCTAAGCTACACATAGTCCCAATGAAATACTTTGAGCCATAAATGAGAAACTTGTCCCAATCCACATTGCAAGATCTGGAATACAGAGTCAACATCCTACAACATCCTACATTGAGCGTTTCTCAGATTGCACATTTCCCAATTATAAGAACAAAATCAGTGATGCAACCTAAAGCGACTACTCATGCGCTATTACTATGAATTTACGAACTCAAAAACCAGATACCAATCAATGCGGGGAGATTATCTTCTTACAGGAGGCACAACACCTCGACCAGGTGCTGCTCCACGACCTGCAGCCTGAGCCTGCAAACAAGTTCATAATCAGGCATGTCTTTCGCTAGAAAAAAACACAATTGTTGGCAAATGAAAATACACGTAAATTAGAAGTGGCACTGACTTTAGCTCGCATGGCCATAGCACGTCCCCGTCCAACACCGAGTGATGAACCTTTGCCCTTCAATAAATAAAATCAAACATAGGTCAAAGAACTTCATTAAAACAGATAAATGGATATAGCTGCAACTAAAGTGTACCTTGATTCTGGATTCTAGCCGCTTGAACATGGGAGCATTCTTAAGCCATACCGTATTATCATTAAACCTGGCGAACTAATTTCCAGCTACGAATCCTTGCCAGAAGCAGCCCATACTTTAAAAGAGAACCCCATACCTGACTTTGCTGCCTCGAATAAAAACGTGTTCCAGTTGTGACACCCTTCCATCCTGCATTAACACACCACTTTAGCAATTAGTGTCACCAATATTGAAAATTAAAAGCAGGAATTTTCAATACACGTCGTTTTGCATGAGTAACAAAACAGGAACCAAATATTGTAGCTACGAAGGTGCACGATTCATTGAGCACCAAGCACCTAGCAGCAAGCCAGGCATCATCATTAATGTGCCTAGCAGAGTGGGGGTACATATTACCAAAAATTGCTCTGGGGCAAAAGATCAGAGATATTTGTGTGGTTTATTCATTTGAACACAATAATTTCTATGCTGATGCATTTTCCATTCACGAAATGACAAATTATCAAGGAAATACATTGTAATGCAGAACAAACTTGTTTTAGTAGTATCCTCATTCTTGTATATCTCCTACTAATATATTAGGCAAATAGGGATTCTTGTACTTCGATTATCACACTATTTTCTTGTAGTAATTGTTCCTTTCTCAAAATGATTTGTCATGCTTTCTATACTCTTCTGCCATGATTTCTTCACTAACATAATTTTTTTCAATATACTTTGATATGATTTTCCTTGAGCCAATGGCCTTTGGAAATAGAATCTCTACAAGGCTTGCGTACACTCTACCCTCCCTGACCCCACTTGTCGCATTACACTAGGTATGCTGTTGTAAATAAGGTAAATAGAATCCCACTAAAACAGAAATGGAGAATAAAAAAAGGGAAACTAGAGAAAACACAAAAAGAGAGACACAAAACCAACAGAAAAACATAAGCTCAAAGAAACTACAAACACTAAATATCCTCCTCTTCGCAATTCTACCACCAGCACTAGACACCTGTTCTAGTATTTTATATCATAAAGCCCAAAACGGAACAAAAACTTCCTGCCAAACAAACACTACTAATTTTTTCTCTATTTTTGCATACACATGGATGAGCAAGCTTCAATTTAATGCATGTAAACATAAGTGACCACACCACACACATGCATTCTCTGTATATGAGATCAAGCTAATGCTTGACATATTCCATGATCATTGCTTGATATTGATAGGGATACTACTTCCACATTTAGCAGCTCCATAAAAATTAAATATTTTTTTAAATTAACAGTGACTGTTTTGAAAAGTGATAGGGGACAGAGAAGGGGACAGTTCACAATCCATTGAGTTGAAGCAAAAAGCATGCACGATTACAGAAATTTAAAAAGTAGCAATCTTATATGAATTTAGTGGTGTAAATGTAATAACCAGAATTGCAATTAAAACAATTAGTTCACCATCTAATAGAAAAAATTGTTGATATTTGTCAGACTCCTCGAAGATGAGATTTGATAAACCCACCATTTTCTTAGGATCACTCTGTGCATCATTGTTAACCATTTTCCCTTAATCACCTTAACTGAACTGACATCAATTCCCTTTACCTATACTCAATCAGTAGGTTAAATCTAGAGAAAGTTACACCTTTCTTGTGACAGATATTTAGATATCCACCTATCAGTCCTATTCTTTCAGCTCATGAATCTAGGATGACAATGTGACACAAAAGTAGGGTAGAATAATAAACAGATAAGTTTCCACTTAAAAAGTTTTAGCCAATACTTGGTTGCATTACATCATTACATATAAACTTCCACACCAAAAATTCTTGAAACTTACTCAACCATTCAATAGTTGAAGTCGGAGCACCATAACAATTTAAAGGACTGAACATTAACTTCTTCAAGGATAAGAAGCACACAAAGATGGACCCAAAGGTATCTAATAGTCAATGAAGTGGGAAGAGAACCATGATGATTCTGGTTCCAATGCAAACGAGATCAAAAAACACTATAATTCGTTCTCATCTTCCTAAGCCTTAGTGGGCAAAGTTATTTGGTACCTAGTTGGTTGCAGGTAGCAGGTGGAATAGTCGAGATGCGCCTTATTTGATTTGAAACCACCTTCACCAAAAATAAGCAATAGACTGTCCAGAACTTTATATTTCATGGTGCAATAATTTTCATATCTCGCTTCCATTCCTTCTAACATGGAAATTTCAAATCATAAACAGAGCAAAAGATCCCAGGGCTCAATTTTTCAAGCTATTCTCCATAAGAGATTACAAATAAGCAAAAAGTAATACAAATTTACATTTGTTTTTAGATTGTTTTTGTGTAATTTGATACCAAAGCTTAGGGTTTAAGATTTAGGGTTTGAGGAATACGGCGGAAACCAAATCAATGAACTAAAAAAGTAGAAAAAACTTACTTTGGCAGTGTAAGTGATGCTTTCGAGCTGACAATTCCAGTTATCCTCGCACTCAACCATACTTCCTCTGTAAAGCTCACCGCTCTTCATTTCAACGGTTACTATGTGCCCTGTTGCTTCGTGTAGAAGCTTCACCGGAATCCCCAAGCTACGACTCATCGTTATTATCCTTCTAAAACCTTCTCTTCTTCTCTGCTAAACCTAATGGTTGTTTCCCGGCGAGTTGCTCGTCGGAACTCGTAACGCTAAATACCGGTTGAAAATGAAGTACTTATAAAAGGTGACATATGACTTTTTGCCCCCCCAAAGTTTATGTATGTTCATTTTGGTCCAAAACATATTTACTTGATTAAAAATGAACGTTAACGTGTAACAAAAGATGTTCATCACAATCTTTTATCGTAAACTTAATAAATTTATCAAAAATATATGTTAAATTAATCGTGAACCCTATAGGTAACAAAATTTATCATTAATGTCTTCTTTATTAAATTCAAAGAAAAATTACACGAAATCTAACATATTTTTTTCTAATAAAATAGAAATGGACATTACGTCAGTAGAATAATATTTTAGAAAGAAGAATATAATAAATCTTGTTGAAAAAACTAGAGAAATATGGTGTTAGATTTTATGGAGCCTATCTTTGGAGCTAATAAAAACATACAATAATAAATTTTGTTAACAACGTAAGTCCGTAATAAAATTTAACATTTTTTCTAAATAGATCAGTTGAGTTTAGGATAAAAGATCAAAATGAACACATTCATCAAACATTAAGAATCATGCTAACCAAGTGATATATATCAAGGATCAAAACGAACATTTTTTTATACGACCAAAATAAAGTATTGATCATATTTTAAGAACTGTCTGATTATTTTATTATACTATTCTTATTTATTGATATGTAGTATTTGATCTTTAATAATAATTTGAGAAATAAGTAACTAATAGTAATGGTAAAAAATGAAAACAAAAATATTTTTTCTTGATATATTAAAATGATAAATAAAATAAAATTTTTATTTTAAAAAAATTGACAAATAAACATAAATATATGTAATATTATACATATATGATTTGGACAAAAATTACTAATGCACATGATATGCAATGTTAAGGCTAGATTCACCGCTTTCAAGAAAATTAAAAGTTTTATAATATATTTTTTTAATTTAGGATGTGTTTAACCATGAAAATTTGTGAACATTAAAAGAAGAAAAAAAATAGTATTTCATTTTAAATTATTATATTTGTAATTTCAAATTGTATTCGGTCATACTTATAAATTGAAATTATTTTTGTAAATAATTTAGTGTGAAAATAATTTTTTGATTTTTTGAAAATTTCATAATTCAACTTCAAGTTGAAATTAACCCTGAGGGGTAGCTCGGCTGGTAAAGGCCTGAGGACAAAGTCCTTCATGTCGCTAGTTCAAGCCCTAGCAAGGCCACTGGAGGCATTACAAACCAGTCGCGTCTCCAGGGCCCCGTGAAACTAACCATGGTAAACCCGCCTTGAAACAACAGAACCCGATGGGTATAGCTAGTCGTGTTCACAAAGCTATACTCGAAAATCACGGCAAAAAAAAAAAAAAAACTTCAAGTTGAAGTTCATGATTTTTATAGTCAAACATGTTATTTGGAGTAGAACTCCAGAAAAAAAATGATCAAATACCTACATAGAGTTTCGCCCGAGATAAGCCAGTTAAATCGAAAAGTGAATATTGAACTATAGTTATTTAATAAGATATGGTATTGATATTGCACTTTAGAAAAACTTAATACATATAATACCAAGCTAAGATGTCTAAAAAAAGCACTGTACCAATGAACGAACAGTCGAATACACCTATTAAAAAAAAATAAGTGCAATATAGTCAAATTGAGGATAACTATCTAAGCTACGATCGAAGTATATATCTTTTTAAAATTCGTAATTTAAAATAACTTTAGTCTTGTGAGATTGTAGTTGAAAAATCCACTGGTGAAATTACAAGCTTTAGACATACACAAATCTAAATTTAGACTTGTCAAAATCTAAATTCAAAAAAATATTGGGAAATTTGACATATTATTCTTTCATCTTATTTCACTTATGGTAGTTTATCCATCTTGTAATTCAAGATTTATTTATACCTCAATCAGATTTTTTTTTTTCTTAGTCTTTTGGTTTATTAAAATTAATATTCAATCAAATAAGGTATATAAATTTTTTTGAGAATTCAAAAAAAGATCATGACAAAACGAGCGGTGTATCATTACAATATGTGTTTAGAGACACTTCTTGCTTATAAAAATTAAGGCATATACAAATTTGGGCCACAAAGTTTTATCAAGAATAAATTTTGTATACATTTTTTATTAAAAAATTAATCATTATAATAAAAAGTAAGATATCAAGAAAAAGTTATTTTGTTATTTTACATTTTCTTTGTTAGCAATCATATCATTTATCTTCTTCTTTTATTTTAACTCATGTTATACTTTTTTTAAATTTTTTTTTTTTTGAGAAAATGGTCTAAAGCCCTCTCAAGCTATACACGAAATCTAAACTACATATTCTAATTTTATGGGGGTTCTATTACCCTTTGAATTTTCAATTTCTCTATTTTCTACACACTTAAACGCTGACCACAATACATAAACCAAACAAATATTTCAACGTGATTGCACGCACCAGGTCCCCCACTTTTCAACTCCCAATTTTGTTTTTCCCCCATTTCCTTCCTAAAATATAAAAGACTCATAAAAAATATTCTTTATCTTTTTCATCTCCTTCTCCATTTGCAGATGCATTTTTTGTTGATGATAGAAGGAATTGTTGTGTATTTTTAACTTTATTTCGTAGTTTATCAACTGATTTAGTAAAAGGTTAGTTTTTTATCCCTTTTTCGAGTTTTTGTTTTATTCCTTATAGTTTCTGTTGATTCGTGAAATTAAGAGCAACATTGAGTATGATTTATCCATACAAAGCTTATTCAAGTTTTCATTGCCTTTTTGTTTTATGAATTTCGAGAAAATTTGAAATTCGAATTAGAGACCTAAATAAGAAATTAAAGCAGATTACAAATCCTAAATTCAAGATTTGAAGTAGAAATGAACATAAACAACTAAATCCTACTTATTTTTTTGAGAGAAAATCGTGAACTTTTAATAGAAGGGACAAGGTTTTATGGTGGGGAAGAAGAAACAATGGTTTATTTGACGGTGGAAAGATGATTGTTGGAGAAAGAGAAATTTTTTGTCAAAATTTAAGGTGTTATCACCTTCTAACGCGCCTAGAGGAGGTGTTCTCACCTCCTATAACAGGTCAGTGTTTAAGTGTGTAGAAAATAGAAAATGTGAAGTTTAGGGAGATAATAGGACATCCGTGAAGTTGGAGTGTGTAGTTGAAATTTTAGGTATAGTTTGAAGGGGTTTTAGACCATTTTCTCAAATTTTTGATTAGTTATTATAATACATTATCAAAAATATGAATTAATAGTTGAAATGCGTTGATCAACGCAAAATATAAATTCTTTATATTTTCTATTATTACAACAAATATCAATAAGGCATAACAAGCTATCAACATCTTGAATTAGATACTATAATTCTAACTCTTATCTTTATTTAAAGACATAATACATTAAGATGTCTTTTAACTTGACTTCAAATTACATTCATGCCCTTCAACCTTGGGCGTGCATAAGTAGGCGCTTTAACTTGTATAAAGTTGAACAAATAGACACACATGTCATACATGACATCCTATATATGTCATTTTTTGTTCTACGTGTATTGTGTCACGTAGTACTCATGTATCTACTTATTCGAGTTTATACTAGTTTAAGTGTCTACTTGTGCATATTCAAAATTAAAGAATATAAATGTGAAATGAGACTAAATTAAAAAAATACTTTTATGTATTATGCCTTATTTAAAATATGAACTTGTTACTAATAGAACTATATTAACCGTAGTCTGTACATATAATAATTGCTTCAACAAAAGAATAGATTTTAACATTCAATTGATAAAAAAAAAAATTAAAAAAAAACTACCTAAAACTAATAATTTAAAACAAATTTTCAAAACAAAAGTAAGTAATAATTTACGTCTAATACTTAAAGCCTATATTAAAGGCATAATGCATAAACATTACCTTAAATTGGTTTTAACAGATAACTATGCCCTTTAATTTTAAGTGTGCACAAGTAGGCACTAAAAGTTGTATAAAATTAAGCAAGTAAATACACTTGTCCTACATAGCATAATATACATAGAACATCACGTAGGAAACAAAAATTGTCATGTAGTGTGTCATGTAGAACGATTGCGTCCATTTGCTCAATTTTATACCAGCTTAAGCGCTTTATGCACATCCTAAGTACAAGATCATAATTGTTAACTGATATCAAATTAAGAATTATATTTATTTTTATATCTGTATTAAAAAGCCAAATAAATTCAAATCACGTACTATAATACCTATTCAAATGGTTAATTCATCCAACTGCGCCCATGTGGGGTTCTCCTTGGAACAACAACAATGATCCATTATTGCATTGTAGGACTCCCTTAGTTTTATATTAATTATTTATGTATTCTTTACAAAATAATAAATTAAAATAATAATTTTACAAAATTTCTCCTATAAGATATTTTTTTACACTCTTCTAAAAGAAAAACTGTAAAGGCATAATGAATTTTTTATAGTTAATTATATCTTAATTTTATAAATTTAACAAACAACTTGATATAATTATTTATAATATAGTAGACAACTAATATATATGATGCGAAGCTGAAGGGAGTAACAAAGAATAGTGTTTTGCTTTTTCTGTCACTAAATAGAAAAAATATTAATTTCGTTTCAATTTATTAATCTTATTTCATTTATATTTGTTTAAATAGGAGTAGCTTCTTCTTTTTTTATTTAAAAGAATTTTTAATTTTAATTTTATGGTAAATCATACAAATCAATTTAAGACTATAAGATTAAGAAATTCTCTTAATCTTTTTAAATTTCGTATCGGAATAAAATCAGACAAATAAATTCGAACGGGATAAAGCATTACTAATATACAATATGCATGCAGACAAATAAATGTTGGTCCATATAAATATGATGTCAATTGTAGCTGATTTTGCTATAGAACAAAAAAAAAAGGAAGAATTATTAGGCTATATAGAATTATAGATGATGACGATGTAGTAAAATAATATTTTGTTGTTTTATGTATGGACAATTATTTCATGTTATTGGCCTTGTCTGTTTGGAGCATAATCTCGTGTTATGTTCCACAATATTTTTCATTAAAAAAAAATTATTAGTGAATTATTTTTAATTTTTTTTTATAAATATTTTATTTAAGTAAATAAAAATTATCATTGATGATATTTTGCTAAATGATTTTAAAGTTTTTTGTTATCGGGCACCTTACAATTCTTAACGAAGTTAGAGGTTTTTCTTAAACGGTAATCAATAAACCGATAATTAATTAATAATATACTATTTATACCATTTTGTATATAAAAGATCCTTAACTAAAGATGGGTTTTTACTTTTATTTGTGTTATCTCAAACTCTTGTTATTATACAACAAAAAGGTTGCTTTGAATAGATGCAAACTTATGAACTCATGTGCATAGTTCATTTGACTCGTCACCTCGTTTCTAAGTGATTACCGATAGCGATCAATAACGGATAAATCAATACTCAATAAGTCAATATCTTAGTGGTTCTATAACAGTTTAGCCTCTCTACAAATCGATAGTCAATAAGTTAAGTTGATAAACTTTACGACCAAACTGAATCGACCGATACGCAGTGAAATAGGAATTGATGGAGTTGAGGGTGGGAAAAAAACGAGCTTGAAAATGTTACTATATTTCAAACTTGTCTTCTTTATCTTCGATTAAAAACGTCATTTTTTAATCATTTTTTAAGAAATTTATTTTCTTAAAAAAAGTATTTTTAGATAGGTGTGACACACCATATTTACTTAATTGAATAGATCTTGAAATATTTTTCTCTGTTTTTTTCCTAACATCCATACTTAAAAATCATAATATCCAGTCACCACAATTAGGTGACAAAAACTATGTAAAGACATGTTGATGTATACATACATAGAGATAGATTGATGGAAGCATAAAAGTATGGATAAGTATTTCAATAATTCAATGGAATGATATCATCAAGGCCGATTGCTTCTCTCGAGATAGTAGTGAGTAAGAAAAACGCTTAGTCTATCGATGTAGTTCCAAGTCTTTTATGTCCCTCTGAGACTGATAAGAATTTTCCTCCTTTTGTTAAAATTATAGACTAGATCTTTATTCCTCTCCTTCAAGTTCTACCGCACCATTTTCGATCAAGTAAACCAAGCTCATAGAAAGAAAAAATCTTTTACATCGATGTATCGTACTCTCTCGATTAGGTCATCGTAAAAAAATACAAAAAAATCTTTCCAAAGTGACAAAAGCAATCGATGTAACTCTTCTTGTTGACTAATTTCAACTTTGATTTTAGTTTGATATGAAAAAAAGTAATCCTAAAAAAAAACTATTCTCCTTCGAATGAGCCATACACTGCATAAATATTAGTAAGACGTCAATACAAATATCAGATATTGATAGTCCAATTAAATGGACAAGACAAAATGCTTCTAAGCATGTTGCACATGTATCACAAAACTAAGACAAAAGGAAAAGATATAATAATGAAACAACCCACAAAATGTTTGGAATTCATCCATTTGTGTGTCACCATCAGAATCATCTTTCTCTTTAAGTCTCCTTCACTGTCTTTTTCAAAAAACAAGTTCTTTTTCTTTGTCCCCCCAATCCCTATAGCCACAACCTTTGACCCTTACCTCTAATGCACTCTTGAAAATGATTTAAATTATATATACTGATTTGGTAAATAATTACCATGTCAGGCTCGTTATGAAGAGTTACATATAATTTTCAATCAAGTTTACTTGACAATGCACAAAACTTGAACTATGGAAAGAAAATTAGAAACTCCCTAGCAATAGTTCCAAAAAGGATTTCTTGAATTACTTAAAAAGAATCCATTTCATTGGTTTTCAACTCAAGAGGGCCTTTTTTTGTAATAGAAAACCAAATCAATAAAATAGCTACAACTAAAAATAATTGAGAATATTTTCTTTTTGTTCTTTTCCTTTAGACAAAAAACTTAAGTTCTACTGTTCTAGCGCTAGCTATTGTTGCATTGCAATGCAACTCCTCAAAATATCAAAGAGACAATAGGAAGGGCAAAAATTAGGATGAGACCTTGGGTTTTATGAGTGTCACCATTGCCGGTCGTGGTACTTCAGGAGAGTGAAATTTGATCAACACGACAACCTTCGAGCATGAACACAGTGTCAGTCATGGTAGGACGATCAAGGGGGTCCGGTGCTGTGCAAAGTAAGCCTACTTTTACACCTAATAAGAACTCTTCCCATTCTGATGATTCAGGGTCCAGTTCAAGCAATCCTGGTTCTAACAATTCTGAAATTTGCCCTCTCTGTAATTGCCTCTTTACCCATTTCACAATGTCCTCATCCTGCGAGAACATTAAAGACTTTTTCCCTGTTAGCAGTTCAAGTAATACAATGCCAAAGCTATAAATATCTGATTGTCTTGTAGCTTCTCCTGTTAACGTTGCTTCTGGAGCTACATAGCCTACAGTCCCAACAGATGTTGAAGAGGAAGGTTCGGCTGGTGTGGCCACAGTAAGCTTGTCTAAGCCGAAGTCTGAAAGATGGGCTTCAAAGTCTGCATCGAACAGTACATTTTGTGGTTTAACATCTCCGTGAATGATAGAAGCTGCGTGGAGGAAAGCAAGCCCACGGGCAATGCCAAGTGCAACGAGGTGTCGCATTGGCCAATTGAGAACATGACCACCATCTTGATGAGATGCTTCTTGAAGGAGTGTTGCAAGGTTCCCGTTTGGCATGTAATCATATGCAAGTAGTCTAAGGTCTGGAGGGCCAGCATAGTACCCGCGTAGAACAGTTAGGTTTCTGTGCTTCACTCTGCCAAGCGATTCAGCCTCTTTTCTGAATGTGTTTTCATCTAGTGATCTATCTGGTAGTCTACAGATTGAGAGCAACATTCCATCACTGTAACAGGCCTTGAATAGCACTCCGTGGCGTGTTCTGCTAAGAACATTTTCCTCATCAAATTCCCTAGTTGCTTCGATTGTTTCAGCAACTGTAATTCTGTTATTGAACATAACAAGTTTTGGTCCAGCATTGTTACCACTGCCACGAGAACCACTGGTCCTTGAACTAACCCTTGCAGGGCTATGCTTCTTCTCCCCACCTGCCTTTTCTTTGAGCTTCCTACGCCATCTCAGTAAGGCGTATATGTAAAAACAGCAGCATGATGCAAGGAGAAGACCTCCACTAGCAGACACTGCAATAAGCATAATCAGTCTATTCTTACCATTACCAGTCCGCTCACATTTTCTTTTTAATGGCTCCCCACACAAACCCTGGTTGCCACTGTAATCCGATGGATCATTAAAACGAGAACCGAGCTTCACTGGTATCTGTCCTTCCAGCTTATTGTTCGATACATTGAAGTTCACCAAATTAGGGAGCACTGTAAGATTTTCTGGGATATTCCCACTCAAGTTGTTTCCGGAGAGGTCAAGGGTGATTAAGCTTGATAAGCTGGAGAGTGATGCTGGGATGTTCCCCGAAAGATGGTTCATGTCCAGCACAACCGATGTGAGGGATGAACAATTGGAAATAACTTCTGGAATTTCACCTGTCAGGGTATTTCTACCCAAATCCAACACACTCAAATGGGAGAGACGTGCTAGATCAGAAGGAATTTGGCCACTCAATGAATTTGACCTCAGATTTAAAATCTTCAGAGCAGTGTTATTACCCAAGTCAGGAGGTACTGAACCAGATATGTGATTCTTAGACAACGAGAGGACAACTAACGATGTCAAGAAGCCAAACGTAGATGGTATATGACCTGAAAATGAATTGGAAGATAGATTCAAGTACTGCAAACCCATTAAGCTACTAAAACCTTCAGGAACATTTCCAGACAAGTTGTTTTCTTGCAAAGCAATCACTTGTAAACTAGGCAAACCACCAAGAACAGATGGCAATTCGCCTGATAAATTCAGTCTACTCAAATCAAGAACTACAAGCTTATACAAAGTTCCAATGCTAGACGGGATAGTCCCTGAGAAGCCATTCTTACTCAGATTTAGAACCGATAACTGCTGAAGGTTCTCAATAACAACAGGAATACTACCTGAAAACTTGTTTCCACTAAGATTCAATGTGCTTAAATTGCTCAAAAACATCAACTCCTCAGGCAAGCTTCCGGTAAGACTGTTTCCTTCCAAATTCAAACTTTCAAGACTAGTGATATTGCTAAAACTAGAAGGGATTGAACCCGAAAACTGATTTCTTCCCATTGACAAAATCTTCAAGTTACTAAGATCACCTAAAAAAGCTGGAATTTCCCCTATGAATCTGTTTCCTTCAAGATCAAGAACACTCAAACTACTACATTTCGTTATCCCAACCGGTATATTACCTTCAAATGAATTATTTCCTATTCTCAGTTGCTCTAAACTCAACAAATTCCCAATGGAACTCGGGATTGTACCCGAAAACAGATTCTCTGACAAGTCCAACGACGACAATGCATAATTGTCTGTCAAGAAAAAAGGGAAATCTCCATGTATCTGATTGTGTTGAATATCTAAAACTTGCAATGAACTAAAACATTTAGATGATTGTGGGTGAAGAATCTCAGAGAAGGCATTGGAAAAACACTGCCAAACTGAACAATCTGAGGGCAGGAGGAGTACAGAAAAACCATTGAGAAAATGGAAGTTTGATAAGTTATCCAGAAAAGCTATATGCGAAAAATCTATCACCTTAATCTTCGGAAGAGCAGCAATCCCCGCCGGTATAACACCAGTAATACCATTTCCTTCAGCACTCAAATGCACCAACGACGAACAGTTCGAAATTGCAGAAGGAACTGTTCCTTCTAACTCATTATAGTCAAGCATAAGATACTGAAGTTGCTGAAGCCTACCTAAACTCGCCGGAATATCACCGGAGAATCGATTGTACGACAGATTAAGCAGAATAACCTGAGAGAGCTCCGATATTTTCTCCGGTATACCACCGGTAAACAAATTCTCCGAGACATCAAAATACCTCAGATTCACCGGCAAATCACTGGGTATTTCACCATATATCTGATTTCCAGCCACATTAAACGTTTCAAGGTCAGTCAAATTCATAATCTCCGGCGGGATTTGACCGGAAAACGAGTTATACTGGAAGGAAAGAGTATCCAGAAGTTTGCATTTGGAGATTGAAGCAGGTATAGTTCCATTAAAGAAATTTGAACGAAGAGTAATCTTACGCAACATTCGCAAATCAGAAATCTGAGTAGTGAGAAACCCACTAAGCTGTAAATGTGGAAGACGAATTTCACTCACATATGAATCATTTGAACAAAAAATTCCTCGCCAATCGCATGGAGCAGAAGGAGATGTAGAATCCCAACTTGTGAGTGCTCCAAGTGGGTCATGAATACTACTTTTGAAGGATTGAAGTGCTTGAATTTCTGGGTTTTGTTGAGAAAAGCAAAAGAATGAATGGGTGAAGAGAAAGAAGAAGAAGAAATTTACAGAAGATGAAGAAGTAGCCATGGAGATTAAGGGTATCATTGTGAGAGTGAGACAGTGAAAGATGATTGTTATTGGCAGGGCTGAGCTAGTTTTGGTAAGTGGCGGAATCAGAATTTTTACTACGGAAAAAAATGATCGGGAGGAAAGAGGGGAGCTCCTTCTCCTAAGTCGTAGATTTGTAGATTTAAAATTTTCATTAACGAATGGTGGAATTTTTATAACTCGCGCACTCAAAATTTTCACTAATAAAGGATGAGACGGACTTCATCTATAACTCGCGTATTCAAAATTTTCAATAATGAAGAATGAGATTGATTCTATAACTCGTGTACTCAGAGTTTTCCTTAATGAAAGACGAGATTGTTTCTATAATTCACGCTCTCAAAATTTTGCTAATAAAAGATAGAATTGTTTATAAAGAATGGAGTTGCTTCAGATAACTCGAATTTTTACTAATGAAGGGTGGAGATGTTTTTGATAAGTCACGAACTCAGAATTCTTATTAAACTAAAAAATACGTTCGACTATGAAAATTTTTACTAGAAAAATAAAAAATGAAATTGGTTTTCATCAATTGCGGACTCAAAATTTTCATTAATAAAGGGTGAAGTTATTTTTAATAAGCTATGGACTCATTATTTTCACTAATGAAAGAATGAATTTAATTTTGATAAATAGTGAATTGTCAAAAATTTTACGAATAATTAAAATGTATTTCTGAATAAGTGATTCGATTGCATATTTTTTGTATCTCGATTTTATAATCGTCAATACAAAATTATTAATAATAAAAATATATTCTTATAAGTGATAGATTCACAACTTTTACTAATAAGAGAATTTGTTCACTATAAATAAAATTCAATTTTTTTAAAAAAAATTATAATTTTTTCACTTTATTTTATGAATTGAGTGTATAGTGTGAAGTAGATGTGGAGATTTAGAGTTTTATGAAGGAACATTTATCAAATGTGATGTGGAATTAAAAATGTCATAAATCTATGGACTATATGGTTTAATGTGGGTTGGCAAAATTTAACCTCTTATGTGTTGGAAAATATTGGTTAATCAGAAATCTTATCCAACTATGGATTTTACAAACTTGACATGACTTTTGATTATGTAAATTATAAAATAATAATTGAATATCATATTAAATGTGTTGAATTTTATACAAAATAACCAAAAAGAAAAATATCAATAAATAGTTTTGATATATGAATAATTCCTTTTGGTAATTAATAACCAAATTAATGGAAAGTTCAATCGAAAAGACTTGTGTAGTAGGTGAGACATTTCATTTAGTCATAAATTTTTTAGCATTTTTCCTTTTAATTGAGAAAAGATATTTCACATATAAAATCGATCTTTTTTTAGAATCAGTGACGTAGTTGATCATAATTGACATTCCTCTTGAATTCAAGTCATTAATTCGATCATGATCTCGAGTGTAGATTAATGGACTGTGATATCATTATCATAGACCAAGAAAGCTCAATCCAAAAGACTATTACGATGGGTGAAAGAATTCACTTTTAATCTTAATTAAATGATCGTTTGATAATTGTATTAAAAAAAAGTTATTCACATATTAATTTTCGTATGACTTATATGACGTTTGATAGACAAATAAAAAGTAAAATATTCATATATTAAATTAATATGATATTCAGTTGACGATTTAGAAATAATTTTATCATACATTGATGGGGTGGGGTGGAGGTGGGTGGTGGGGGGTGGGGAGGTTATGTGTTTATTTTTCAATTTTCATTTGCGCTAAATAGAAGAGAATAATCTTATAATGTATAATTAAATTAATAATTGTGGTTAAGTACATAATCAAATACTTCATTTGTATGGTATTGTTTGTCATGTTGCGTTTTTGAAAGTCAATTTAACTAATTTTTAAAGTTATATTAGATCACATTAATTTTATATTTTAAACAAAAAAAAAATATTCTAAAACTATATGAAAAAAATACTATAAATTGCAAGTTTTTGCATATTAATGTGATGAAAAATTGTAACTAAATTGTTGACAATTTTTTTTTAGTTTGATACTAAAAATAAAAATCATGACAAATAATACTGAACGAAAAAGTATTCCTTAATAAGGTATGAAAACAAAAGAGGAAAGAATAGGATGTTACATTTTCTCTTTACATTAAATATGATGTTTATGCTAAAGTCTAATTAATTTAAAATTTTATATTAATTTGTTGTAAGATTCATTGAATCAATAGAACCTTTTTCACACCCAAAGTATAATATTACATTCGTCCACATTTAATTATCATAATTTTTTTTAAAGAATTAAATGATAATAATTTTGACTAATTATAATATTTAAATTTTTGTACAAGTATTGAATATCTAAATTTTTTGTCTAAAATATCGAATGAATGAAATCTAATTTAACTTTAAAAATCTGTCAAATTGACTTTTAAAAAACGCAATATGATCAATAAAAATTAACAGGTGATGCTATTTATTTTTTAGTTACCTACCTCTTGTGAATCATTTGTTTGTAGAAAATTATTGTGAGCAATTTAGTTTAGTCTCCTTCTTCTTTTTTTCATCATCTTACACAAAGTCAAAAAACCAAGAGTACCATGTTTTTGTTTTTTCAAACAAAGAAAGAAAATCTATTATTCTGTTTTTTTAAAAAAAAGTGCAATTTTTAAATTAAAAATAGTAAACAATTTTTTATCTTAAAAATATAATATCACTCTTATAACAAAGCATAATTAAAAGAAAAATTAAATATTATTATACATATAAAAAAAACATCAATTAATTTTATTATTTATTTTGAAAAAAAGTTGGAGAAATAATTTATTATTAGACTACTATTTTTTCACCTTTTATTGTTCTGTCATTTCCTTGTAACCTTTTCCACCAAATTTGTTGACTTTTGGTAATTTAGATTTACTGTTTTTAGGATGTGGGTGGCCAATTAAAGGTGCACAAAAAGCAGAAAAAAATGAATAAAAATAATACTCTTTTTAGATTACAAAAAGGAGAAAGAATTGCACAAAAATAAAATTAATATATATATTTTTTAATTATCAAGAAAACAAAGTATATAAAGATATAATTAAAAAAATATTTATTAAAAACAATGTTTATCTACACAATTGACTATTTTATTTCATTGATTTCAAAAGATAAATAAGAGAGTGATTTTGATGAGTTTTTTGAGTCCAAAAATCACTTGATTTTTTCAGATATTTTTTGAAAAAAAACATACTTTTTTTTTTGTCCATTATATTCCATATTGTATCTCCAAATGCCTATTTATAGTTAGAAAAAAAATGTTATTTTATGTATTTCAAATAATTTATTACTTTATAATTCCGAACTTATATTTATTTACGATATATATAGTCATTTTTAAAGTATATTATATTCAGAATATTATTAATTTATTTTATTGCTTTTTAATAATGCATTAAGTTATATTGGAGTGATAAAAATAAACGAAAAAAGTACTAAAAAGTTTTACTGACATAAAGTTCAAACACTTTTAACAGAATATAAATTATATTACTTGTTATAAAGTCTATCTGGTAAAGGGTAGAATTGTAGATATAAAGGACCACAAAAACCCAATAATTGTGTTGACATTATATTGGTTACTTTGTGCGTCTATTTTTATGTATTATATTTTTTTTAGAGTTAATTTATTTAATTTTAAAATTTAAATTTATATTAATTGAATTTTAGAGATAAAATAAATTATGAGTATGATTAAAAATACGGAAAATATAATAAAATTATAATTTTTCACATATTAATATGATTATAAAAGTATATAGTAAAATATTATTCAAGTTTCTTATAACTCGACAAAAAAAATGAACATAACAATTAAGAATGAACGAAGAAATATATTACTATTTTCTTCTACTAAAGTCAATAGGTAGGTTAATGTGATAGCTACAAAGATACATTAAATATCATTTTTGCTTGTGTTTTTGGCGGGAGTTTATTCAAATCATTCTATGAAAATTAAAAAATTCAAAGTTAAATAAATTATTTTTTATATATGATTAAAATGCATAAAGGATTATTTTTTTTAATTTAACTAAAATTATAAATCGTTTAAAACTAATATTTAATTTAATTGATGGTGTATATATATATATATATAAAGTTTGGTATAGAAAAATTATATGTTTAGCAATTTAAAAGGATCATCTTAATAAGATTGAGGATCACTAAGTTAAATTTTGAAAATACATCTTAAATTTCGAATATAGATGAGAGGAAGTTGCTCGGATGCTAAGTACCCTTTACTTTTAATTCGAAATTGCGAGTTCGAATTACGAAAGAAACAAAAGGGGTGAGAATTCCTAGGAGGAGGGTATTATAAAGGATTAATTTCTTCATAATACGAAATAATGTTTGAGATAGAGATTTACTTAAAAAGAAAACATACATGAAGAAATTTGTAATATAATTTTTCACTCAAGATCTAAAACAATGAAATTAAGATGATAAATTATCACAAAACATCCAATAATCTTTTGACTATTCATAAAAAAATACCAAGATACGACTAAATTCGATCTTGACAGTTAAACACTTTAAAAAGATTCACAAAATCCTCTTTACATTAAATAAATTCACAAAAAAATTCAAACTTTCGAGAAATATAAAACTAACCGTTTTTGAATTACGAATTTTTTTATAAAACTTCCTCGATAACATTTCTTTATTGAATCTCCTTGGACTCCCATAATGTTGCAAAAACAGAAGATTCTAGTTCCTTAATCCAACCCCAAAGTGCTCTAAACATGATTATCAAATCAATTAATGTAAAAAATATCAAATAAATTGTTAGAATTATAAAAATAACAACAAATAACAAGGCAAAAACTATGTCTATTTTATCAATTTTCCCCAAATGTCCTGATTTAAAATGTGAAAAAACATTAATCAAAAAAATAATTAATAAACCTGTAATTAATCCAGAAAGTAGAGTCAATATTGCTCTGCATATGAACTTGAAGGCATAATGGCAAGGCTTGTTTTCTCTTTTTGAATTATTATTATTCTCCATATTTATTTGTAATTTTTTTTCTATGGTATTGGAAAAAGAAAAATAATACAGCGGTTCTAATTTATGTGATGTAATTTAATTTAACACCAATTTTAAAAAGATTTTTTTTAATATATATATATAAATTTTTGAACTGATTAAAAAAAACGAGTCAATAATAGAAACAAAATTGAATTGGTAAAGCAATAAATTTAAGGGAAGTAATTAAGTTCTAAAGAAAATATTTGATTGGGGATTTACTTACTTGAAATATCATATAGGGATTTTATTTATGGTTTGATTTTTATATGCACTTTATATAATTGAGGTGGTACGTTACTTGAAATATCATATAGGAATTTAATTATGATTTGGTTTTTATACCCCTTCTTAAAGATGTGCGTGAAGGAAATAGGATATAACGTGATATGGTGACGTAAAGTGCTGGAGAGGTAAGTGGTCAGGAATAGCGGGAGAATATAATGGTGAGATAAAAGTTAGTTTATTAATAAATGATTGTCTTTATATAGTCGGTTTTTAAAAAAATTAATTATGTGAAGTCTTATATAAAAGAAATATATCAACTTATATAAATAAGGAAAAAATATAAATAAAAATAAGAAAGAAGAATATAATTATAAGAAAAAATATTAATATTGCATTTTTAATAAAATTTGAGACAGTAAGGGTGGTGTGTTTTGGTATGAAGGACAAGTTTTCCATGGAAAAGTTTTTTTCTAACAAAATGTTTACTGGAAAACAAGTAGATTTTGACTTATTTCTCATGGTTGGTGGTGAGAGTAGAAACATATTTTCCGGAAAGATTTTAATATGTGATTTATGAATGAAAAAATCTTTTTGAGGAACATCTTTATAGTACAGAATACAAAATTAAATTTATGAAATTGAAAATATTTTTTTAAAAATATTTTTGTTGGGTGGTGGTGATAGAGGGTGGGGGGGTATGGGGGGGGGGGGGGAGCAGAGGGGGGGGGTAGGAGTGAAAAATAAAACTTTAAGTTGATAGTATTTTACAAAAACAAAAAATTAAGTTTTTGGGAGTTGGGTGGGGTGAGGGGGGAGAGGGTGGTCAGAGATCGGGTGAAAAATAAAAATTTGAAATTTAAAATATTTTTTTTCTATCAATTGTGTTTTCCCAAAAAAAAAAGTAATTTTAAATGGAAGAACTTTGAAAAACTGTTTTCCTTAATTTTTGAAGGGCAAGTAGTCATTTCCTTAATTTTGAGGAAAATGAGTTGATTTGCGAAAACATTTTTTCAAAAACTTTGCCCTAACCAAAAATGAGAAAAATTGGAAAATTATTTTCCAGAAAATGTTTTCCTTCATACCAAACACACTCTAAATTGAAGTTGATTTACACTAAATAGTACTAACATCAAACTTGATGTAAATTTGATAGTATTTGAACTGGAGATGGGGTGCGCGATTTAATAGAATTCAATAGCTTTACCTAGAATTACTAAGTTGGGAAGACTTTGGGGTTGGGGGCTAAACATATCAAATTTTCTGAAAATTAAATCAAAGAAGCACCGCATATCAATTAGTTGTGAGAGAATTATTGAAAACACACTTAATTTTGCATAAATTATTAGCTTTGTTTTCAAACTATCAATAGTCTTAAAAAATATTTTTTATTGACAAATTAAATTTAGATACAACTCTGATCTTCCACCTAATATAGAAAGTGGTCTCAAACTCTTGTAGGATTGTGTATTTCACTCATATTCAAATCGAGACTCTTAATAAAAAAAAATTGAGAGAAGTGTTGAAAACACCCTTAATCTTGGTGAGAATTTAAGCGTATATCTCACTCATGTTGCAAGATCAGGGTATATTTAAATTTCTTTAGTCAAATAAGAAAGTGTCTTAAGTTGTCAATAGATCGAGAATGAATCTAATAATTCGCGTAGAGTTTAGAAATGTTTTTAGTACTTCGGTCATAATTTGATTTATTTTTTCGCTTTTCCTGAAATTTTAATTTTACTTTATTTGAAAATTAGTATTTATTTTCACTTTTAATTTTTCTCTTTTTAAATTTACTCTTTTTTTTTATATATAAAATAATTACATTTAAATTTAGTTCATGTTTAAATAATGTTTTACGTTTTTTTCAAATTCAAAATATTCATTAGAAAAAAGTATGATCAAACACAATTCTAATTACAACTTTGAAAATTTCAAATGATTTTCTCACTAATTCTGGTATTAAGAGAGAATAGAGAGTGTACACCACATTCTTGAAGGCATTTTGGCAGCTTCCTAACCAATTAAATCATGAAATTAGAGGTAAATAAAAGTTGTGGTAAAATGATAAATATTATTATTTTTTAAACAAACAATTAAGTCGCTATAGTAAGCTTAATTAATACGGTAACTTGAAAAAATCTTTTTATGGCTACTAAACAATTGAAGTGATTGAACGAAATATTGATTGATTCAATATCAAATTTCAAATCTCCATATATAGATGGCTAATGATAGGGGTTGCATTTTACGGAAAGAAAGCTAATGACAAAAAGTTATTAATTTTTTAAAAAATATTTTCGTTGTTTTTCGTCATGCCGAATTTAAAAAAATATAAATGAAAGTCTAATTCGACTAGAAACAGTTGAATATGATTTTTTGGAAAAGAAAATTCATGACTCAAAAAGTAGTAGCTAAGGTCGGAGCTAAGAGTTCATTCAATCCCCTTCGATGAAAAAACTTGATGCTTTATATATGATTTTAATTTTGTTTTTATGTATATATAATATAAATGTTGAACCACCTTCAAATTATTGATGTGTTTGCTTTTTCAAATTATGAATCTCCTTAGTGAAAATCTTGACTTTCCACTGATAATATTAGAATGAAATAATATCTTATATGGAGATTGAGGAAGTGATGAGTTGCCAAGCTTTGCCTCTACTTTCTTTAAACTATGCTTCTTTGTTGGTGAAAGATGTATGGAATTCTAAGAGTTTCTATGAATATGTTTTGAAATTTTGTCTTGTCAAATACCCTTCTTCTTTTAATTTTTATGGAGTCTGGTTAATATTTTGATTTAAAATTTAAATTTCATACGTCTATTTCCTTTTATCGATATCTTTAAGTTCATATCTGAGATACCACTATTTGATTGCAACTTGAAGTAGTGACCCTGTCATGTTTTTTCCCACATGAAATTAATGATAGATTATTTTTTTTATATTGAAAATATTGAATTCAGTTGAACTCGTTAATTATATACTCCATCCGCTATGCATATATATATCACCAACAAACTATGTTGGGGCATATTCATAAACTTTGAAATGTTTTAAGAATTTCATAGAATTTTAAAGTTGAAATTTGAAGGCTTTACAATTATGGTATTGGGATTCACTTGCTTGAGAAAAAAGCCATAGAGGACTTGGACATTATTGATGAGCCACACCCTATTAATCCTATTTCCTTTGAGGTAAATTATTAGTTTTTCTTTCTTAAATATTTTATGTCCAGTCTAACACGATCAGTAATAAACTGAAACAAAGAGGGAGTATGCAATGTATTTTTATTATTTTATTTTTTATAATAATAATAATCGAGCTAACTTGAACTATTAGAAACTATAGAAAGATAGAATTGAAGAAGAAAAGGCTTTGTCGTGATACAATCCTTAAAGAGATATATTGCTCGTATATTATTTATTAGGGGGTTACAAACAATTTCATTCGTGATCCAACAAAGCCCTAGTATATATATTGCTAGTATATTTTTCTTGAATTACTTTAGGAGAATCCTAATTTTTATAGAATTACTTGAGAGATAAACTTTTCATAATAGTCATGCTCTTTCGCAAATAGATGCCTTTGTGTTCAATATTTTTAAGACCTCAAAACATTACAAACTAATTCAATATGCACGTTCTTCAATTATACTGCTAGCTAGTTATTACCTTATTACATCCCACCAACACAAGTACTACGTACATAACTTTTGCCCTTAATAAACGGGAATAAACTATTCACTATAACACTTTATGTATCTGTTAGAATTTAAACCTGATTATTATCTTACTACATCGACAAGTAGAGACCACACTTTGATTGATACACTTATTACTATGACATTTTTTTCTGTTATTGATGATATTTTATGTTTTATGAGTTTGAGATCGTATTGTTAACTAATGAAGTTATTTAATAGTGCTCAAGGGGAACTAAACACTCATCGAGAAGGAGGGTAGCAAAACTTAAGTTGGTTATAGGTTTGTTGCGACTAGGAGTAACAAATGAGTGAATCAAATCGAATATGAGTCGATTAAAAATGAGTTAAATGGGTAAAATCGAAAAATATTTACCCATTTTGCCAACCCTAATTGCGACTAATTTTTTTTAAAAAAAAACACATTTGAATTGTTATATTTTACGAGTTTTATATATATTAGCAGTTAATTTTCTTTTTATCTATATATATTTTTTGGAGATTCATATCTCAATTATTATTGTTTTTATATTAAAATAAACCTCGATACATATAATTGTTAATAATTTAATAAATATTTGGCCAACTTAATATCAAGATGTGTTTAGCTAATGAATAATTATTTTTTTTTAAGATAATGATAGTTGAGACAAGTAAAATAATTGTCAGTTTAGATATGAAATTCTCTAAAAAAATTAATACTAGTTTAGTAGGAGCCTAAAATAATAGCAAACCTAATTATTTTAGCCAATTAATTAATTATATAACTTGTACAAAAATTATATTGTATACCTTTCATCAAAATAATAGTCAAGACATATATATTTTATTATATAATATTTTTTTAACTATTAAATATAATTAATTTGAGTGCAATCTAAATTATAACTCTGACTTTTTTGTGTGGTTGTTAATAAATATCTAGAAAATACGACACATAAGTGGGAAAAAATGATACAATTTGTGATGTTTCAACAAAAGACAAAAAGGATCATTAAATAATGAATTGATGATATAAAGATCTTTTTTTCTTTAATTTTCTTTTTTGGATTTTAAATATGTGATCTAAAATTATGATATGAAATTAAAATTATATTTAAATACATAATTTATATTTGTCAAGTTATATTTATTTCCTTTCATAAATATATGAAAACTCTATAAATTGTGAAAATTATTATAAATATTAATTCTTACACAATTTTGTTATTTCTCGATTTGTGCGGTCATTCTTGTGCAGGGGGATGCTATTTTTTTCTGTATCGTTTCAATTTTATCGAATATCCCCGAAGAGACTACACAATTTTACCAGTTTAATAAATTATAGTTCATAAATAAAAAATCATATTCTAGGTTATCATATTAATAAATCGTATAACTTCCAACTTTCTATAAGTAATTATTTGTGATTACAAAATTTTAAAAATACACATAAATTTTATAAGAAATACAATAACCAATAAAGTAACGACATTAATGTTTGATATAACGTGTGTCACTATATAAATAACTTTTCGCAGACCTGACCATGAAACACGGGTGGGGAAAGAAAAAGGGAAAAACAAGGGAGAATAAGATGTGAAAGGCGAGAACCGAAAGTTTACATTTTAAAAAAATTATTAATATTATAATTAAGATCTCTACATAAATGTGTATATGTCCACACTCATTTGAAATTATAATTCAATTATCATACGTCTCATTTGAGTTTTTCTTTTTCATCGTTTGAGTCAATATTAAAAATTACTTCAAACCGCACTGTTTCACAGCACTTATCAACCATATTTTTCTAGATACTATTTATAAATTTTGGCCTAGGCAGCGATGGCTCGGATCTCGCATCGGAGTATATCCACCCTGCCCCGACAGGGACTGCAGCACACACACTTCCTTACAACTGATGCAGAGCCAAGTGTCCTGAATTGTGTAGGTGGTTCAAGCATGTTAGCTGTACGAATGTTTCTTCTCCCCCAATGCTAATAATCTCAAATGGAATCTCAAATTCTCACTATTTTCTTCAGCAAATCGATTCGGAAAACAAGTATTTAACCAAGGAAGAACACTGGTTCAATCAGACTCTTGATCACTTTTCTCCCTATGTAAGTAATTATCCTCTTTTTGAAGTATGGGAAGGGAATTATAAGTTGAGGAATCGAACTCTTGGGGTGAAGGTTTACTAGTTAATCAATTGAGCTATTGGATTCTCTAATCCTGTTCTGCTTTTTTTTTGAAATCTGTTGGTAATTTTAGGGAAACAGAGTTTGTTAAGTATTGTATGGTTTTAGTTTATATGCAATGTTTAATTTGATTTATGAAAATTTTCTTATGATATATTGAATTTTATGCTGGCACTTTTGGATTTTATTTTTTTTTGGGATTTCTGTTTTTACATTGCAAGTGTTGTTAGTGGGAGGGGGAAAAGTATTCCGTCAGAAATTAAGTTGTTAGCTGCATACACTATGTTGGTGAGATGGTGAGAGGTGGCGGTATATGCCTAGAACAATTAATGGAGGTATATGTTGTTGTGCGTAGGGGTAGGGTGGTATCTCGCAAAGTTAGTTAACCTGCTCCCTACAGTAAATTAGTTGACCTGATACAAGTTGTAGGTGAGTGACAAGTATCTCGTAGAATTAGTCGAAGTGCATGCAAACTTGGGTTCGCTGTTTTTCTTAGAAAAACTCATGATCTACCTTTGAAAATAGAGTTTTTAGTAATAAAAATGAATCCTTTAGACGGTTTCTTGTTTTCTGATGCACATTACATGTTTGTGTAGTCGCTTTTGGCAAAGGGAAAAAACTTTTTTGTGTGAAATTTGGGTTCGCTTGTTTTCTTAGAAAAACTCATGATCTACCTTTGAAAAGAGGTTTTTAGTAATAAAATGTGATCCTTTAGCAGGTTTCTGGTTTTTTGATGTTACTTACAATTTTTTGTGTATAGCTTTTCGCAAAGGGAAAACCTTTTTTGTGAAAATTGTTGGATTTTTTTTATGAACAAGGAAACCCGTGGCCGCTATCCTTGGCAGGTGCGACAGGGGTAAACACCCCGCCTCCTATGCAATTAGCTCGCAAACCACCATAAGAGAGGCAACCCGCACTAGGGCAAGCTTGTGCGACGAGCTCGAACCAGAGGCACAAACCCTTGCTTTCGCTTTGGCAAGGGGTTTTGAACTTGAGACCTCCAACATGGAAGTCCTAAGCTCAAACCACTGGGTCACCCCTTCGGGTAAAATTTGTTGGTATTTTTAGGAAAGAGTATTTGTTTAAGTAGTATGATTTTCACTTATATACAGTGTTTAGTTTGATTTATGGAAAATTTTCTTGTGTTATTTTGAATTTTGTGTGATGCATTTTTTGGGAAGAATTGTTTTTGGGTTCGCCATTTTTTCTTGGAGAAAGTCATAATATACCCTTGAAATTGTAGTTTTTAGAGATAAAATGTTTTTTTGTCAGATGAATATTTGTTTTTGCTGCAACAAGTTGTTGTGATTTTGTACTGATGAGGGAGAAACAAAGTGGTAAATAAGGGAGAAAGGGAGGGAATTTGCTACAGTAGATTGACCCATTGTATAGCTTTAACTCGGTG
Organism: Solanum habrochaites; assembly: GCA_027704765.1. Taxonomy (NCBI): domain Eukaryota; kingdom Viridiplantae; phylum Streptophyta; class Magnoliopsida; order Solanales; family Solanaceae; genus Solanum; species Solanum habrochaites. The sequence goes on from JAKWJA010002491.1 coordinate 5,218,172, forward strand.
CTGCAATTTGTAGGATCATCGTACATTTGGACAGAGGTACTATGAGTTTCTTGACCATTTCCGAATTCCTGATGGACCAATATTTTTGAAAATTTGTGGAGAATCTGCATGCAGTGGGATACCGAACGATTACCTCAGTGTAAGTTGATAGTCTTTACTTCTGATACTATTCCTAGTGAATGTATTCTTAAAATTCTTGTTTCATCCTTTGATTTTGTTTATCAGGACAGTTGGTCTTTGTCATTGTCCCTTCCAGCTTCCCCCCTTTTTTTCTCCACTACCCAACTCACTTTCTATCTCCCCTTTTTTCCATGGGTGGGTTACATGGTGGTATGGGTTGGAAAAGGAACTGGAAAAGAAAGTGTACTTCCATTTCATGTCACCTAAGTTCTTTAGGGAACATTTGAAAAAAAATGTTGATCTGTATTTATTTTATATCTAGCTCCACATTTACTGCAATATTGGTTTTATAATCAAGTACACTTTAGCACTACTAAAGTTGGTCAAAATGTTCTCTTGTGGGTGTTAACTTAACTATCTCAGACGATATCTATTTGAATCGATTTAATGCTTTTTTGAGTTGAAGGAAACAAGTGCCTCTCGCCTCAACATTTTCATATTATGTTCTCTTTTATGGAGACTTATATGTCTGACATGGCAGTGTGCCACGAAAATTCCTTTGTCAATGTCTTTGATGCTGAAGAAGCATTGGAACTACAATATACCCGGGTAGAGTGTACACAGACCTTACCTGTACCTTGCGGAGATACAAAGACTTTTTCTTATGTATTTTATTGTGGTAAGTAAGTAAACAATATTGTCCTTAAAGCATTTGTGTATAATCTAGGCAAACAATATGGGGATCGGGAATGGGACAGGGGTGGGTTGTGTTGGAGGATATAAGGAGAATATCAATGTGGAATGCCACTTATGGAACTTGTGTTTCCTACTTCTGCTAGGGAAGTCTTTTCTTTTTAGGAACTTATTTTCCTAGAGAAAATGTTCTCCAAAAATTTTGATCAACCAAACATGGAAAATTGGAGAACAGAAAAGATTTTCCTCCATACCAAACACACCCTAATACTCTGGATATACTTTATTTGTATGTTATAACTGGAGAACTAGAATTTTTGACGGCTTCTAGCAAAAAGAGAAAATGCCCTGACATATGTACATCATTACTGAAAATTTTGAACTTTCTTGTTTCATCTTTCAACCTATCAAACCAAAGGTTCTGTTTCTGTAAGTCTCTCGGGAAAGAAAATTAGTTTCCAGTATGGCCTTCATAATCCTAAATAAGCTGATATAACAAGTGCTTATTTGATTCATTGGAGACCTAAATCAAAATTACAAATGGACATTCGCTGAGAACGCCTTCTTTTTTTCCTGGAGGCGTTTACTAATGACTATTCCCGTACATCTTTTGTGCATTTTGCAGTTTTTGTCTTACTTGCGTAAAAAGAAAAAGAGAAAAAGAAAGATTAGTCTCCAGTAATACCATTTAGCCTATATATCACTTTTTTTGTCATTTTAAAGTACTATGGTCAGATAAAAATCTTACTTGATGAATAAAATGTAACAGTAACCTTCTTCACACTTTTTTCCTTTTGTCAAATGAAGCTTTTAATAAAAATCACCACAAAACAAGCTTGCAAGGCGTTGTTTGGTGATCAAAGTTTTGTATTGAATATGGTCCAGTTTTTGAAATACTACCAAAATAAAATCTGTGACACCAAAGTCAGTCAGTGGAATTGTGCATGTCTAACTTACTGTTTAAATTCAAAATTGTTAAGAATTTTTACTATCTAATACAGTCATGTTTTCAATTTTAAAATCAAGGTGTAAGGATATGTTTGTTATTTCAGATGCTAGTATCTTTATTACTTATACGAAGTACTCGTATTCCATGTCATATCTGGTGTACTATAATAGAGGAATTCCCACATAAGTTATGTAGAACGTGATTTTATTTATACGAGGAACAGAAATGGTAACCGCTCCACATAATAATGCAGATTTCACACCGATATTTTGATCCAAACAACCTAGGCACTGAGTTCCAGCTTGTAGTATTCTGGTTAGCTAACTCAAAACAAGCACATGGCAACATGTTCTGGCTGTGATAATGACTTGTCGTCTAGAGTCATGGAAGGCTAAAACCATAAGCTAACTTACTTTTACTTTGTTTGGTTTGAGGACTGGTTGGGAATATGCACTGAGCCTGAAGAATACTTCTGAACCTTGAATGTCTAACAGGTTTTAGCAAAGAAGTTTGGAGCTGCTATCGTTACTCTTGAGCATCGGTATTATGGGAAGAGTTCACCCTTCAAGTCCTTAACAACTGGGAATCTGAAATATTTGTCATCAAAACAGGCACTTTTTGACTTAGCAGCTTTCAGGAATTTCTATCAGGTTGGCATCTTAATCCAATTTCCTTTATCTATGGTAATCTCATATCAATTCGAAGCATGCCACTTCTTTTACAATCAAGCTCGATAGTTTGTGGGTTACATAACTGCTTCTCTAATCTGATAGCATGACAATAGTGGGATTAGCCAACCTCCAAATTTGTGACACTATAGGTAACATGCCTTGGTATCATAGCACTTGGCCTAAAACTAACTTAAAACCTGAAGAGCATCTTGTTAATGAAATGCATGTTATGTAAGTTCAAATTGACAATGAAATAATTAACTTAAGGCAAACATGAATTGATGAGCCTTTTTTTTGTTGGCACCTTGAAGCTAACCACATCGTATTCAGGTTTGTGTTATATAAGGCCGTATATTTCTCAACTTATTTGGTTTCCCACTTCCCCAACCTGTCTTCTACCCTCTTTGTATGGTGTTTTCATCAGGGATAATATTGTCGATATGTTTGCAGGAGTCCTTGAATGTGAAGCTCAATAGATCTAATATTGAAAACCCATGGTTCGTCTTCGGTGTTTCTTACTCCGGAGCCCTTAGTGCATGGTTTCGCCTGAAGTTTCCTCACTTAACTTGTGGAAGCCTTGCAAGCTCTGCTGTAGTTCAAGCAGTTTACAGCTTCTCAGAGTTTGACAAGCAGGTAAAATTGTGCTACTTTGATTGTTAATATTTATGCAGTTTTCTTCTTATCAGGAATAGATGCTTATACAGAGGAAGCTCTTTTGGATGTTCTTCATTGAAATTCAATCTTTCTTAGGTGTTTTTTTTGGATTGTAAAACAGTTGTTCTGGTTTCTTTTGTTTTGGAAGGTGGATGTGGTCTCCTTGTATGGTCTTGGGCAATACTCACCTCATGAGCTAGGTTTTGGGGTTGAGTTAGGTTTAAGGTCCATTTGTTGACATGGTATTAGAGCCATACCCATCCCAATTCTTGGTTACCCAAGCCCATATTATGCTATCTACGCTCCTGTTGGCAGGTTTGGGTGTTTAAGGGTGTGTGTAAATTCCCACATTGGTTCTGGATGGTGATTTGGTCGCTTTGTATGGTATTGGAGAATCCTCATCTCATGAGCTTGCTTTTGGGGTTGAGTTAGGCCAAAGGTCCATTTTGTAAACAACAACATACGCATTAAAGTATTGTTTTCCTGAAAACAATACTTTCGTTTGTCACAGTTTTCTTTTTTTCAGAACAAACAAGCCTACTAGAATATTCTTTCAAAAATTAATGGTACTAATAAAAGGAAGAGAAATAAAAATGGGGAAAAATAAAAATACACAACTGGTCCTCAATCACTAAACGAGGAAGAAGATTTGAGAATAAAGCCCTCTGACTCTCTATACAAGTCTGAAAGTGAAGCTATATCATAAGCTTATGTACTTATAACACGTAAATCTCGACCACTCTTCCCATACATAATTAGAAGATATTCTGCATTGGTAAATGCTTATGTTTCAGTCAAGCCACACACACTGAACAATGTAACTTAGGTGACCTAAAAAAGCTTTGCTGCTTCTCTTATCAAAACGCACACACAAAATGTCCTGCCTCTGCTTCCATTATAATCAGAATGTCTAATAAAGAGTAACTTATAAAATGTATACACTGAAACTCTATATTCCTCTACAATACCAAAATATTCAGTAATCGCTTATTCCTAAGAGCACTTTAGCTATTGTCAGTCTGAAAATTACCTCAATCATTCAAAATTTTAAGTTTCAGCAGAAGTTTAATGTTCCAAATGGGAGTAACCAAATGAAAAATGCCTAAACATTAGGTCGGGTAAGCTATAAGAGGAAAGACTTTCAAGAGAGTAAATTCCAAAAGGAAGCTTACCAGAAAATAGACCTAAACACCCTGAAATCAAGACATTGATGAGAATGTTTGTGGCTTTGTTTTTTTTTTCCAGACAATTTCTTTAGGATCAGTGAATTTGACTCTTGATTGTCCTTCTACAGGTTGGTGAATCTGCTGGTCCAGAATGTAAAGCAACATTGCAAGAAATTACCAAACTAGTAGAAGCAAAACTTACATCAAATCCCAAGGACGTTAAAGCATTGTTTGGTGCTGATGAGGTATGAAATTTGTAACTTTTTTTGTTTTTTATGTCGATTGTGGCTGTTTCTGTGATTTCTTTATTTTCTTCTTGAAGAGTTCTCTGATATTGTCCTCTCAATCACCTAAAGCAGCATAGGTGAAGATATACTTGTTGACGCTAATAGCTAATTATCACACTGCATTCCTCTTTTCATTTTTTCCCTAGAAGAGTTCTGTGAAACCCTACACCAGTGGCGACATATCAGTGATGATATATGCAGTTATTTGGGCTGCTGAAGACTGTCAGAATAATGCATTAGCAGATTATTGTCAATAACCTGCAAAAAAACTACACCATATTGTTGACATGGAGCCTATCACTTATTTCTAGGGTTTTACATCATGTTCTCAACTAAGGAGAGGATACATAATTATTTTTGCTCTCTTTTATTAGTCTAACAGACAAACTTTTGTTTTCTTGCAGCTAAGAAATGATAGAGACTTCCTGTACTTTGTGGCAGATGCAGCAGTTACAGCAGTATGTATGAGACACTCATATGATATCCTCTATTGGATGTTTGGAATTTTCCTAATTGAAAGTTTTTGATGTTTTAGTTTCAATATGGAAGTCCAGACAGACTATGCATCCCACTACTTGAAGCAAAGAAATCCGGGGAAGATTTAGTGGTATGGTTTTGTTTGTTGCATTACCTCCCCCTCGCCCCCCCCCCCCCCCCACACACACACCCACACACAATTATTTGTCTTGTTTACCAATAGCCAACTTGATCATTATTTGAAGTGAAGACAGGACTGATTTATCCATTTTTCGAAGATGAAACGTAGATGTTTACAAAATAGTGAAAGCATTCCAAGGTTGAGCATAGAAATTGTTAGTTAATGGTAAAAATTGTTAAATTTGACTTGTCTAAAGTGAAACAAGGCATTCACTTTAGTAGAAAGGAGAACTTGTTCATAGTTTACACAAGCATGATCTTGTATACAATGCAAAGACAAAAGTAGTACTTGCACTAGGCGCTACCTTTGCAACTCAACTTTTGGAGATGCTGGCTTGAACCAACAATAAACATCACACATTTCTTTCGGAAACCTGTCAAAATATTCATGAAGAGAATTCTTCTGTACAAGGAACAGAAGTTTTGTTAGAGTGGATACCCATATTTATACAGTTATGCCTTTGTATTTTTGTAGAACCAGTAAGTGGTTAAACAAAAGATTAACACAAGTAATTGAAAAACAATCTTCCACCCGCACTTGGATTAGGTTCTGACAGTGTATATTTCTATATTGGGAAATAACACAAGTAGATATTCAGATGGAGTTCCAAAAATTCTCAAGTTATCTCTGTCAAAATTTTCCTTGTTGATATCCTGTTATATGCTAGCTTTCCCGGAAATTCTCTTTTGGGTTTGTTTGTTTTCTGCAGTTAAAAAAAAAGACTTCAATTTATTTAAAACTCCGTCTGTATCATGTTAAAAGATAGAAAATAATACATTTTGTGAAAGACGTTGCCAGTTCTCTGTTTCTTTTGTCGTATATCACTTCATTCTATTTCTTATCTGCAGAATGCATATGCCACCTATGTAAAGGATTATTACGTTAAGACATTTGGGGTCAGCGTCAAAACCTACGATCAGGAAAATCTGAAGAATACTGCTGTAAATGGCGATACTTCTGACCGCTTGTGGTGGTTCCAGGTTTGCACAGAAGTTGCATATTTTCAGGTCGCACCCTTGAATGATAGTATTCGCTCTTCTAAAGTTGATACCAGGCACGTGTCTTACTCTTGGAAGTATTTAAGAAATATTTCTTTGTTTTGTTTAACTGCTCTATTTCCACTTGTTTAGTCGGTGCGGCTCTGGTGACTGACTTCATATTTCGATAAATTCATCGTGCAGATACCATTTGGACCTGTGCAGGAATGTCTTTGGAGCCAGTATCTATCCTGATGTCGATGCGACTAACTTGTACTATGGAGGCACCAAAATTGCTGGTAATCATTTGATAGTTATTTCTAACAGTCTCACTACTCTCCCCCCTCCCCCCTCCCCCAAACTGGTATATTTGTCAATAGGATAGGCTTGAGTTATTAAAAGGGGAAAAAAGAAGAAGGATAGATTGCTGTCCACTCATTTGCACTTAAGTCTTAATAAGAGAATATTCATTACCCGTGCTGTTTTATTTGATTCAGTTGGGCTGACCTTTTCCAGTTTTGCTTTGCTATAAACATTATATTAGCTAAATCGAGTTGTCTGGGATTACTTTTATAGTCCCAACATTCATGGAACTTCCTGATCATTTTACAAAGTGATGGCTTAAGTTTATTACTTGTCTTAATGGTTAAAGCTAAGACAATAATAACCTCAACCAACTGAAAAGAAGGGGGGATAAATACTTGATATAGTGGCTGTGTTGTAGAATATGGTCAGTCTCTTTAATGGAAGGTGTATGTTTTATCTTTGAAATTTTTAAAACCTAGTCTTTTGGGGGTTGATAACTCTCAAATTGGACTTAATATCTGATTAAATGCAATGTCTCGCAGGTGGAATTTGACCTTGATGATATTTTTCACCTAGTTCTTGGGATCCTTACTTACTGCTTTAACCTCTCATTCTATCATATGTTGTGTATGTCCTCTAGGCTCTTACCTTGATTTGCATGTGATGATGGGGTTTCGTTCCTGTTTCAATGAAAGAATAGAACATCTCTTTGACTTATCTTAGTTTCAAATATGGATATTCTGTCACACAATTTTCCTTTGGCTTATATTTTTGATTGGATGAATAGTACATCTGTTTTTTCATCCTGTTTCAAATGCAGAACAATTATGGAATATCAAGAATTTCTATTTAAAAGTTGCCAGGGTCAGATTGTCCCTTCACCAAGGATCACAAGGACCCCCTGGCACATGCTCCAACAGACCTTCTTCCCCAGAGTGTAAGTGTTAGGCTGCTCAAATAGTGAAATTTCATGCCTATCCATTGTGAAATTAGACTGGGCGAGTGTTGTACTCCAAGACAGATGCATGGTCTTTATTAATGCTTTGTTTTAGATCTGTTGAAGTAAAATGACCATGCTACCTTCCAATAAACATGCAAAGAATAAAATGGACCGTTCTTCATCCACAAGAAATCTTTTTAATATAAAGCAATTCTTTTATAAATTCAGGCTGGAAGGTGTGATCTTTATTGAACATTCATCTGCCATCGTAACTTCGTATATTTTCCTATAAACTTGTCTGCAACAATTGATAGTTGATTTATCTGCTTCTTGATCTTAGTATCAACATGGTTGGGTTATGTACAATGACTTTCTATCATTTGATTCCCTGGGAGAAGGGTGTACTTAAATTCACAATGCCGGATCACAAACAGAATGACCTCTGCTAAAAGTACTTCTGAAAGTGACCATCTCGTTGAAGCTAGAGTACTCACTTTAAATTGTTGTACTTCACGTATTTTTTTTTTGTTTCTGAGATATCTTTTCGACTTTCAGTGCCTTCTTACATAATCTCTTGCCATAACTGTGGCCATGGAACCGACATGCGGGGCTGCCCTCAGTCTCCTTTAATACCTGAAGGTATGCATATATCAGATCTCAATGTTACTGTGTTGGCATATCCACTAGTATGCTGGAGATATATATTCTTTACTTCAACCCCCATCATTCCTTTTCTTTGTTTGCAGTTCTTTTATTCCTTTTCTTTATTTGCAGTTCTTTTATTCCTTTTCTTTGTTTGCAGTTCTTTTATTTTGCTCTTAATCTGGTATCTTTGGTCACTGCTACAATTATTATTCTTATTTTCTTTAACCTCTCTAATTATGTTGTTCTCAACTATGACTCTGAACTGCTGCATACGTTGATAGCACTTGCAATACAGTGTGAAATTAATTGTGAATGTCAATGGTAGAAACTGTAAGATCCTATCACCTAGGATTATCCAAAGGGGGTGAACAAGATGGCTCATGGAACTCAATAAGGATAACCAAGGTGTCAAAGAAAGTTGTCAATGGTTTGCAATGTGAGATGCAATCTTAGAAGGAGCAAAAATATTCTGAACCTGTTTGGATTGGCTTATTTTAGGTGCCTTTTAGCCAAAACAGTGTTTAAGCACTTTTGTAGTGTTTGGGTAAGACAAAAAAAGTGTTTTTAAGCCAAAATAACGAGTATAAGCCATTCCTAACTTATGGGCCCATCCAAACAGGCTCTTTATATATTGAGTGTGAAGAAGATGCAAGCCGTGTTTAAGTGCAATCGCGACTTTGAGGTTAAAGATATTTGTAAAGGTGAAGCAAAAACAGAGTCTAAATTAAATTTGTTGTCTTGTCTTTTTGGGCAATTTTGGGGAAGAGGAATAGGAATTCGAATGTTTAAGGCATTGAGGCATAAAAAGCTTGCTTCTGTTTCATTCTACCATACTTGAAAGAGTTGAAAGGTATCCTTCGGTATTAATAATTTGTAGAGGTTTGCTAGTACAATGTGATTGGGGTCCAGATACACTAATTGTAAACCTTGACCTGTATCTGTTGATTAGTAAAGCATTTTGACTTGTTAAAAAAACTGAATGACCAAAGTTCCAGTTTATACGCTTTTCTTTCTTTAGTCTGTAATTTGTTTAATCCTTCAGTACTTCACAAGCGGAGTTTTTACTGATCAGGAAGGTACACTTCTCCAACTTTTTCATACGTAGATACCGTAAGTTCGCTCACAAAATAAAAAATTAGTCAAAGGTAGCATCAAATTGGACAATTGTCCGAATATAGCTTTCGATCTCCATACATGTTAAAAACAACAACCTGATTAACTGTAGTGCATTCCAACTCTAGAAGCTTCTTTGCATATCATGTCACAAATTTTACCAGCATGGTTGTTTGCATTGATCGTCAACTTGTCTTAGAAATGATGCTTCGTGAAGTTCCTTCCTTCAAATCAATGAACCATGTAGCATTTCATGACAATTCTTTCATATCACAGGTGATGCTAAAAACTGCAGTTCCCCTGATGCAGTTCGTAAAGTAAGGGAAAAGATTGTTGAACATATAGATTTGTGGCTGTCTCAGTGCCAGGTTTCAGGTAGGAGTTCAATATGAAAACACCATCTCAGACTCTAAGATATACAAATTGACGTATACTCTATGTCCACTAGCTAACCACTAAATAATGTACCTCGTCGTGGACAGATGTATAGTTGCTCATCCATGAACCATGTCATCTGTATGAGTTGATCTCGTGTTACTATGAACTTGCTAATTATATGAAAAAATTTCTTCTTCTTGAGCTTACTTTCTTGAAGCTCTGGCATTATGTAATGTTCCGTTAGCTGAGCTAATGCTCACGCTTTCTGTGTTAAATGGCATGTATACAAGTTTACGAGACAATTTCTGTGAAATGACCCCAGTATTCTTCTGTTTTTGCATCTTGTTCTTTGAAAGGACTGTGATTTAGAATATTGGTTATTGTAAAAATGGTCTCGGGGTAACCTATTTGGACATCGCTATTTAACATGTATCGACTTTTAATGTCTTTGGGCACATCTGCCTGCTTTGGATCAACTTCAGACATGCGGTGTTTGAAGTTACATATATAGATGAAGTTCAGGCGAAAATGGTTAAAAGCCATATGAGTTTTTATTGTATGTATTTTATTCTTTTCTTCAATTGATTGACATCTTTGTATCTTTGCAATAGCAGTACTCAGTTAAGTTCTTAGTCCAGATTTTGGTCATTGGGATGAATGTAGTGTGTGATTTGTACAGTAGGTGCTCGTCACGAGTTTGAACATATGTGGTAAGAATGCTAACACATAGATTCCAAGTATGTTATTTAAATGAAAAAAGCGAAAAAGGGCGTGATTATTATCCATCGAGTTTCAAATATTTTGTATCCTACCATCGATTAAGAATTACCTATTAAATATTGAGGAAGATATATTTAGATTCGTGTATTTTTACTACAAGATACACTAAATTAGGGAGAGTGGAAGCGAGTTTTGTCTATGTATCTGGTGTGATTTGCGTGTATCAAGGATATCAGATATATAGGAGAGTGGCAAGTGAGATGGAGAGACAGACGAGCGAGATTTATTATATATCTCTAGTACATGTAAATCTATTTGGATACAATGTATTTAAAATTAAAGTATACCTAATTTTGATCTCATATATCTCGAGATATATATACCTGAACATATGTGGATGCATCAAAATTTAATAAAATACGTAATACTGCAAAATATAATGCATCTAAGTAATTATTCTCGAACTAGTGAATTTACGCCACAATTTCTCGTGTGGCTAAAAATCGTGTTTTTAAAAGTGTTGGATATGTATTTTACTTGAATTTTTTTAAAAATATATTACGAGGACTAATTTTAAAAATTAGTTTGGTCAAATGCTAATTAAATGCTAATAGCAACATAACTACATAAGTTTTCATTCTTTCTTTCAACAAAGATTTACAAAGAGATTTCAAAAATAGCGAACGACCTAAATACTCCGAGTAAATCTTTTAGAGAGCCACTCTTCCTTCTCTATTTTAACAAGAAGTAATTTTTTTCTTCATACACCTTCCATCAATGTATATATTACAAACAAATGAAGCTGAGTTCCTTTACTATAACAAAAAGGAAACTTCATTAAAATATAAATAATTGAAATTTCATTAGTCTTGTCAAAGAAAATATGTTAGGTAGGTACAATCAAGATAATGGCAATAGCCTTTTGTTACAGAATATATACTAGCTAGCTAGGATTGTGATATATTTTCATACCAAAACAGTCCAAATTAACCAAGATTTAGAATTTAAAAGGGATTTTTTTTTTAATCTTATTCGATATTTACGTCGAATCAATACATAAATAACACATATTTTTGTATAGGCTTGTTTTTACACAATTCGCGTGGCAAAGTATATGTTTTTTATTAGGCATAATATATAAATATGACTTTAATTTTAGAATCAATCCATAACTATTATTTTTAAGTTTAAGTGTGCGCAAGTAGACACTTATGTAAAACTGAACAAATAGATACATTCATCCTATGTGACAATTTTGTGTCCTACATGTAGGGGTGTACATGACAGGATTGGTTCGTATTTTTCAAATATCAAACCAAACCATTTATGTCAGATTTTGAATTTACAAACCAAACCAAACCAATAAAACTCAGCGTTTTTCGGATTTTTTAGATTTTTTTCGGTAAAGTGTTCATACAAACATAAAATTTACCCGTACTTCAAATATTCTTTTACTCCTGCCAAAATGCAACTATCTAAGTTTTCTAAGAAAATAACACAAAATATGATATTGATTATGATACTAAATATCCAACACAAAAATTCCCGTAAACAAATATTAACAAATTAATAAGTCTAATGAAATTTGATCAAATTTAAAGTACAAAATCATGCTAAAATAAGTTTTGTACGTATTAGTTACATAACAAATATTAAAAAAAGTACAATTAGCATGTCTTTTAATTGTCTAAATCTATGAATGTAAAAAACTAAAACACTTATTCGATATTATTGTCATCCTTAGTGTTGATTGATTTTCTTTTCTATTAATATTAATTTGATTTTATTTTAAACTTTTATGATAATTACCCAAGAGTATGGACTATAATCGTTATTAGATCATTAAGAATTCTAACTTCTAACAGAAATAAATAAATTAAAAGATAAAACTACGAAAAAAGTATAAAAAAATTTAAAAAGTATATCAAAGGAAAGTATTTTTTAATGTATAAAATAAAAATTTTAAAATTATCTATTAATTCGGGTTGGTTTTTTTAGTTGAACCAAATCACCCAAATATATCGGGTTTTTTTTTCCGACACCAAACCAAGTCAAATCAAATCACTAGTCAGGTTTTTTTTTGTTTTGACTCGATTTGCGGTTTGGTTCGGTTTTCGATTCGATTTTGTACACCCCTACCTACATGTATTATATCAAGTAGGACACGTGTGTCTTGTTCAATTTCATACAACTTTAAGTGTCTACTTATGCACACCAGAATTAGAAGTCATAAATGTCATTTGAAGTAAGTTAAAAGACATATATATATATATAGGGTGCACTTGCAACTCATAAAATTGTAATGAGTTAGAGATCTTTTTGTTTTACATCTTATTGGCTATTGTAATAATTTCAAGGGGTACCCTATTTAAAAATCACTATTAAATCTGTATACAATATTTACATTTTTGCACATTTTCCTACTTAATAATTGAACTTCAGTCATATGAAATTTAAAATATCCTAAAATAAATAGATTTACAATTTTTTATGCATTATCGATGGTTTATAAGATAGGCTATCGAAAACTTCTCTGTCTCATAAGATTAGGATAAAGTCGATGCATATTCTATCCTCTCTAGGCCTTATTTGTGGGATCACACTGAATATATTATTGTTTCTATTGCGGTGGCTTAACTGGTGATTTCAAAATCAGGTATATGTGCATTTCGGCCTTGTCTATTTGAATATTATACTGGTGTTTCTAAGTCGAAGAGTTTTATTGACATGTATAATCTTAATCTTGAAGATGAAAATCAAGTTTTGGCTTGGAAATAGAAAAGGAAAGAAAAACTTAGATGTTTGTTATGAGTTTTAACATCTATGGTAAATTGTAACAATGCAACATATGATTTATAGGTTAGGTGCTCGTTACGGAATTGAGTGTCCTCCGTTATAAAATTATGGTATTTTAATAAATAAGACATGTCCATTATGCATTGGATTTCATATTGTGCGTCTAACATTAAATTACTGAATAAAAGAGATAACTGACTTAGTAACGATAATGTTATAAGTTGCTTAGTATTGCATGTCATATGAACAAATTGAGGAGCTATAAATTCATATTGACATTAGTCATACGGTAAACTATCGTCTTTTAGGTCTCTCGACTGATTCTACCACAGAAGTCAAAAATAAATTATAACCTCCTCCAAAATATACCATTCCTTCTTTTACTTTTTTTTTTTTGGTGATTTAACAAAGTTAAAAATTTTTAACTCGAATTCACGAAATATTATTATGACACATACGTATATTTTTCAGATTCATATACACTTAATCAGATACACTGATAAACATAAGATGCATACAAGTTTAACTCAACAATTTATCAGATACATCAATAACGTGTTGGATAGATCAATGATGTATCAGATACATCATTAATGTATCAAATACAAATTTCCAATACATGCATATATTTATTCAGATACATATACAATTAATTAGATATACTCATAAAAGATAGATATAATAATCTTAACTCAATAACGTGTCGGATACATCAATAATTTCAATATGGTTCAAGAAAATCTTAAGGAAGCTATAATCAATTTCAATATGTCTGGAATAGCCTTGAACATCAATTGCCTGACAATCTTAAGGAAGCTATTATCAACCGTAGTGCTATTATCTTTGATCTGCCATGAAGAAATAATTTTATTGCAACTTGCGTTAGCTCAATATTTTGCTTATTAGCCTAAAAGGCTAATAAATATAATATGTACGGAGGAAGGTCAGCCCTATTCCTCATTCTACCTCTATATCCTCTTTGATCATGGTTATACAATCATGACTTTTTTTTTTTTTGTAAAAAAAAATATATGATCCAAAACAATCTCTTTCTCATCTTCTTCCTCGTTACGATTTATCATAATTAATTCATAAACTCTGTTTCCATTTGCGATAAATTATAAATATATTTTTCTTTTATTCGTCAAAGTTATTGTGTTTTTGGATTTTCAAAATTGAAGCGGCTAAAAATATGGAAAAATGCAATGGTAAACTTCATGTCATTTTTTCGAGCAACAGTAAATAAACATTCTTCTCATTAGGGAGAATCACTAGCTATGAAAGAAAACTAAGAGAACTCTAATATATATATATATATATATTAGGTTAGTATATATGGTAGTGATGTATGTCTAATAAGATAGTTTATCCTTATTTTATCCCATACACATATGGAATAAATTCACCGAGTGATTAATTTTGGATATGTTCGATCATGAAATTTGATCAAAAATTTAAAATCTAATCCAAAATATATGATCAAACCTGACTTAGTTTGGTGCATTCTTTAAAAATTCCCAATTGCAGCACATTGATTTCTTGTTTCTTTCGTCAACAAATTATTTGTTCTAACAAATAATTAGCAAAGAGATTTCAAGATGGAAGGCAATCAAAAAGTTTCGAGCAAATCTTTTAAAAGTGTATCCTTAAGGGTCGTTAGATACGCGAAATATAATAAAATATTTTATTATTTAATTGGGTACTTGTTTGACTAATAAATATTTCATCTTATCCTATTCAATTGGGAATTGTTTTATCCCAACTCTCATATGAAATAAATTCGTCCTATATCAAATTTCATAATTGTTTTGGCACAAACTAACTAGAGTTTGACTATATTATTGAAATCAATCACATAGAACATACATGAGAATTGATCAAATTTCGGAATTTTGAACAAATTTTGAAAATCTGAACAATTTTTCAAAATCTTATCCAAAATATATGGTCAAACGCTAGGTTAGTATTGGTGCATTCTTTACAAAATTTCAAATTTTCAAAATGATTCCAACTAGTTTTTGAGGTCTTTCACTCACAATATTTTAATTTTTTCGCGAATAAAATATATACATACATAC
The DNA here is from genome assembly GCA_027704765.1 of Solanum habrochaites. Taxonomy (NCBI): domain Eukaryota; kingdom Viridiplantae; phylum Streptophyta; class Magnoliopsida; order Solanales; family Solanaceae; genus Solanum; species Solanum habrochaites. The sequence goes on from JAKWJA010002491.1 coordinate 5,233,323, forward strand.
AACTTGGTTTTATCTCATCTCCCATATACGATAAATTAGTCTAGTGACCATAATTTTGAGATAATTTGGCACCAAATTAGGTTAGTGTTTCATCATACATTTCGAATTTGAGTTCAAAAATTTATCTTCAAATTTGATGATAAATTCTCAAAATCTAATTCAAAATATATGATCAAATGCTAACTTAGTTTGATGCATTCTTTGAAATTTTCAAATTTGCAAGTCTTGCTTATTAGACTAGTTTTTGAGGACTTTTCCTCAAAAAGTTAGAAGTTATGCGAGATTGAAATATATGTGTACACACAACTTGAGATTATTTTATCTTACTTCTCAAATGGAACAAATTCGTCAAGTGACTATAATTCTGAAATATTTTAGCACCAAAAGCTAACTCTTGATTAAACATTTTAAATTAAATTTTAAAGAATGCTCAAACATAAGATATATAATACATATACATATATATATTGTTTGATTGCATTTCTTTAAAAAAAAAAAAGTCCCCAAAATAACTTATGAGATTAATTTGTTGTTTCTAGAGAACTTTCACTCACACAATTTTAATTTTTTCACAAATAGAATCTGTGTGTACATATAACTTGTGATTATTTTATCTCACCTCGTGTTTGAAATGAATTCGTCGAATTTCGGAATAGATTAGCACCAAAATTAAGTTAATGTTTGACCAAATTTCTAAATTAAATTTTAGAAGAATTTTAAAATCTAATTTAAAATATAAGATCAAACTTTAACTTAGTTTGGTATATTCAGATTCCCAAAAACAATTTATTAGATTAGTTTTTGATAACTTTCACTCACAAAATTTTAACTTTTTCACACGTATACACGTATCTTGTGATTATTTTATACAAAAATGACAAAAATCCCTTCCTTAAGTTCACTTATTACCCTTATCCCTTATTAGTTTTAAAAATACCTAGAATTCCTCATTTTTAAGTCAAATGAGGCGGATATAAAAAGTGAAAAAAATGAGGCGGATACAAAAATGTGATGAGGCGGATACAAAAAGTGATAAAAAATGAGACGGATACAAAAATGTAAAAATGAGTCGGATACAAAAATGTGATAAAAAATGAGGCCGAAATAAAAATGTGATAAAAAATGAGGCGGATACAAAAATATAAAAATGAGGCGGATACAAAAATGTGACAAAAAATGTGGAGGATACAAAAATGTAACAAAAAATATAATGTATCCGACATCTTTTTATTGTATCAACCCTATTATATAACTGTGTTTTTGTATATATTTTTGAGGGATTTTGATCATTAGAAACTTATAAGGGACAAATGATCATTTAACCCTAAAACTATGTTATTTATGCCATTTGCCCTTATTTTATCATACCTATTGTTTGAAATGAATTCGTCGAGTGACTATAATTTCAGAATAACTTAACACCAAATTTAGCTAATGTTTGATCAAATTTCTGAATTAGATTATAAAAGACTTTTAGAATCTAATTCAAAATTTATGATCAAACTTTAACTTAGTTCAGTGTATTCAAATTCCCAAAAGTAATTAAGTTTGGTGTATTTAAGTCCCCAAATTAGTCTAGCGACCATAATTTTGAGATAATTTGGCACAAAAATTAAGCTAGTGTTTGATCATACATTTTGAATCAAAAAATTTGAAAATGTTTCTTCAAATTTGAAGATACATTTCCAAATTATTTGATCCAAAATATATGATAAACCACTAGCTTTCACTTATAAACTTTTTAAATTTTTTAATACGTAACGTAACTTCAGAAATTTTAATTTTTGAAATGGATAAAATAGTCTAGTGACCATATTTTTGAGATAATTTAGCACAAAATTAAGCTAGTGTTTGATCATACATCCTGAATCAAAATTTGAAAATGTTTCTTCAAATTTTGATTAAAAATATATGGTCAACCACTAGCTTAGTTTGATGCATTCTTTAAATTTTCAAATTTCCCAAAAATGACTTATGAGACTAGTTTTTGAGGACTTTCACTCACAAAATTATAAGTTTTTCTCAAATAAAATATGTGTGCACACAACTAGATATTATTTTATCTCACTTTCCATATGAAATGAATTTGTCAAGTGACTATAACTTTGGAATAATTTAGCACCAAAAGCCAGCATTTGATCATATGTTTTGAGTTGAATTTTAAAAATTTATGATAAAAAGTTTAAAATGTAATTCAAAATGTATGGTAAAATATTAACTCAATTTCGTGCATTCTTTTAAAAAATTAAACAAAAAAGAATCTTGACTAGTTTTCGAAAATTTTCACTCAAAAGATTTAATTTTTATGGATAAAATATATGTGTACACATAATTTGTGATTATTTATGTCACCTTCTATGTGAAATGAATTCGTTGAGTAACTGTAATTTCAGAATAATTTAGCACCAAATTAAACTAATGTTTGACTAAATTTCTGAATTAAATCTTAAAATACTTTTAAAATCTAGTTCTAAATATATGATCAAACTTTAACTTCTCTGATGTACTATTTTTTAAAAAATTCAAATTCCCTAATTAATTTTTCACAAATAAACTACATGTGTACATATAACTTGTGATTATTTTATCCCACATCCTATTTGAAATGAATTTGTCCAGTGACTATAATTTTGAAATAAAATTAGCACCAACTTAAGCTAATGATTGACCAGATTTTGAATTTTATATTTTAAAATACCTTTAAAATATAATTCAAAATATATGATCAAACTTTAACTTTGTTTGGTGTATTCAAATTCCCAAAAATATCTTACTAGACTAAATACAAATTCACTAAGGAAATATACGTATATTTTGAGAAGAAAGTGGTAAACTAAATACAAATTCACAAAGAAAATATATATATACATACACGTAACTTGAGAAATTCAAATTTTCATTTCAAAACGAGAGTGATAAACTAAATATTAATTCACAAAGAAAATATATGTATATATACGATAACTTCAAAAACTCAAATTTTCGAGACGGGAAGTGGTAAACTAATCACATGTGTTTTGGTAGACCAAAAAAAAATAATTTTTTTTTTTAACCAAGTGTTGAACACTAAAAAGAGAGTAAAGTCGCCCTTTTTGTGGGTACAGATTTTGAAGATTTTAAAGAGTCAATAATGACGAAAGTTGATTGATATTTGTTCCTATAATCTGACACTTCACGTTCCGTGTAGGGTTTGATAACTCCAAAAGAGAAAAAATTAGTTTCTACGATATGGACGAATCTCATCCGATCGTAGCTCCGGTAGCCGGAGTAGGACTCGGAGTCACCGGAGATGTTGCTGGTGTTGTTCCTGCTGGAGGAAGTGCTGTGAGTTCGGTTGGAAGCATGATCGGCGGCGTCGGCGTCGGCGTCGGAGGAGGAGAGAAGAGGAAGAGAGGTAGGCCGCCACGTGGACAAGCGGGGAAGCCACCACCGCCGCCGAAGATACAGAGAGTGGTGGTGGAGGAAGATGAGGAAGAAGATGTTTGTTTTATATGTTTTGATGGTGGTTCTCTTGTACTATGCGATCGCAAGTAAGTTTGAGTTAATAATTGTGTGTTTTACATTGTGAAAGGTTTTATATTTGAAGGATAGGAATGATGTAGAGGATTCGTAATTTGTTTGGATTTAGGTTTCTGGATGCTAGTTTATTGTACTTTTTGCTAATCTCAGTAACTATTTTGCCTTCATTTCCATTGTGAAAGCTTTTGTGTAGGAAGAGAAGTACAAAGTTGAGCGAAATTGGTGTAGAGGATTTGCAAATAGGTTAGGTTGAGGGACAGTTGATTGATTTTTCAGTTTCTGGATGCTAGTTTACTGCACTTTTGGCTCCATTCTGAAAGCTTTTGTATTTGAAGGGAAGTACTAAGTTGAGCTAAATTGGTGTGTAGAGGATTTGGGAATAGGTTGGGTTGAGGCACAGTTGATTGATTTTCCAGTTTCTGGATGCTAGTTTACTGCACCTTCTGCTAAATGTTGATAAGTGACACAGATTTCCTAATTTGTTGTAAATTGTGTTCTGAATGGTTAGGGGTTGTCCGAAGGCATACCATCCAGCTTGTATTAAGCGGGACGAGGAATTTTTCAGCTCAAATGCTAAATGGTTCTGTGGTATGTTTTCCCTTCTTCAGGAACTCAAAAGAGTCTATTCACTTTCTATTGTTGGTTGCTAGATTTTTTTCTGTTCTTGTAGTTTTAGTTTATTGACGGGGAGTTTTTGTCAGTAGAGTGGAATGAACTGAAGAATCCACTAAAGCAATTAAGGATCTACCAAAGCACAGATTTCACAGAAACCTTGTAGCATACCATTACAGCCAAGAACTTAAGAGTTACAAAACCGAAATAAACTTTCTTGATTCATTGAATGTCATTTTAATAAAGTAACATCTGCATACACAGTGCAAGTAAGACAGAACCGACTGCTGCAACCCTATCTCTGTTTTAGGGTTTAGGACGCAATCTCAAAGGGGATCGAGTTTATGGTAATAGTAATATTTTAACCTATTTGGCTCATGAACAGCTAATAGGGTTCTACACCTATGTAATTTCTGCGAATATCAATTATTAAATTAATTGAGAAACACAACAACAACAATGACATATATAAAGAACATCTATTAAAGATTGAAATTTGCAAAAAGAGTGTGTACCTATGTATGCCATATAGACACAACCGATTTTATCGAGAAACACAATGATAACGACCACATATATGAAGAACACCTACAAAAATAGTAAAATTGCAAAAAGAGTAAGTACCTTTGTACGCCATAGCAACACACAGCTGATTAAATCGAGAAATACTACGATAACAATCACATATATGAAGAACACCTATAAAATATGAAATTCACTAATAGGGAGTGTTTACCTCTGTATGCCTTAGCAGCGCACAACTGGAGGTAAACTAGGCCGAGTCTTCCTTGCCTTTAGTTTATGACGGCGAACAACTATGGGGAAATGTTTTAGGTTAAGCATGGAGAGAGGACCTAGCGCCATATATATAGGCTTAGAAGATTAACCTAGTGGGCCTCCCAAATATAGGCTCACTGGTCTCTAACATGGCTACAGTATCTTCGGCCCACGCCTATTACATGAAATGATACAAGCCCATCGTAAAATCCATATAAATATATGACCCGTGTCTTGTCAACCAACCATTAACACTTGGCCCATTTGGTATACGAAATAATAAGTTAATGGTAAGTTCACGTTTAGTAAATAATTCTAATAGTCCCGACTAGTTTGGGATTGAATTATAGTTCTTATTGTGGGATTTTCACCAACAATAGAGCAAAATAGACTTGGAGTTTTCATACAATGGACTCCAACTTGTTTAGTTTTGAGATGCATCTATTGTTGTTAATAGGATTTTCTCTTGACTTTTTCAACAACCACATTTTTGAATTATTCATTAGTTTGGCATTTATTATGCTATTGCATTCTAATCTGCCTTCTCATTCAAGGTTAGGAATTTATTGAACTCAAGATACAACAACGACAATATACCTTATGTAATTGCGCAAGTGGGGTTTGGGGAGGTTAGAATGTACGTAGACCTTAGCCCTACATCGTAAAGATGGAGAGTTTGTATTTAATAATCCCTTGACTTGAAATAAAGCATTTTCAAACAATTTGAAAAAGCGAATATATAAATGAGAGTAGTAACAACAATGAAATAATGTGAAATGAAGAGTAGTACACTACATATAGTGGAAAGAACAACAATGACAATGAATTATAATTGAAACTCGAAAAACATAAGTGATAACGGAAATCGAAGAACAAGAAACTACGAGAATAGCACTCATACCACAAGTAAAACAGAAGGTCTAAGTATGATCACTGACCACTAAGCCTATCTCGTGGGAGTGTCAGAAAATGGTTAACTACCAACTAACCTTCTATTCTAATTTGCTACTTTTAAACCGTTCACATGCCTACCTCTCCTGATGCCCACCATTGCCAATCTCTCGCGCCTCCTCAGTAGGGCATTTACACTTCTCCTCTTCACGTGCCTAAACCATTTCAGCCTCAATTTCCTCATTTTTCTCACTTTGGAGGCCACTCCTAGTCTCCCACCTTGTCCCAGATTTCTTCATTCCTAATCTCATCTCTCCCAGTATGCCACACATCCACCTCAACATCCTTAGCTTTGCAACTTCCATCTTTTGAACTTGTGAATTCTTGAGTAGCTAACTCTCGGTCCCATACATCATAGACAGTCTAACCACCACTCTGCAGATACAACATGAAAAACAATTAGACTATGTTTGGATCATTGTTAACATTTATCGTATTGTATCGTTAATATACTTGCAATGTTTGTTTTGATTGTTACTTAAAATGTATTGTATTGTATTGTTAAATTTCATTGTTACATAACAATGGAAACCCCTATATTATGGAACAACCAATTTGGTGTGTTCCCATTGTTACTTAATTTATTTTTCCAATTATATCTTTACATAATATTTCAAAATACTATTTTACCATTTACCTTAATTATTTAAACCTAATCAAACCTCCTATCCTAGAATAATTAAGGATATTTAAGTAAATTTATAAATTACAATACAGTACGATACAATCAAACCAAACAATTAAAATATTACTAAACAACAACAAACAATACAATCTAACCAAACATTGTATCTACCATACAATACAGTACAATAGAGTACAATACAATACAATACATTATGAAACAATGGGTAACAATGATCCAAACAAAGTGTTAGTGGTCAATGGTCGTAGTGCACTTATTTGGCGTGGCATATAATTGATGGATATTGAACTAATAAATATAGGAACGATAAAAGTTACCTTTATCAAAAAAAATATAGGAACAGTAAATAGTAGACTGCATTGCATGATTGCATCAAGATTTGTGATCTGGCATGACAATGACATTGTTAGGCCTTGTATAAATGCAGCAGCCAGTCTAAACTGCTAGGTTGTGCATAAGTTTTTTAAACTTCAATAGACTCGTTCGTTTTGTTGATATGTATGAGATCAATTCTTTGTTCCTTTCCAACATTGTCTAACAAGACATGGACTGTAAGTTCTTAATTTTTTTGTTAAAAAAGGATCATGAGCTATATGTCTCGAAGATTTTTGTAGTTGCTTCAAGTCACCTATGTCATTTTTTCTTTTCTGTTATAACATCGCAAAATTATTTCTGTTGTCAGGTTGGCATATTTGTAGTGTGTGTCAAAAGGCTTCTCACTATATGTGCTATACTTGTACATATTCATTGTGCAAGGGATGTACTAAAAATGCGGATTACTTCCATGTTCGAGGGAAAAAAGGCTTTTGCTCGATGTGCATGAGAACTATCATGCTGATTGAGAATAAAGACCAAGGGAACAATGAAAAGGTATATCACATGCGCCATGATATTGGCAGATTTTTAATCTTACATGCTAGCCTTAAAGAAAGGGCGCTTCTGGTTCTGCCGGTGCTTGGAACAATTTTGTCTTCTACATATTACTATGTCTCTAGAGTCAATAATCTCATTTTGATTCCATATATTTTGAGCTTCCAAAGTCCGATTAGTGTGTCCTCTTATGAAAATGAACAGTTCTAGTCTTCAGGAACGGGATCTGGTTATCAGTTCAAAATTGCTAATTTTTTGCTCTCTTCAGTGTGTTTTTTGTCATGTCTTGCAATATTTTCTACTCCCTACATCCCAACTGATGAGACACCTTTTACTTTTTAGTCTGTTCCAAAAATAGATCACAAGTTTTAAAAGTCTTCTGTTATTCTTTAACTCTGTGCCTAGTCAAACACCTCCACATAAATTGAGAAGGAGGGAGTAATAAGTCTACCATAAAGAAATAATTATTTAATTTGATTCTTTTTGCAAAATATTTTAACTATCTCGTTTCAATTATTTAATTTCTGCAAATTAGAAAAATGTTGGGCTTTATTTTGACAGTTTACTGTGATTTAAATGCCTATATCTACCAATGACCTGTTCAGGTTCAAGTAGATTTTGATGACAAAGGCAGCTGGGAGTATCTCTTCAAGTTATATTGGGTATACTTGAAAGAAAAGTTATCGCTAACACTTAGTGAACTATTCCAAAGCTAAAAAATCCCTAGAGAGAGCAGTGTAGATACAAGGGTACTGAAATTGGTCAACATTGTTCAAATGTAAGATGTTAATATTAGTACCTTTTTAGAAGTTCAACTCATTATTTCTAATTGGAAACTTTGTTGTACTTATCCAGTTAAAGGAGAGGGATCTATCATGGCTCAGCGCAGAATGAATGAGAAAACAGAGGCTCATGCAACTAATATCTCGGAGAAGCTAGGAAATCGAGCCATCATTGATCAGACTGTGGATGGGTCTGGATCTGAGACTTCAATTGCAAGTCTCTCAACAACGAACTTAGCATCCACCAACATCAGTGAAACAGATGAAGTGTGGCATTACCGTGACCCTAATGGTAAAGTGCAAGGATCATTTTCAATGACACAATTGAGGAAATGGAGTACATTGGGGATTTTCCCACTTGATATGAGGATATGGACAAATGAAGAGTATGATGATGCAGTACTTCTAAACGATGCACTAAATGGGCTGTTCCGTAAAGCCCCTGCAGTTCATGGGAAGACCTCAAGCCAGTCTCATGGGCTTGGACCTGCCTCTGATGACAGAAATGGTACCGGGTGTGGAAGTTCTGCTGGAACAGGGAGAGAATGCAGAGAAATGGAGATGCCTTGCCATCGTGCAATTAAAGATTCGAATGGAAATTCGGAGAAATTGAGGGGGCTGGGATACAGCCTCCTTTTTCCAAAATTTTTTGGGACTTGATACTGGAATAATTCTTTATCAACAAAACTCCACTGTGTAGCCCAGTCCCTTCATCTCATCATGGCGAGGTGCATGTAGCTCTTCCAAGTAAGGAAAGAGTTCATGAAAATGTTGAGCTTTGCATTGCCACAGGTCAAGTAATTAAGGATCCCTGTGGAAGCACAATGTGCCAGAATACTGATACTTACAGTCGTAATACCCAATCTAACAGCCAGAGTAATGTAGGACAGTCTTCTGGACAGAATTGGGGGTCCGCAACCAGTAGCAGACTTTCATTTAACTTGGACAGTGGTTTTGCTTCAGGTACCAATTCAAAAGATTCATTTGAGCAGAAAGGTAACGTGAATCTTCCAGATCGGCCAAGTCCTGCCGCAAAAACAACCTATGATGATATTGAAGCTCAGGCTGCTGAAAAGCTGCTTTTTTTGAGTTCAGGTGTTCCTCTTCGTGCTTCAGATATCCAAGATTGGTCTAGTTCTACTCCGAAGTCCTATGGTGAAGCTAAAGCTGGACAGGCAGCTGGAAACAAAGAATCTGCTCCTTCTAAGCTTTCTGTGCAGGATTCAGGCCCTAGCTGGAGCAGTGGTTCTAGTCTAGCTGATGAACAGGACGGTAACTCACCAACTGCAGAACCATCCGCTGAAGAACGGGATGCTGGCCTTGTCTCCATTTCCTCTCTGAAGCCAGCTGAAGCAGTGAGTGATCATGTTGCCACACCCATTCCTATAGCTGATCAACTTAATCTTAATCTTACTTCCACATCGCTCCAGATGTCAAACTTATCCAGTTGGCAGGCAACTGTTAATGAGCCTATTGAGTTCAGTACCTTGGCTGAAGAGTCGGTGTCAGATCTATTAGCTGAAGTTGATGCAATGGAATCTCAAACTCAAAGTGGTATGGGTTCACCTACTTCAGCAATGAGGTTTAGTGAACAGATGATACCAGGTTACAAAAACTTTATTTTAGCTTTGTTTGAGGACCTGAGTCCTACGCATGATCCTGCAAAAAGTGATGGCTTGAGCTCAAATGGAGATATAAAGTTGCCTTGTCAATCACCTGTGACAGATGAGCTAGTTGGGCCATCTCAAGCTGATGTATTTGACCCTTTGAAGAGATCTGATGGGAATTCATCCAATGAGCAGCGAGGGAGAAACTAAATAGGCTAATCTGTCAAATCATCTGTGACAAACAAGCTAGTTGGGACATCTCTTTTGCTCCTTTAAAAGGGTCTGATTCGAAATTCATCCAACACGTACAGAGGGAGAAACCAAGTCCCCTGATGTTTCCTTTACTCAAAGGGAAGCTTTTTTCAATATTGCTGCACCTTGTATGAGTCAAACCTACTGAATAGGAAGTTATGAGCACTTGCTGTGGGACAGCTCAGGGAAACATGTTTTGGGGCTGTTTCTGTTCAGGGATTTGCAAATGTTTGTTGGGATACTGCGTGGGCAAATCCAAACTTGAATTGTTTCCGTTTGCTGGGAATCAAGTATGGGATAGTGTGGAGAAGTTTCAACGCGACTGGGCTCTTCGAGGGACTGGGATTTTGTTTGGTAGGTCATACTCAGCTTCCTCTCCGAGGACAGTTTGCAAGAACGGGGTGTTGTTTGACTATCTATACCACGTTAAGGTGTCAATTACGTAAGATTTGATTTTAATCCTTCTCTTTTCCACAATGAAACATGACTGAGATCCCCCGTCCCGTCTCCTCCCCCAGAATCATTATGTGAACTTTGTAGAAATGAGGTGCAGAAAAAATAGTAATACATTGCCACAAGGTAACTCTGATCCAGCAAATCTCTGCATATTCCAAAATGGAGTTCTCATGCATTTAAAAGTTTTGTGTGAACTTCTGTAGAAATTAAGTGCAGAAGAGTTGGTAACTTGCAGGTTAATTCTGACCCAGAAGACAATCTCTGGGAGAAGAAATACAATTGAAACAAAATAAGTCTTCATGTAGGACTATGCAACAATGTTTTGTTAAAAAATAGGCCTAAGTCATACACAACTCCCCTAAACTTGTTCACATATTTCATTTAGACACCTCAATTCAACTGTATACCAATTGAACACTTATATTGTAAGAGATTTTTACCTATTAAACATTTTGTGCTGACATGGCAGCATGTGTGTAGTACACACATGAAAAGAGCGTGAAAAGACATCATTTAATCAAAAAGAAAATTTCTTTTTTTAAAAAAATAAAAAAATAAAATTAGCATCTCTTCATCTTCTTCTTTGACTCAACCACCATTGGAACCACCTTCTCACCACCGCAATCACCGGTGTCCCATCCCACATTAAAGAAGTACAATTTTATTTTTCTCCGAGCTGCACATTCTTTCTGTTTTTTGCCCACCTTGTTTTTTAATTATATATGCTTCACCATATCCACAATGCTCTTTTCTCCTTTATTTTTTCGGTCATCTTCTTCCCCTTTTTTTTTTCAAACCACATCTTCTTTCCTCCTTTTTTATTAACCAGCCATCGAAAACCACCTCATTTTTCTTTCTCCAAATTTATCATCGTCATATCTTCTTTTATTTTTAACTATTTCAAATAATTACTACAAATTTTTAATTTGTTCATTAGAAAACACGAATGCCACCAATCATCTTTTTTCTTTATGCCAAATCAACCAAACATGGAATTGAATCTAAGCTTAAAAATAAAAACTTAATTAGATAAACGAAGTAGAAAACTTAGGTGATTTAAAGTGTTTTTTTTAAAAAAACAATAGGAGGAAGAAGATGAAAGTGGGGTGGGGGTGGGGGGGGAGGGGGGATCAGGTCTGAGCGCAGGCAGGAAACATAACATACTTTAGGATTTTATTTTTTTAATTCATAGTTTATTTTCAAGCACCAAGACAAATTTAAGACACTGACTTCTTTTAATTAATTAGTTTTCCATTCATGTGCAAGTTCATCACCACACTTGACTTTTTGTTGATTATCAAATGTGTCCTAATGAAAAATTTTATAAAGTAAAAAGTGTTCACTAGGTAAAAGGTTAAATTGAGGTGTCTAAATGAATAAATAGGACAACTTTAAGGGGCCAGAGATGTCTTTGGCCTAAAAAATAGGTCACATAAATGGTATTGTATTCACACCTTTACAAGATATTATATCATAGGTTCTAAATAGTTCCTGAAATCACTTAAAGCAATTTTGGTTCGAAAGATCTTCAATTCAAATGCATCAAATTCAAGTATAAAAGAATGAAAAAACAAAATAGAAAACATAACAATTAGAAAAGCAGTATAAAGTCTACAAAAAAGAAAAATAATAAAAACGGAAGTGTAATAATTGAAAGTCAGAACTATAAGGGTATGGTTAATAGTACGACATGCACTAACTTCTTATCTTATATGTGCATTTCTGATTCAATTGCATAAGCTCTAGTTTCGACTGACGTAGCAATCCTTCCCTCACATCGAATTCACTTGTCCCACCCTCGCTTCCTCCTTGAAGGCCTAAGGAAAAGCCTAAACTCACACAAGGTAAAATAACTTTCTACCTCTATTAACCTTCTAGTCAAATATGCGATTTTCGTTTCTTATCTAGAGTCTTGTTCTTGGTAATATGAAGTTATGTCATATTCTGTTTAATTACATTTCAAATATATTTTTGATCTATCTCTACCCTTTCGTGTACATTCAACATTCCGCCTATTACACCTTTTATTGGACTGTCAACATTCAACGCATTTTCTCTTCACATTTCCTAACCATTCTAAATTTCTAATTTACTTTCCTTATTTTGTCTGCCATTTAGGTCTTTCTCATATTCTCCTGAGTCCTGAATAACCTTATTTTTAATATGTTCGTGCATTTATTCAACATATTTATCACTGCAATACGCATTTTCTTATCCTTTGATTTTTGTTCATTCTTTTTTAATTACTATAGTATTTTATTATAGTTACTACTTATTTTTTCATATTGTTTTGTCATACTTCCTATCGCCGCCAATTGATCATTTCTTTTATCTACTTTGAATTATTTTTTTAAATAGAATCAAATTTATTAAAAATATTTTTTATATTTTTTCTATTAATTAAGTTAATTATATTATTATTTTATTATACTTTAATAAATTTAAATAATCAAAATTACTCAACTAATACTTTGAAGAAATTATATATTTTTTTCATTTTCTTTGATTGAATATTGCCAAATATCGTTTACGTTAAAAGACTTCGTCGGTTCATCGAAATATTCAACAAATATACAATTCGACCGCTTAAGAAAAAAAAGATTGGCGAAATCATAACTTCATAAAACTTGAAAATAAAAATGGCGAAATCAACAAATTCATAAAACTTGAAGAAAAAAAAAAAAGAACAATTAATCAAATCGATAAAATCCGATCAATTTTCAGTGATATCAATGTCTTCGTCTTTGATGTTGACGCCGACGCACCGGTATGCAGCCGGAGCTTTGTTTGGACTTGCTCTTCATCAGGCTCAGATCCATCAAACTTGTCCGTTGGGATTTCCGGATACACCGCCGGAGGAACGGAGTAGCAGTTGCAGTAGTGCGGATTCCGTTTCCGATGATCCTCAACTTTGGGTTCATGAATCATCTGCTCTTCTAAGACCTATCTTCAAGTTAATTCCTTCTACTTTTGCTCAATTTTAATTTGATTTATTGGATTATAAAATGTTGAAATTTGGTATTAGTTTCTCTTTGTTAATTCTTAGTTATCTGGTATTTTTGTCGAGGGAATGTAAAAGGCACATATAAAGTATTCGGTTTTTGAGTTTCATGACTGAATCATCAACTATGGTCAAATGTTTATTGAAATACAGTAGTTGTTTCCTTTTCTAAGCTGAAATTAATAGTTGATGATGGGTGAGCTAGAAAAAGTGAATACATGATAATTCAGATAGAAAACTCAAAAAATAGGGATTATTTTTGACTCCTTACTCTTTATCATAACTATGGTAGTATGGTGTGCCGGCCGGCTTACACGCAATGCAATTAGTTACAACTTCCACTAGCAATAACTGGTAGTACTCTGTCCTCCCAAGGCTATGACAAATGGGAAGAAATCTCCTAGTGTTTTGTTTTATTAATCTGGTGGGATTTGATCGTGAGCTTCATGGTTCTCAACCCACTTCATTGTCCATTAGGCTACACCCTTGGGTGCAAATTCCTGTCTATTTCAGCTGTTATTGCAGGGTTCTAGTGATATTACGGTTTTTTGACTGGAGAATTAGTTTAGAGGTTAGTTTGACTTATTTATATGTTACTAGTGGAAGAAATGGTAAACACTGACTGGAAGATATCACATTAAAGTTCTAAATTTTAATAGCAAAAGTACGTTTATTTGTTGATGGTGTCAAAATTTTGGGACGTCTTAAAATGGAAAAAGCATTGTATGAATCGGGGTTGAAGGAGTATTTACTACTTACTAACTAATGGGAAAGCAAAAGGTGTTTGACTTGGCATACTTTGAACATGACACATTTGATCCATTCAACCAGCATTCAACAACTAATGCTAGTGCGTTTGTAGATTATTAATTTGGGTTCCGTTTTGGTTTTGTTGTGAGTAGATTTTTAGAGATTGATGAGAAGGCATGGTCTGGACTAGAGGAAACTGCTGCCTCTACACCACCAAAGCATCATGTTGGGGCGGTTAGTTTTCTTGTCTCTTTAAAGTTGTAGAATAGTAAGGTAGTTATCTTCATGAGTTTATGTCCATGACTAGTTCCTGAGTTTATCAGAAAATTGCATTAAATTAAGATCTACCGTACTTTGGGAGGAGAGATCTGTTACCTCTGCTGCTAAATGCTTTTATTAAAATGGAAAGATTTCTCCTTTGATTTTTAATACATTAGTTGATATCATTAGGCAGTCTTAAGTAAATATCTTTGTTATTACTTGCCTGACGGCATGATTACTGATATTACATCAGTTTCTAAGGTTACTGTCTGAAGAAAGTGATGATGGTTCTTCAGAAGCAGCAGACATGGAACTTGCTTTGGCAAATGGCGTAGATGCTATGGCATCAAGCATGGAGAGAACTTCTAATGATGAGTCTAAGGAGGAGAAGAGGCGTGAATATAAGCATGAATGTGAGGAGAAGCTATCAATTGCTGATGTGACGTCCAAGTCTGATATGGAAAATATGAAGGTTGAAAATTACCCAGAGAAAAGCCAAAAACCATCTAGCATTGTGGGGGCTCATTTGAAGTCTGTTAGTGGATTTGATGAAAAACCTGTGGAAGAGGTATCAATGCTTGGGTACACTAGGAAGGTGACCATTCTCTATGAGCTTCTTTCAGCTTGTCTCGCACAAGTACCTGAAGACGGTAAGAAAACTACTCGAAGAAGGAAGGGTTATGATGCTCGACATCGTATGGCTTTACGGTTGCTAGCAACATGGCTTAATGTCAGATGGATCAAAGCGGTACATTCATTTAAATGATGCATAAATTTCCATTATGTGCTATGTTTCTTTCTCTGCTAACTCTGTTAAAGTGACTGATATATTAATTGCTAGTCCTTTCAGGATTTATGAACATGCTAATTTTATAGTAGGAAGAATCTCTGTAGACCTTTTGTATGTCAGTCTGCAATCATGAAGTTATTTGAATGCCTTCTCTCTTGAGGAAAAACTGTGTAGAACATTCAATTAGCTGCCCAAAAGTGAAGAACACTAACCAGTAATATGAGTTTGAGAAATTTATCCTGCTTTTAGCTTGTTTGCCGTTGTGAATGGATAAGATTTTATCCTACTCATTTCCCTGCTCGAAAGGACAGATATTTTAAGATATAATCCAAGATATTCTGCCAAGTTTATTTTAAAAATCATCATAGAATTATGCATCTTAATTATTATTTTTGATTATATCATAAAGAACAATTTTAAGAGGAAAGTTAAGAATGAAGAAATATTGCTGTCCTTTTCTGAACAATTTTTGCCAAGTACTTTTTAATATTTAAAAATCAATATTGAAAACATTATTATAAGAAATTAGATATAACAAGTAAGTGATGTATAACAGATCAAGTTATTATGATAAAAGGCATGTTTTTGCATCTTTATGTGCACTAATACACGTATTAGAAATTACGGTCAAGTCAGCAAATAGAATAATTACCACATAACTAAAGTGCGTATTTTTAAAACCTAATCCAGATATGGTAACTGACACCTGACTTCCAATGTGGAATTTGTTACCAGAATTATTGCCAATATTGCAGGTAATCGAGCGACACATATACTTTTGATTTGGTCTGGAATAATACTACTGATAATTTGCACATCCTTATTTCGTTATGCCATGGAATACTTGAAGATCTTTAAATACCCTGATATGGCTATAAATTTTTTTCCATAATAGTGATGGGGTCATTTGAGCAGGCTACTACAGACAACCTTTTTATGGAAGCGATAAGAGTCCGTCTCTAGCCGTGGTACAAGAACAATCTGCATAGTACGGAGCTGCACACTTTTAGCAGGCTACTACAGTCATAGAATTCTTTATAGAGTGCATGTTTAAAGATCTTAAATTACAAGTTAATATAAAAAATGTTTGTTTATCCCACATTTGTAAGTTCACCTTGCTTTAACTCTATAGAGTAAATATTTATATGTTTTGCTTTCCTAATATTACCAGTTCCAAAAAATATACATGTGTGTTTGCTTTCCTTTTATATTAGGAAGAGAATTTTGGATCTTTTATATTCTTTTGGTTCTTTACATTGATGTCAACAACTCTCATGAAGAGAATATAGATGCATAAGTGTAAATATACTTTATTCTGATTTTGACAAGCAGTTCTTTTCATTTAAGTTAGGATAACATCTGTTTCATATGAAGAGAACATGTTGAAATTGCACATCATTTACAGCTTCCCCAAGTGGCATGAACTTCCATAAACTTCCCATTTTGAAAGAATTTATGTGCTGCAGGAAGCCATTGAGACCATGGTTGCTTGTTCAGCAATGGCTTTGCTGAAAGAGGAAGAATCAAAGGAGGAAAGCCAATCTCCTGATGGTTCATGGGCTAAGTGGAAACGAGGAGGTATTATAGGTGCAGCTGCATTGACTGGTGGAACTTTAATGGCAATTACTGGTGGTACGACATCTAAAATTTTCTCAACTTTTAGCAGGCAGATACAATCTTAACAAGCCTCCAAGGGAACAGATTTCTCTGACCTTTGTCTTTATTTTATTCTTAAAGAGCTTTTACTATGTTCAATGAACAACCGTATTAGAGAACAAATTGTAGGACTTTCTGACCTTCGTTTTATTATCAATCAGGTTTGGCTGCTCCAGCAATAGCTGCAGGCTTTGGTGCTTTAGCACCTACCTTGGGCACTCTTATTCCTGTGATTGGAGCAAGTGGGTTTGCTGCTGTTGCTACTGCTGCTGGGAGTGTTGCAGGATCTGTTGCAGTCGCAGCATCATTTGGAGGTACACATTTATAGGATTGTCTGTGTGTGTATAATCTTTTAATATTCTTTGGTTGAATCTTTTTTTATGTGTTGATTATGGAGACAGATAATGTAAGGCAACTCATTTAATTAAGATTGGTTTTGGATTCTGAACATTTTTAAGTAATTCTTCAGTTATTTCATGTTGTTACTGATACTTCTGCTTACCCAGCTGCTGGAGCCGGACTTACAGGAACTAAAATGGCCAGGAGAACTGGAGATGTTGATGAATTTGAGTTCAAGGCTATAGGGGAAAACCACAACCAGGGGGTAAATCATTAGCTCTCTTTTTGAAACTTGATATTTCTTCTTAGCACGTATTGTTTCACTGGGTAGGATTGCAGTCTGCTTGTTTGTTTTTATCCCCTCTTCTTTATTCTCATGATTTCGATGAGTTATAGTTTTACTCATGGACCATTAATTCTCTTTGGTATTTGTCCTCTCACTTTGGATATTATCTCAGCGGCTGGCAGTTCAGATCTTGATCTCGGGACTTGTTTTTGAGGACGAAGACTTTATAAGACCTTGGGAAGGACAACATGATAACTCTGAAAGGTAAAACATTGTTCTTTCTTTTTCTCAGTTTATTTTCATTTTGGTGATACTGCGAAGGTAGTGATGAGCTTTATTTAAATTTCCTACTTGTACCTAAACCACCCAACCGTTTCCCATATCTTTAGCACAAGGATTATAGTGTGACATTTCACAATTTTCTCAGGTATATATTGCAGTGGGAATCGAAGAATCTTATTGCTGTAAGCACTGCAATTCAGGATTGGCTGACTTCACGTAAATATTTTGTACTTTGCTTTCAGTCGATGTAATACATTGACCAGCTACAATTGTATTTCAAGTGTATAATGTGAACAAGCATGATTTCCTAAATAACAGGAATTGCAATGGAGTTGATGAAGCAAGGTGCTATGATGACTGTACTACACACTCTTTTAACAGCTTTGGCTTGGCCAGCAGCTTTACTTACCATTACTGATTTCATAGACAGCACCTGGTCAATTGCTGTGGACAGGTTTTTGTTTGTCTGCTTATCTTTTCTTTTACGCATTCTTTTCTGGTGTGGGATGGGGATTCGGTAGGAGGAGGTTGTGGAGATATTTTCCTTGCCCTTCCTCTGCAATCTAAAGGTTAAACTCTTTTAAGAGAAGGTGGTTTATTAATTACGAGGATGAGAAAATCAAAAGGAACAACTCAAATAATTTACCCGTATCACTATAAAAGTTTTGTGCCCCTAGCATTTCTGGTCTTTGAAATCTCATCCTTTCCTTTTCCAGTGGTGCTGATTATGCTCCAGCCTCCTACTGCTTGAATCATTGAGCAGTTATGTCGTACCATTTTGTGTCGAAGCAGAGCATCTTACTTCTTTGTGAAACTCTGATGATGGTTGCTGATGTGAATTTACAGATCTGATAAAGCAGGAGTGCTCCTAGCAGAAGTGTTGAAGAAAGGATTACAGGGACACAGGTATACAAGCCTAAATGTAATTTGGAATAGCTACAATTTGATTGTCCTGAAAGTGGGCTTACTTGTTAGCCAATTCCGATATTAATTGTCCATGATTGTTTCAGGCCTGTGACACTTGTAGGATTTTCACTAGGGGCAAGAGTTATTTTTAAATGTCTACAGGTTTTGGCTGAGAGTGAAAATAATTGTAAGTGTCTCTATATATTGTTTAACTTTTAGACTGATCATTTGCTTCATGTGGACCACAATTATTTGTTTTGAGGCGTAGTTGATTGCTTTACTTCCCGATATCCTGAAGTACTTGAATTTTGGCAGCTGGACTTGTGGAAAGGGTCGTTCTTCTTGGGGCACCTATTGCAATTAAAGATATGGACTGGGAGGCAGCTAGAAAGGTTCTCATTGTCATACTTTTCTTGATTTTAACTACTTCTAATTATAGTCGTAAACTTTTGGTCCTCCCCCCATCCCCCCCCCCCCACCCCAATATTATCCCCTCCCTTTTCTTCATATTTAGAAGTAGGGTTCAACCTCATTACTATCTGAAGTTCGCTGTTGTTTTGCAGGTGGTAGCTGGTAGATTTGTGAATGCTTATTCTACAAATGATTGGATGCTTGGAGTTGCCTTTCGTGCCAGGTATGCGTTATTCACAAGTGTCGTACTGATTTTGAAAATATCAACTGCTGCTGCTGCAATATGTTTGACGGTTTCAAGGATTTCCTCGCTCTCTGCTTTGACGTTTGATTTGCCGATTTCTGCTTCTCTTTCTTATGACTTCTGTAACTTCTTTTCAACAGTCTCCTTACTCAAGGCCTGGCTGGAATTCAACCAGTTGAGATTCCTGGTGTTGAGAATGTAAGTTTGATGTTCCCATTTTTTCTTTCTGTATTGCAGTTGTCTGCATTTTAGTGAGTTCAAATTTCTGGTACTCCATTTAAAGGTTGACTTGTATGAATCATCGAGGGAATTCGTAATCTCTATGGGCGACACAAAGAGATGTAGATTTTAGAACTACTTGAGCTGGATACTTATTATCCTGTTTTTGGTCATCGTGCTGTAAAAACATAATTTTTGCAGTTCTTATTTCTTGTAGGCACTTCATTGTTGTGAGTTGTGACCCCACACATTTACCAACTGTAAAACTTCAGTAGGAGTAGATTCTGGAAAAAACAATAGCAAACGTTGGTAAATTAGAAGGAGAATGTAGGTTGGCTAAGGTCGGGTGCCTTTTCTTGTTCCAAAAATGACATGTTATGGCACAATTTAGAAATTTAGCTGATCAAATTATCTGGGGATGATTGATAATCTTTGATCTTGTCCATTGGAGTGTGAGCCCTAATGTTTAGCTCAAGTGAAAAAAGGTGGAGAATCCGTGGCTTGGGTCTCAGGTTCAAGCCCCACACTATGCAAAGAGAAGTTCACTATATAAGTGGAGAAGAGTAAAGGGGCAGATTCATTATCCATCGAGTTCAGTAGGTCGTGGGAAGGGCAGAGGGTGGATTTATTATACATCGAGTTCAGTAGGCCGCGATTGATTCAAAGGGTGGTCACTCAGTTATAGAAAAAAGTTTGGGAGTTGTGTATGATGTGAGATCCAAAATTTCGACGAAAACAAAAAACTATTACGTGATCTTTTCTTACTCACCAAAATTTGGTATGGTGGAAGGAATAGAGTGCATGTAAGCTTATTGGGAAAGATCAGTTCCTGTTAAGATGGGCTTCTTCCTCCCTTTTAGTTGTATTTTAAGAATTCCTATATAGATACTTGAGTTTGTATAAAGTTGAACAAGTATATTCATTTTATGTGGAATAATACATCATTTTGTACGGGTTGAAGGCTTTTTGAAATTATATATATATTTATTGTAAAAATTTAAGGAATCCCATAGTGTAATTCAATAATTTCATTCTGTCCCGACAAATTGAGTCATTTATAAAAAATCCCTTAAAATTTGTTGAGCAGTGATTACTTTAAACTCTAGTGATACATGGTTAATTGTTTAAATGTTGAGAAAAAAAAGGGGGAAAAAAACGGTACAGTTAATGTTGTTAATAAAACAGCGAAATGTACGGTAAATATTATTAATAACATAAAATCAAAAATTAATTGGATATTAATTTCAAATTTTGAAAAATAAGGATATATCATCTATTTTGAAAATAATTTTTTTTTGGAACCAAATCTGTTAATTTCGAACTACATTAAATTTTATTTGGTGTTACAGTTGGATTTTTTCAAGATGAATACTTCAATTTTGATGAGACATCCGGAATTTGGCCCGTTGAACGGAATTGCAGAAATGGAAGTTAAAAATCGACGACGGAATCGTTTGTTGAGCATTCAATGTGTATCTAATACATGTATCGAAACATCGACTCTAAACAGAAACCACTGTGCGATATGTATCATCATGTACAGTTGATGACGCATTTATTAAACTAGTGAATGAGAAACCATTATAATAATTTTTCAAAACATGTATAGTACATCAAACTTTAAAAAAACAACTAATGACCTTACTGATACATGATATCAGTTTCAGAAATTCCATACTATAGCAATACAGGTGATACATATCTACTACATGTATCAGTTGAATTGACTAAACACTGTACACACGTTCTATATGTATCATCAAGCCCACAGTGATGACGCATTTACTCACTTATTGATTGATACATTAAAATTTCAAAATTTCCATTGATTACATAAAAAGATTATGATACAAACACAAATTCATGTATCAAGTCACCATCCTAAAAAACTATACACACTATTCAAATGTATCGGCACGCACACTAGATTCCTTAAAATTTTTACTAAGTTCAACAACAATTTGAAGTACCAAAATACTAAACCCGAGACAATGTAGGCATAACAACCTGTAACTCTTTGAGTCCTGTTTGGCATTTATTGCAGAGTTGATGCTTAGAGGAAGAGGAAGGGGGGAAGTGGTAATGGAGAATGTTATTGGGATGAGATGGAAGATGATCTACCTTGTTTTTTCAACCTTAACTTCTTCTAAGGAAGAGGCATGGTTCTTATGGTTTTTGGGTGTAAGCAAAAGATATGGAAGTAGAACAAAACGGTTAGTAGTAGAAGAAAGAAAGTAGAAGAGGGAAGTATCAATGCTTCCTCGATTTTTTGAAATTTTGAAATTTCAAAACTTTTAAATTTGGTCTTTTATTTAAAATTAATTACATTTAATAATTCCATAATCAAAAGATGATATGAAAAGGTGAGTGTTGAAATGGATATTTATTTAAAATTTAAAATTCAAAAATAATTAAGAGGTTAGTGTTTTAATGGAGAAAAATAGGCATTAAAATTGGTAAATGGTTCTAGGAATTTTTTTTTTTTTTTTTCTGGAGAGAGATGTAATGTATCTAAAAAATACATAAAACAAAAAAAAAAAGGGAATTATGTAATATTTAAAAACAAAGTAGGGACAAATAGACATATACCAAATATAGTGGGAGTATTTAAGTTTATTTTTTCAATATTTATTTATTTTTGTTATTACTTTTCATAATATCGATCTCCCCTTTTTTTTTAATCTTCTATCGTGATAAATAATTAAGATATGAAATTCGCTATTGATGCAATTTCACAAAATAAAATAATATATATATAAAATACCTGTTTTTTTCCCGCCCCGGAAATGATTGCCGATATTCGCCCCGCCCCGCCCCATTACGAGGAATGTTTCAATTCCAATAGAATACATTTTCCAATCGCTTTTCCGGCGAAGTAGAGACGATAAATCGGCGACGGAGTAGAAAGGGATGACGGAAACGGAGAACAAAATTGCCATCGGAAAAGAGAAAAACACCGCCGATCACTGCCGTATCAGCAATAGTGAAAGTGTGAATAATCCGGCGGAAGCCGGAAGTGAAGGCAAAAAGGGAAGTTCATCATCATTGAAGAATCCAGGAAAATCATGCAAAGGATGTCTGTATTACTCGTCTACTTATAAATCCAATTCTGCTGAATATATTGCCCTCGGAATTAGACGTTCTATTCGCAACTGGTACCTTGCATCTCTTCTAAAAATAATTTCATGTTTGGGTGTCATTTAGTGGTTGATTTAGATAGCGTTTCAAATATCCGTTTGGCCGTGAAATTTAATCAGATCTACAACTAATGGGTTTTTGGGTCTTCCATTCACAAAACTTCAATTTGTGAAATAGTAAAATGCATGAGGAAACTGAAATTTTCAAGTTTCAACTTTGAAATCTATGGCCAAACACGAGCTTAGTTTGCTCAAAATTTTGATCCTTGAACTCATTTTCTGAAAATGTGCTGCTTAGATATGAATGCTCTTTGCCTTATATTTTCTCACTGTGGCAGTATAGTCTCTATGGTGGGCTTGCACGCGCACATGCATAATGATTTGCCAGGAGTCTAGCAGATTTCTATGTCGGTGTAGCAGTAAGAGCGAGTATTACAGGCTATCTAGTTTTAGGGAATCTCTTATTTGTCTTTTAAGATGAAATATTGAGTATTGGAAAAATAGAAAGGAACAGAAAATGGAGGATTCACATAGATTATTCCCACCACCGTTGCATCTCGCACGGGCTAGTTGATTGACACCGCTTCGCCCCCGTGCTACAACAAGATTCCGTTATTTGATCATGCTTTTTTCTGATAATTATTTGTGGTTCAACTTCATTTAGTTGGCTACTTCTTTATTAAGGGTTAGGACTTTCTAAACATTTGAAATTATTCATGAATGGACATTTGAGATTTATGGTGAGAATATCTGATATATCCCTTTTGGCAATGCATATTTTTTGTTGAGAAGGTAAAAGATTTGTTCCACTCAAAGTGCATCACATAAATTGGGACAAAGGGAGGATTAATATGCATATTACTCCTCCTTTCGTCCAATTTATGTGATGCACTTTGACTAGCATAGAGTTATAAAAAACAAATAAAGACTTCTGAAACTTATGGTCTAAAACAAGCCATAAATGTTTTTGTGGCTATAAATCATCTTTTTAAAAGTAAAATTGAAACTTTGAAGTTAAAATGTTTCTAAATATAAAAATGTTATCATTTTTTGGGGAGAAACTTGAAAGGTAAGTGCATCACATAAATTAGGATAGAGGGAATTTTTCGTTATTCCAATTTCAATTTGAAATATTACTTGCAAATCAATGTTTGATTTACAATTTGATCCATTATTTCAGCTCCAACTTGAAACAAACAACTTGTAGTTGAAAAATGAGTCTGAGGAGTATTTCAAGTGAAATGATGGTTTTAACTCACAAAAGTTCATTTTTGACTCTAGTGGAATCCATGTCCAAACATATCTGACTTCCAAATACTTTCTTTTATGATTAGGGACTTCCATATACTCTTTCAACTTCAACTCTTTCTTTTGAACTTCAACCTTCTCCTTTTTAAACTTCAACCAAATATTGTCCAAACACCTTATAGTCAGACTATGAATTTCAACTTGCCGATTAGATCTTGCAGGTTCTCTTTATATTGTTCGTAATGCTTGTTACTTTTTCTGTATTTGGACAAGAGAAACTCTTAACATTGTCTTGATTGCTTGTTTTTGTAGGTTACCCTATGAGAAAAGTATGTATTATTTTATGGGTAGTCCTTTGACAAAAGTATGCATTGCAACACCCAAGGGTATTTCCTATAGCGGTCAACTGAGTGAGTGAAAACATTGGAGACCAGTGTTTAAATTTTAGTAGAGACAAACACACTAGATGATTTCTTTTTATTTGCCTAATTCTTGGTGGCTAGAGTTAATCGATACATGTGGTGGTGGATGTAACATGTACTCGGGGGGGGGGGGGGGGGTGGTGGTAGGGGTAACTGAGGTCGCGGTGATAGTTTCGGTCTGATACAACTTTTATCAGTAAAAAGCATAGTGTGTAGTAAAACATGAAATCAGAACATGTGACTTTACATACTAAATAGTTGAGAGCATCTCCCTCAATGTTATCGCTTCAAGCATCACATGCTTTCTTTTTGTTGCTTTCTAAAACTTACCTACTTAGTTAGCTATTTTCTGAGACTGGTTTTTTTGTTTTGATTACTAGTACCTCAATATATTGTTGAGAAATCTGAGTTGCAAGCTTCTAAGGAGGGTAAGAACCTTACAGATTTTAGATATTCTTGTATTGGTTACTCTGTTTACCTGGATCAGAAAGCTCGGTCAGCTGATGGGCAAGGGGTTCAAACAGAATTGCCACTCTGTGCTGGCCTTGAGGTTTGCATTTGCTTTCTTATCTCTTTTATTCCTTCATTGCTTGTTCCTTGTTATGATGTTTTGAGGATAAATTTTTTATTCTGAGAAGATGAATATGATACTTCGAGGATAAATTTTTAATTCTGAGAAGATGAATATGATATTTTGAGGATAAATAGTTTGTTGTGATGGTGAGTGGTTTTATTGAGATCAGAAGCAAATTGTGCATAGGCTTCTAATCTGCAGAGCAATATATTCCCATTTGAGGTGTAATGCCTTGATATCTCTTGTAAAATGAGTTATACATACTATGTGACTGACCTGTCAGCTTTATTGATCACTTTTTGTAATGTGAAATTAATTAATGCCTGTAAAAGAGTATATCTCAGAAGATAATATGCATCGAATGATCGTTTTTATATCCTAATTGTTTGTTATTCCACACCTTTCTTGCTCAACTAACGTAAGTGTGCACTGGCACAGGTCTT
The DNA here is from genome assembly GCA_027704765.1 of Solanum habrochaites. Lineage (NCBI taxonomy): Eukaryota > Viridiplantae > Streptophyta > Magnoliopsida > Solanales > Solanaceae > Solanum > Solanum habrochaites. Next base: position 5,258,764 of record JAKWJA010002491.1, read on the forward strand.
GGTGGATAGAAAGGTTAGTTCAGCTGAGGCAGCTCCTGGCCATGCTCGTAAGAGAGAAGGTGACTTCCTTTTGTTATTTCAGAATTCAATGCCGAAAGAAGTCTTCACTGTATTGTTTGAGGTCTTTGATGTTCAGATGGACATATGATTTTTTTTTCGCAGTTAGAGAGTGTTGCTTGATTAAAAATTTCCTAAATATCTTAATTCTGGTAATAGATTTTTCATGATTGGGAAGTTTAAGTATCTTAGTGAAAGTTGGTCCGTGTTTAGCTACTGCATTTCCTCTGTAATTTTTGCTTTTAGTGATGCATTAGGAAATTCTTTTGATGGTTTTGTAGGTATTTCCCGAGAAATATTCTTTATTAGAAAATTTAAAATTAAAAGATTTCATTACTAGAAAATCTTTGATCAATATTAGAATTGTACTTCCCTATTTATTTCTAAGAATATTTTCTCCTCTGCTTTGTTACTCTCAAGTACCTCTATTTATGGCTAGGAGTCCATGTTGAAGCAGTTTACACCCAGCTAGCAGGCCTCGACTTACAATGTTTTATACCAAGAATTGAGTGGCTTGTTTCACCTTTTGAGGTTTTCGCATAGCCTTTATATTCAGGACAGAGGCAAAAGTTATATGCCCTTTGCAGAACTACTGGTTTTGTGAAGAGATGTCCTGCTACTGTTTGTCGCGATACTGTTCTTCTCAAACTTCCCAATACTTTTCGAGCTTCTTGAACACCATCAACAATCTCTCTGGCTTATATTTCCATGCTTTATAGGAATCAGTAATTGCAATGAGTGGATCTGTCAGGATATAATTACAATACATCTGCTTAATGTATTGTTATAAGTTTCTTAAACATTTGAAACCATCAAATTTTGCTGACAGTGGCAGAGGCAGGCTTTAACATATGGATTTGGTAGAATCCAATAGGTTAGGCCCAGAGTTTGTATTTGCATTATGAAATCTACTAAATATGTACAAAATAAATTTAGAACCCTGTTACTAACACTTGAAATCGCTGTCATAGATACAGATGACAGAACTCATAAAGTTTAAATCCTTGATCCATTCTGAATGCTGATCAAAGTAATGGCTTGGAGCATTGTCTATGAAATATGTGTTGTTGAAGGTATTCTGTATACCATGAGTTTATTGAATACATATTTTAAAGAGACAAATTCTCATGTAGTAACATATAAGAGTGGGGGTGATCATAGTCAAATGGTCTTTATCCTTTCTAGAAGATGAGATAGAAGTACGTTAAGGACTATTTTACTATATGATTATTCCATGAGAAACAATGATCACTCAACATAGGTTAATAGTCTTAGATGTAAAGCTTAAGAGTGGAATGAGAAAGAAAGATGATTTGTAAGCAACTGCAAACTGGTGGTGGACATTAAAGGGTGCTGTCAGGTAGCCTTTCAAGAAAAACTATGAGAAGAGGGAGCTTGGGACTTAGAGGGGGACATAGACATTCTGTGGAAAGAATTGTTAGATTGATTAGAAAAGTAGCAAGGGAAGTGTTAGGTGGTCTAAAGTTTAGGATCTCGATCACAGGACTCCTAGTGGTGGAATAGGGAGGTACAAAGAGTTATTAAAGCCAAAAGATAGTGTTACATGAAGTTGCCAAATGCAGAAGACAAATTAGCCTTTGAAGAATACAAGAGAGCTAAAAGAGAAGCTGAGAAGGCTATTAGTAAAAGCCCAATGGGAAGCTCTTGATGACTTGGACCAAGAGCTAGGGACATGAGAAGCAGAGAAAGAAATATTTAAATTAGCACGATTGAGAGATTAGAAGGGTAAGGTTTTAAGACAGGTGAAGTGTATTAAAGACGAATTAAGTTAAGGGTTTAAATCAGTTGAAGTATATGAAAGATGATTTACAACAAGTTTTTACGGGAGATGACGAGATCAAGAAGAGGAGATAGAGAGGCTATTTTGATCAATTGTTCAACTCGAACCAAGAGAATAACATTTAACACCTTCACATGTGTGTGTATGATAGAAACTTTAGCTACAGTCGTAGAATTAGGCCAAAAGAGGTAAAAATAACATGAAAAGTATGAAGAAAGACTTGTGGTCCAGATAGTATACCTATAAAGGTTTAGAAGTATCTTTAGAGAGGTTGGATAGAATGACTAACCAAGATATTCAGTGCTATACCAAGTGATAGGATGCCCTTTGAGTGCAGGAATTGTACTCCGATTCCAATTTATATGAACAAATGAGATATGCAAAGTTGTGCCACTTAATTCATGAGTCATATGATGGAACTTCAGAAAGAGTGATAGAGCCTAAATTTAGAAACACGACAAGAGTGGCATAGAACTTGTTCGGATTTATGCCATGTAGATTTACAATGAAGGCTATATTCCCTTTCCCCTCTTTTTTCTTTCTTCTCCTCCCCTTTTTCAACTCTTAGAAAGATTGTGGTAATTTAAAGGAAGAAAGACCTAGCATGTTGTTTATTGACCTAAAGAAAGCATATATGATAGAGTACCATGAAAGTCGTTTGGTGGGTGACGGAAAAGAAAAGAATTCATATTAAATATATAAATTTCATTAAGAACATGTGTGAAAGAGTCATCAGTAGCTTCAAAAGTAAAAACATTAATAGGAGATGAGAAGTTCCTCATAATAGTGGGTTAGCATTGAGACCCTACTTGTTTAGCCTAATTATGAATGAGCTAACCAAACAAAACAAGATGAGGTCCTATGGTGTATTTATTTGTTGAAAATAAGTGAGAATGTCAAAAGCTTAAACTGTGGAAGCAACCTTACAGAGCAAAGGTTTTAGGATAAGTAGAAGACTGAAGACATGCACTACAAGTTTAATCAGTATGAGAAGAGCGAAGTTGAGGTGAGATTAGATGGGATTGTGGTACCAAAATGCAGATATTTAATATATATAGGCTTGTTTTCAAGATAATGGAATGATAGATGAAGATGTTACTCGGGATTAAAATTAGTTAGTTGAAATGAAGTAGTATCAGGGTGTTATGTGATAAAAGGATGCCTGCCAAAGTGAAAGATAAGGTCTATAGAACAACTTTGAGATTCACAATGTCATATGGTAGTGAATGTTGAGCCCCTAAAGCCCAACATATCCTCAAGATGAGTGTTGCAGACATGTGGTTGCTAAGATGAATGTGCCGTCATACAAGATTCAAAATGACCACTTTGTCAGAAGGTACTAGTAGCACACTTCGAGGATAGAATGAGAGGTCACTTGAGATGGTTTGGTCATGTCCTGTGTCAACCTACAAATGCACTGGCAGCTGGCTTGAGGTGTGAGACTTTGGTGAGTGAAGGTTTTAAGGGGGTTAGACCTTAAAATAATTGGAAGGAAGTTGTTTCGGAAGGTCTACTAATCCTTGGTCTACTAATGATGGGATACAATGGCAGAAAATGATTCATATCGGTGATAATACCTACTAGTTGGAGATAGATCTTACACGTGTTAGCAAACTAATATATTATCTAGCAGTTTAGCTTTGTAACCATTTTTGCTTTTTCTCAAATGTCCTTACCAACACAACAAAAACGTATTAATAAGAGGGACTTTAATTTACTGTCTTCACCCAAAATCTACACCTGATCTCCGCTCTCCTCTTTTCTTTCCCTCCCTCGTCAATGGTGACTCCACCAACTGCAACAAGCATAAAGCTGGGAAATAGATTTAAGATGAACAATAAGTTTTCTTCTTAAATACATTTTGGAAGATCAATTTAGCAACCTGACCATTGGATTTTGGTTAGTTTAAATGGTGAAATCGTTTTTAGTTGCTCGTAATTTAATATGCTATTTAACTCAGACCTCTTACTGAAACAGTTTTTTCTAATTTATGATTTTTGTTCTTTTAGACAGTCATGGAGTACCGCAGCCTCGATCACATAAACCAACTCATTCAACTGGTAATGACTTCCTCACCAGGTAAGCATTCTTAAAACTCTTGATATGAACTCTGCTGGAAGTGAAGTGCTTGATAACAACACTCATGTACTTTGATACCTTGACAATACAGGTTCACCAGGAACGCAAATTTGGTTGCGTTGGGAGTTGCCAAGAACTTACAGAAAGTGGGAAACCGAATAAAAGAAGGTGTTGATGACATTTTCTATCGACGACCAAAATAGAACTCTGACTTGGAGTTAGAAGCAGGTAAAGATCACATGGCTGAAAGTAGCTCCGTCAAATAATATTATGGTGTAGCTTCTTTTGTTGCCCTCGTCATTTTGATATCTGAAATATGCGATCTTAGCTGGAAATGGGGAAACTGTAACGTGTGTATGAAATCCTTATTGATATTTGTTCTGTCAATTAAAATTCATGGCTTCAGAGGCATATATCTGTACATCAAACCAGGTGGCTTGTTTGTTACTGGGAAAATGCAAGGGATTCATTTAGGTCAGTCATAATCCTGTGTAATGATAATTTGTTTTTGCTTGAACCACTTTTTACAGCTGTGATATTGTTCGCGTGGGTGTTTTAGACATTAGAAGAGAAGGTGCGGATTCTGGATTTAAAGTTTATAGGATCTGGACTACGCCCTCATTTGAAGGCTTGTTCCTGTTTCGGAGCTTCATTTCCACATTTCACATATTGGAAAGGGTCAACCTAAAAAGGAAAACTCAGTCACTTGACAAGTTTTTGGAATGCTCCAAATTCGACTTGAGCATCTCAATCTAGTCCAATACTAACAAAAATAACTATCTGTATAAGGTTCTTGCACAATTTTTGTTGTTTTATTGGGTTATGGCGTTATGTATATACATAATCGAAATTGAAGTGAATTTTTTAACATAAATAGAAGGTAAGTACAATGATTGCCCCTCGCTTGGAAATGATAAGCAACACAATGAATGAGTAGAAGATTGATGTTGTTATAAGAGTGAATTAAGTGAAGTGTGAATTAGATGCATATTACGAGTTTAAATATAGGGTATGTCTTTGATAGATATTGTTTTACGTGTTATTTAACCAGATAAGAAATTTTCAAACAAAAGCCCGTCTAGCTCAGTTGGTAGAGCGCAAGGCTCTTAACCTTGTGGTCGTGGGTTCGAGCCCCACGGTGGGCGACATTATTTTATTTTTGCATTTTGTGCCAATAATATTTTGAAGCAATGTTTGATTGATTTACATTATTAATTTATTTGAGTTTTCCCTTATGCAAGGTATATTACAAAACAATTTCAATGAGGAACAAATCTTTATTTTAACGAGTAATGGTGATGATAACTGTGAATGGTGAATGATTGTAGTTCATAATACTAGATGATAAAAACGATGGTAATCGATAATGGTGGACAACGGTGATAGTTATGAATGGAGTTTAACAATACAATCACATCAAATTAGTAGTATACAAAATTGTTTTATTTTTATCCAACAGTGAATATAATGACACGATATGAGTAATAAAATTTGAATAACAATTAAAACAAGCATGATATTTAAACTGACAAAACAATATATCACAATGTGTAACAATCATCCAAACAAAATGGATAAAATACATTACGAAAAAATGTTTCCCCTTATTGAGTTTGAAATTCAAATTCCAAAAGTATTAAGTCAACAAGTTTCAAATTTGATTATGTCATTGTCATTTTGATGAAAGTGTTATCATTATAAAATATTCTTTGAATTTATACAAATTTCTATGAAAAATTGATTTTAAAGGAGAGAAGTTAAAGATCGTTCATTTTGAAAGTTAGCATAATTTCATATATTCTTGCGAACAATTAGATTTGTTTAGAAAGTATTTCAATTGAACTAACACATAAAAAAAAAATTAAGTGAAGAAAATAGTTTTGACAAGATACTTTTACAAGAAAAATGTAAATTTATTGTTTTTATCGCGAGAAAATTAATTATTTTCTATCAAACACACACTTAATAGTGAATATAAGAGAGAAGTGTTGAAAACACTTTTAAATTAGGTGTGAATTATTAGTTCGTCCTTAAATTATTAATATTCTTAAAAACACCCCTCTACTTGATTAACTAGACTTAGTTCATATCCTTAATGTGTCACATTACATAACAAGTGACCTCAAACTCTTCTAAAAACATGAGGTTCTTAATAAAAAAATGTCGAGAAAAGTATTAAAAACACCCCTAAACTTGGCGAGAATTTAAGGTGTTATTTCACTCATATTGCAAGATTGAGGGTGTATTGAAATTCTGTTGATCAAGTAAAAAGTGTTTTTAAAGCTCGATAATTTGAAGATAAAAACAATAATTCATATATTGTTTAAAGTATTTTCAATACTTTTGATGTTATTGATTTATAATACATATTTGTAATCTACAACAAGTGACATTGTTATATCTTCCTCATAAATAAGTTTGATGGCCAGTATGCAATCTATTTATACTTGTTGGCATTTTTCTAAAAAAGGATCATAGTGTAAGTTTAGTGTTATATAAGTTCACAAGACTTGATATTCAAGGTGTATACATACATTGATTCTAAACTATATGCCCTCTAATTTTACTATATTATTAAGTAGTTGTGTATCTTCTTTTTCTTCGAAGAGAATATGACTGTCCTTTCTAGTTTATGCGATACTTTTTAAATTTTGAGATTTATATAAGTATATCTTCAACAGTAAATTTTTCATAGATCTTTTAAATTTTCTATTATTGTGATTTATAGTACTTTTTACGTAGTTTACAAATATATAAATTTTACGTTAAAAATATTAAAGATTTCATGCACAAAATTTCGATCTATATAAACTGATTGACTTTCGAAAAAATGAAAAATGTCATATAAATTGAAACAGATAGTACATAGTTATTGCTTCATTTGCTACTATCTTATTCTTTTTGCTATCATTTTTTTCTTGCAATTCAATTACAAAAGTATTTCTTTTGAGCCAATAATTTATCAAAAACAGTTATATTCCTATAGGGATAAAAAAATAATTCATATTATTGTTGGTTGTATATGTGTTGCAAACATTACAAAGTAATTTAATATTTTATTTATAAAGGTTTAATAATATAAGAATAAATATCAAATTCGAGTCTAATATTATCCATAGAATAATTTTGCTAGGATTATATTTACACTACTTTTAAAAGCATAAATAAACTTTAAATCTACTTTGGAGGTTGGCAAACACCCAAATGTTTGGCGTGCAATTGCAAGTCACTCATTTAGTTACTTTCCCTTTTTGGTGTTATTAGTTTTAACAAGCAAATTAGTACTACTTTGTTTAGGATGTTTCGAAAATAATCTTTCGATTTTTATAAAATAGAGGTATCTTTATATACATATTACTTTTTTAAAAAAAATTATTTGTGAAATTATAATAGATATATTAATCCTTTTTTGTTTGATTGTGTATCCCAATAAAAATTAAAAGTAGAATGCACTCATCTTTATTCTTTTCAAAATTAACTTATGAAATTACACTGGATATATTATTTACCGTTCAAATTTTTTTTATAGGTTTAATTTGAACTAAAGTTTGATTTTCTGCATAAAATTAAAAGCTTATTTGAATTGATTTAAAAATTGATCAAACTTTGACATTTCGTTGTTAATTATGATTTCATTGAAGTGTCATCAAGGGTTTATTATCAATAAACTCTCGTTTTTCATTTTCTATCACTAATCTCCACTCAAAGAAAATCCAATATATATTGAAGGTCCGTTCGGTCAAGTGATATAAAATCATAATTTGAAATTATTACTATGAGATGAAGTTGAGTTTTGTTTGACATGTGATTTGAACTTTTTATGTTGTATGATTTCTCATAAAATATAAAAACTCATAAGTTGTATTACTATTGAAATTATCTCAATTATTTATAAATGTTACCAAATAAGCACAAATTTATAAGATTGATAATACACCATCACAAAGATATTCTCAAAAAATATAATATGTATTGATCAAATTTTAATTCGACAAAAAAATAAAATTAAACATAAGTTTTGGTGTATTACTCTTTAATATAATCCTTTAACATAGTACAAACAATCTTCTCAAGTTGAACTTGCATTTCTTGCTATATAATTGAGAAAACGAACCAACATTGTTAGTTCGAGCAATTTGTCGGTTCATTTGGTTGGTAAATATATTTGATAAAAAATAATAAATTTGATAAATATAAATGGTAAAGTAGAAATTGATTTGAAGTAATAATGAATTTTATGTTAGTAAAATTATATGAGATATAAATAGTTTTAAAATAATAATATAAAAATCATAAAGTTTATTTACATGTAAAATAAATAATATTGTATATAAACTTATGATCAATCTTTTATTCAAAAAATCTCAAATCATGATTTGAAATTCCAAATCGTGATTCTCCAAAAAGTTCAGATTTAATCTCATGATACGAAACCAACGTAAAATCGTATTTTCAAACACTAATATTATCTCATAATTTCATATCACATGTCCAAACGATGAACACAATTTTCAATATTACCTATACTAATTTAATGTTCTTTTCATTTAGGTGGAAATGGAAAAGTACATTAAAAACTCACATATCCGTTACACTATAAACTTAAATTATACGAATTAATGTACAAAATAAACCGGGCCAACTCCGGTTCGGTTTTTTCCTCTAAAATTTCTAATCTAAATTTTTCAAAAACTATGAACCGGCGGAGCAAACCGGTCACCGCCGGTTCCTTCCTCCTTCTTCTGCCGCATTTCCAAAACTTTCCGGTGGTTATTCGAATGTCGTTCACTCGAAAACGTCGGACTACAAGCCGGCCGATACTCTGGTAACAGCCGACGGATTAAAACGGAAGCCAATGGCATACAAAGCTGTTTTTGCACCCATTGGAACGGTCGCCATGGGGTGCGCGGTTGAACCGGTTTCTCCGTTTTCATCTTCCTCCGCTTAATCACCGGCGCCGAAAATCGTACAATTGACTCAGCTGTCGTTGTTATAGTGGAGGAAGAAGCGGAGGAAGTAGATGAACCGGAGAAAGACCAAACTCGACCGCCGATTCTCCGACGTTTAGTTCTGGGCTTTGTTTGAACCGGAACTGTGAAACATGAATTCACCTGAACCGGGTTTTCCGTCACTGACTGGTTCTTCTTCACTGGTAGTTTCCCGATCAACGAATACCCAGAATGTGAATCTTCTTCAACAAATTGCGATAGCCATTCGAGATTATCCAACCCATTTTCCTATAAACAAAACCCTTTTATACTATTTCTCAAAAATTCAAAAAAAAAAAAAGCTAATCGGAATTCATTTTTTTTTTGTTACCGGAAAACTGAGTTCACAACCAAAATCTCCATTTTCCTCTTCCATTTTCTTCTGGGGTGAAACAGAGCAAGGGTTTTGGGTGTTAAATCCATTTGGGTGTTCGTTTAATTGCTCAATTTCGTCGTCAGCAAAGCCATTGGAGAGGTCAAGAAGGTTATCAACGAAAAAATCATCGACGCTCTGGGTCATTTTCATGGCAGTTTCAGGCCCGAAATAGCTGGTTTTCAATGCCTTTTCTAAGCTGTTCATCCCCTGTTGAACACCCAAAAACAGAGAAAAAAAATTGTTACGTAAAATGGGTTGAAAAATTGATGAAAAACAGGGGAAATTGGGGAAGAAAAAGTACCTGCAGAGGAGAAGAAGAGTAGTGTGGAGCTGTTCGGTAAAGCATTGAATGGGAGATGGGAGTGTGAGGGAGAATGATGAAATTTGTAAGGAGATTTAATAATCGGGATTGTTTGATTCGAAGACTAAGTTAGGTTGAGAAATTAATTGACATGAGATAAGTAATACTATTGAATTAGTCATATTCGTAATAGTTATGTTAAAAAAATTAATCGAGATGAGATAAATTATACTATCGTATCAGTTATGTTAATAAATTAATCGAGATGAGATAAGTTATACTACTAAATAAGTCGTAATCGAATCAGTTACATTGAAAAATTAATCGAGATGAGATAAGTTATACTAATGAATAAGTTATAATTGGATTAGTTATGTTAAGAAACTAGTCGAGATGAGATAAGTTATACTACTGAATAAGTCGTAATCGGATTAGTTACGCTGAAAAACTAGTCGAGATAAGTTAAGTTATAATATTGTATAATCGGATCAGTTATGTTAATAAATTAGTCGAGATGAGATAAGTTATACTACTGAATAAGTCGTAATCGAATCAGTTACATTGAAAAATTAGTCGAGATGAGATAAGTTATACTAATGAATAAGTTATAATTGGATTAGTTATGTTAAGAAATTAGTCGAGATGAGATAAGTTATACTACTGAATAAGTCGTAATCGGATTAGTTACGGTGAAAAACTAATCGAGATAAGTTAAGTTATACTATTGTATTGAATAAGTTATAATCGGATTAGTTATATTAAGAAATTAGTCGAGATGAGATAAGTTATACTACTGAATAAGTCAATACTCGAATTAGTTCTGTTAAGATTATTTTCAAATAATATGTGTGACATAATTTTTAATAATAAGTTGTTTGTTACAAATTAGGTTGAGAAATTAGTCGAGATGAATATACTATCGAAAAATCATAATTGAATTTGTTATGTTAAGAAATTAGTCGAGGCGAAATAAGTTATACTACTGATAAGTCATAATCCGATTAGTTATGTTAAGATTATTTTCAAATAATATGTGTGGCATAGTTTTCAATGATAAGTTGTTTGTTATGAATTTTTTTATTTTTTTTATTAGTTTTAGTTATTTATTCTTAAAAATAAATTTTTATTTTATTTAATTTTTAATATTTTTATGGTAAATACTCATAATTATATGTGTTATTTTAATATAATATCTCTCAGATTAAAATACAACTTTATTCATTTTAAACGTGTTTAACCATATTACTTTCATTTAAGGGCCTAAAGATACCCTAAAGTTGAAAATGATATAAAATTACCCTTCTCCACCTATTGGCGTCCAATAGCACCTTGCCACCCACCTGTATGTGTCCAAAATACCCTTGTCATCCACCTTTTTGTTCAAAATTGACCACTTATTTAATGATTTAAAATATTTCAACTATTTGCAATAATTTTTTTAAATATGTGGCTCGCTCAACTATTTTTATAATTTAAACTTATAAATATAATTTATAAATCATTCACATACCCACCCTTACAAATTAAAAAACCCCTCTAAATTAATAAATCCGTCACATTATTAATGCAACAACAGATTAGCTACTACCCATTGATTGTTTTTTAAAAAATTTGATGTCGAAAATATCTATAGAAGTAAATATCATACTTCAATGTGTCCAAAAATAAAATTACCGGATAAACCTAAAAGTCTGACTATTTATCTTAATTATTTTACTCTCATTATGTGATGTTACTTTCATAGGTACTTTTTTTTTAGAAAAATAATATATTAAGGTTTTAAAACAAATAATAAATTATTTAATAAAATTATATTTTACAAAAATGCATGAATTAGTTTTGAATGTATTACTTCTTTACCTTTTAATCATAAATTTCTCATGCAATCTTGAAAGAAAGTGTCATCCCAAATAGCGGCTCAACCTCCATTTTAATTGGTGCTTCTTCGTTCGGACTCGAAATTTTGAATGTTATTTTTCAGGAATCTATATTTTCATCATCTTGTTTTAGTAGTGTTTTATGATCATTTGATAGTTTAATTGGTTATTAAAGTGGGTGGGTTTATTAAGTATTAGTGGTGTGGGTTGGTTATATTAATTAATAAATTACATGATTACCAATAGTTGAACTCAAGTATTTTTAAAATTTTTTATATTGGTTTATTTTTAAAACAATTACAAAGTGGTCCATTTTGAATCCAAAGGTTTAATGACAAGGTATTTTGAGTCAATATGATGTTTGAAAGGCATTTTGGAACCAATTAGGTGGATGAAGAAGCAATTTTGTACCATTTAATACCTTCAAGGGTATTTTAGGCCCTATTTCCGTTTAAGTAAATATCATCTTATATATCGTAAAATTTAAAGTGATCTTATTTTAATGATATAAAATATGAGTCAAATTTTCCAAGTGATTAAAATATTTTAATAGATATATATATATATATCTCTCTATATATCTATATAATCTATATATACTATATCTATATACTATAATATATATATATATTATCTATATTGGAATGAATGTTTAAGAGAAATTAAATACAAATAAATATAAAAATTATTCACACAGCAAAATTTAATAAAATATAATCTATAGTAAAAATTATATTTTATATCGTGTAGCTAGTAACTAACCTTTCTATCCCCATACCCATTCCGACTAGTGCACGCATTTGAATGTTGTTATAATGATCTTACACCATGATTTGAACATCCTATACTATGTACCCTTGCGGTCTCCAAGAAGTGTAAGGAAATACACTTTTGTTTATTTTCCAATATGTTTCCTCCCCACAAATACGTTATTCCAAATTATATTCCTCCCACATATGAACTACCATGAATCTCGTTCTATGTCATTAACTCCTCCAATACATTACTCATCCTTTATAATAACATACAATTTGAGAAATACTAACAATAATTAGTTAATTTAATATTTCAATTTATTATGCACCGAGCCGAGATCGGTAAACTTATATAAGTCAAACAAATAACACATATATCTTGTATAACAATTTGTTCTTCGTGCTTAAAAAAAAAAACACCAAAATTTCCTTACGTGTATTTCCACGTATGACTCATATAGAAGAGTCATCCCCCAAAAAAATGCACATAAACAATCTAACTTGATACGAATATTAATGACTCATTTTCATTGTTGTTATCCCAATATTGAGAATTCATAAATGATGAAAAAATGAAACATTTCAAATTTAAAATCACAACATCTCAAAGTTCGAATTTCCATGATTCATTACCCCCGTTTAGAAATAAATTCATAGTCTCATATTATTATTGATTTAAGAATTTGAATTTAATTCTAAATGGAATAATGGATTATTGAAATTTGATCTCTAAGCTGTTATGATTTGACCTTTGACCAATAAATGTAAATCAATGTAAGACAAATCAAGATTAAGAAAATCATTTTGAATAATTATTTATTTGAATAACAATAAAATATCTAAATCTCAAAGTAATTATAATCAATTATATCATTCATATTTGTTTCAATTCATTAGGAAAGAAAACAAAGGTGCAATTATTATTATTATTTGGTATTCAGTATTTACTTTACAATTTTAATTACTTCATATCTTTGTTTTGTAGGTCTTATTTTTGTTTAATCTTTTTTTATTCACAAAAATTAAATTCAAAACTTCCCATTAAAAACGTATAAATCTCAACTATTGCAATATATCGCTATTTATAATGAGATTGAGTCCATACATTTGCACTAATTGTATGTGTTTTACCACACTTCAAATTATTTAACAAATGCAGTCATGAGTCATGTCATCCTTTCATATATTTTTGGTTTTTTTACTTAATTTTCCACCAAATTTTCACAAACTCTCTTCATAAGTAATTACTACATTAGTAAAATTACAAACATATTCATTTTTAATATAATTTCTATTAATAAATATATCATTTCTTAATAGAATTAATTAGATATTTTTAGTACACTAAGTAATTTGAAATTGTCTTAATCCTGGTATTAATTATCTTTCAAAATCATGGGGCTATAACTAGGGTTAGAGTATAGTGTTGACGTTGTTTAAACAAAAGTCATGATTGTCAAGTGGGAGGAGATTGGAGTGGTCACGAGCTTGTGAATCAATTTTGGTCCACCATAGTGGGGCGATTCAGGAGACCAAGATAAGGAGGACCGCGCTAGTCCACTAGAAATCTCTAGTGGGTCGGTCCTTAAGGGACTAGGTCAAGGGGATTTGCGGGGTACTTTTTTTAGAAAAAAAATATAGAAATATAATTGTTGTTTGTTATATTTGAGGAAAACCGTGAAATGAAGAAATTTTTTTAAGTTACTAAGAATTAACATTTAGAATTAGTTTTTACAATTTATGTTATATTTTACTTATTTATATAGTATGATATGGTATGGTATAACTTTTTTTATGTTCTATTTTTAAAACTCTATTTGTTATATTTAAACTTCGAAAAAGCTATATCAGACTTTAAAACTAGATCAAATATAGCATATAGTATAAAACTCATTTCCAAATTTGAGTTCCTACCAACTCTTTTCACCATTCTTATCGAATATGACAAATAGATTTTGTTAAATATGCAATCGAAACTAAAAAATACTCACTCTAAATATATTTGAAATTCAAAAATATATTTTATAAATTATTTTAAATTTACCCTAAACATAATGTACAATTTTTTTTACTAATTATTTTCCCTAAAAATAGATATAGGAATTAGAAATCAATATGACTTGGCAACAGCTTTTTTGTCTCCTTTTTTAGTTACTGAAATGATTCTTTCTTCTCAAATCCAACTGCTTCTTTGTGTTCCTCTTTTGGGACATTATGCCTAATTTCATGTGAAAGTAGCCTACTTTAACTGCTTTCATGTGACAACACTATCAAAATTTTGTAGGAATACTACAATTTCGTTTCAATTGATATTTATGTTTAACGTTCGTTTTACACCATCAACCGAAAAAACAAGGAATCAGGACACTAATCATATTCAGATTTTTCAAACACATTTAAAGCTAGGGTTTATAAATCCGATTGATATAAGTCTTGGCTTTTGAGGTTTGATCGAGGTCGGGCCAAAGTCGATGCATGAGTCAAAATTATTTATTTAACAATTAACTACAAAAACTCACTATGTCACCGACCACCAAATCGGATCGGCGACTGTCCACCCACCCTTATTCCTCCTATGTGAGCGAACCAACCAACTAAACCTTAACATTTCAATGTAATAACACAAAACAACAGAAACTAATGCGGAAGACGTAAAATTCAGTAAATGAAACCGGGGATTCATAACTTCTAAAAATGAACATCTATTATTATCCCAAAATCTGGAAGTCATCCCCACAAAACATCTTGATCAAATTACAAACTGGAGTATTCTAAGAACTAAATAACAAACGCTAGTCCATGCTTGTTACTTCAAGGCATCAAACATGAGAAAAGATCCGAGTCCAAGCTTAGAAGCGTTTTATCTCACCCCTCACCCTGAAATCCGTTGTAGTGAAAAGACTGGCTATAATAAAAAGATTGCGGTTGATTTTGAAGACGACGGTACGTTTTCCCTGCACTCCACAATACAAAGAAGAAAACAATAAAAGTAGGGTCGTACACACACAATCCTTAGTAGGTATCATCGCCAACTCAAAATAGAAAACAGTATATAATCACAAGAAACATCATAAAATCCAACTAATTATCCTTAGCATCAGCATTACACTACCATAATCCTTGGTTCCAACACAAGCACATCAATGAGGACTCCCGCCTCCTCATCATACTCATTTGGTAATTAGTTTCATAGATTGAGTATATTAACATCTTTCAAGATTCATTATATTATTTACCTCTCCTTGTCGGTACGTGACACTCCACTCCGTGCATTCTAGCTCTCCTGGTACCCGGAAACGTGGCAACCCGATCCATATACTATCCTGGTGTCGGAACGTGACACTCCGATCCTCCTATCTATCCTGGTACCGTAACTGGCACCCGATCCATAGACTCTCCTTCCTGGTGTGTCGAACGTGACACTCCTATCCTCATATTCTAATCCTGGTCCGGGGCACGTGCACCCGATCCATATACTTATCCGGTGTCGGAACGTGCACTAACCTCCGTCCTCATATTCTATTCCTGGAGTACCGGAACGTGTCACACGTCCCCTAGATCTCACTACTTTCGTTCATTAAGCCTTCTTTTCTACCATCATCATCATGTTAACAAAGTAGATTGGGTTTCTTCTTTCAAGATTAAGATCATAGCTTCATCATCCGTATTTTAATCACAATCATATATCTATATGTAAAATCAATCATGCATACACACAATTACGCAGATATAAGCCTAATAATACTACCCAACACATATCATTCGCTCTTAAGAGTTACTACTAATATTGTGAAAACCATAACCTACCATCCCACCGAGAAATTGCGATCACAAGCTATCTTCCCAAGGCTGTATTCCTCCTCTCCCTGATCGATTCTCTCTCTCTCTTTGTTCTTTTTCTTTTCTTTTTCTTATTCCAACCCCTCTTTCTTTTACCCTATATCATATAATTAAGTATAAAAGATGGCACTAATAACCCACTATTAACTTAAGGTACCTCCTTTTAACCCCAAGTAATAGACTTATTACATTAACCCCCATTTATAATTAAAGCGGAATAGTCCAAAACGTCCCTTAAATAATTACCAAAATCCGACGCCAGCCCTGGGATTGCGCTAACCTGTGACGGGCCGTCGTATCCTGCACGGTCCGTCCTGCAGGTCGTCTCAAGGTTCAGAGACTCAATTTCCACCAAAGAGTCTGTGACGGTCCATCACTGCCTAGTGACGTCCGTCCTGCATTATTTACGAATTTCAGAGAGTCGATTTTCAGTACCCAATTCAGATTTTCCACGTGTTTTGTGAATACGAGAACCCTGCGACTGGTCCGTCGTGCTCATGAGCGGTCCGTCTGGGGGTCCGTCGCCTCAGCCGATTTTTCCAGAAATAAATCTGCTGCTCAAGAACGATAAACAGGTAGTACCACACTAGTAGTGTAATTTCGCCCAATTACTTAGATGCATGTTAAGTTATAATTTTATGAATTTTATCAGATTTTGGTATGTCTAGATACGTGTAATCTTGGGATATATGGACTCAAAATTAGGTGTAATTTGTTGATGATACACTCCATTCAAGTGGATTCGCATGTATATATCTAAGATATATTGACAAACCTCGCGCCCTCACCTCCCTCTCATCTCACTCTCCACTCTCTTATCTCGCTCGTGTATTTGAGATGCATCACACTAGATACATGTATCTCGTATATTTAGTATCCTAGATACATGTTAATTACATTAGATTTTTTGCTACTTTTATTGAAACAATATCGTTATTTGCAATATTTGATTCAAAAATATTCTCATTTTCTTGATGTTATAAAATTCTAAATTGAAAAGAAAAAAAAAAGAAGAATTAGCCCATCCAAGCCCGCGACCCTTCTTAGATTGGGTTTGACCACCCGTCCTACTCCGTCAAATATTCTTAACCACATACGAGGCTTGAACCACTGGGGCTAGGTTGCCCTTTTTGACAACTCTTCCTGTATGATTGGTAAATATTTTTATTGGAATAAAGAACAAATTCCACAATAGATATTATACTATAATGTTTGATTTGAACTTAATTTTAGAACAAAACATATTTTCCACTTAACTTTCCATTGAAAAATCTAAACTATATTTTGGTATATTGAATGTGTAATTTGGTATCATTCGAGTTTTATTTACTTGTGAAAAGTTATTTGCACGCATTATATACTATGTAAATAATTTGAAAATAAGGGATCAATATGTCAATAGTCAATTGAAATTTCACTTTTTTAGTTGATATACATAAATTATATATAATTATACATACATATTATACATAAATATACATAATATATATCCACAGAAAGATTTTGATTGAAGATAGGTGACAACTATTACAAATTTGTGGACTAAAGTATCTTTATTTACGGCATAAGCATAAATTGTGTAGTATCGAATTCGCTTGAAATAAATTTGAAAAACTTTGACGTTGTTCGACAAAAGTTCTATAGAAATAAGTTATGTTTCATATAATTTTGGATTAATTACAAAAATTTTACCTGTTAGTTTCCTAATTACCATTATCCCCTAGAAGTTTTACAAATTTTCAAAATCCCTCATTTTTGCGCATCAGATTAGTGTATCTCGCGCATCAAATTTATGTATCTTGCACATCAAATTAGTGTATGATGTATAAAATGTACCTCGCACATTAGATTAGTGTATCTCGCGCATCAGATTATGTATCATGTATAAAATATACCTTGCACATCAGATTAGTGTATGATGTATAAATGTACCACCCGCATATTAGATCGTGTATCTCGCGCATCATTTAGTGTATCATGTAGAAAATATACTTGCAACATCAAGATTAGTGTGAATGATGTATAAAATGTGTGACCCTCACACATTAAGATTAGTGTATCTCGCGCATCAATTAGTATACTCATGTATAAAATATACCTTTCACGCAGATTAGTGTATCATTTATAAAATGTACCCTCGGCACTTAGATTATGTATCTCGCACATCATATTAGTGTATCATGTTATAAATATACTTGCACATCAATTAGTGTACTCTCCGCTCATCCAACTAATTGTATCTCGCACATTAGAATCAATATATCAGCGCTTATATTATTTTATCTGTTTTAAGTGATTTTTGTAATTATGAATTTTTAAGGGATAAATTGTAATTTTACCTTAAAAGTATATGATTTTTGTAATTTGCACAATAACTTTTGCCTTATACAACATAAGTTCGGAATAAGTGGAGCAACCATCACGGCCCAAGTTTACCATACAAATACTCAAAAGTCCAAGCCCACTTTAGCAATGAAGGCCCAATAATGAGAATAAAAAGGATATAACTAGAAAAAGCTTTTATGGGTTAACTTTGATTTTTATGTTTAAAATTAGGTATCTAGGATATATTAGAAAATTTCACATATTATTAAGATATAGTATATTTAATCTTTTCTTTGGTAAGATTTCAGTCTATGTATAATCAATAATACATGTTTTATTCTATATTATACATAGGGTGTATAACTAATATATATCAAATCATAATATTATTAATACAAGAGCTAACTTTTCCTCATGTCTCATATATATAAGGAATCAAAATTAAGTGAAGTTTATCTAAGATAGATTGTATTCAAGCAAATTTATATGTATTTTGAATATGCTGACTTTTCCTCATGTCTCCAATTCCTTCGATCTCTCGCTCATCTATTTACCCCTGTATCTGTATTTTAAAATATACGTATCTAAATTTTATCTAATATTTCAAATAAATCAATTATAAAATGGATACAAGGAACTACTCACCTAACATGCATAATTTGGTTGGGACACATGATTGGGTAAAGATCTTCTACCCAAGTGAAGTATTGAGAAGAATATATTCAAATGACAATTAGGCAGTCAAAGGCTATTTTTTTTTCTTAAATAAATTCATGAGTGTGCTGTTTGCTGAGTCAATCAACACATGGTGTGGCCTAATTTTTAACATGTATGTCCAATCCATCATTTCTAATGAAAGATGGTTCACTAATTCTAGCCAACAATTCAAGTCCTTTTCACTATATGTGTGTATATCATATGGTGGTTCCATTGTTTGAAATTGTGACATATTTGATGATCTATATTCATTCAATTTAGTTGCCTAATTTTTGTGACTTTATGATTTTTGAAATTTTGACACATTGGTATGCATTTTGGTGATGAAAATTAGTGATGTAAGGATCGTTCGGTAACTAGTTGTAGATATTAGTGATGCAGGAATTAGTTATAAGATAATCTACGCAATATTTTATGTTAAGTTTATGCATAAATAATTTATAACCAATTATCAAACATAATATTGTTAATACAAATTTTAATAAATGCATGACTCACCTCCACACCAAGGCTTTACACTTTGGACCTTTCCTTGTGAAGTTGTAAAATTTTATCCATAATTTGTATAAAAAAATAAAGAATATATAAAAATTGAAATAGAGTTTTAGCTTATTTTTTCCATTTTGAATTCTAGCTAAACATGAAAAATTATGGATATGATTAATCCGGATTTAAAAAAAATTAAAGGATAAGCTTTTTCCTAAGAAAGGCAAAATCTAAAAGTAAATAATTGTCCAAAGTGAAGTAAAAAAAAAAGTAAAACAACAATATAAGGTGATTTTCGAATTTTAAATATAATTTTAAATTGTATAGTCATATCACTCATTTTTAAATAAGGTATAAAGTAATTAAAAAAGCAATATTTCTATGACGAAACAAGACCTTAGTCTTTTCACGAGTTCAAAGTCTAAATAACATGTTTTTCAAGTAAACGAACCCAAAAAAGAATATGTAATTCGAATGAGACCAAATGATCAGATATATGTCCCATTTATATGACTTTAGTACGTTTAAAATTATGACACACAATTGATAGATCATCCATGTATTTATAATTACATTTCACTATTTAAAAATTGAAATTTAACTATTATTTATTTTTCTGTTGGAAATATATACTTGATAATTCTTTTTGATAGAAGACGTACCGTGATTTCAACACTTTTAAAGGCATAATCAAATAAATCATTGTGATCGATATAGGTTGAGGTAGGATTGTAATTGAGGTTTATTTTTATTTTTAATTGAAGGTTTGAGATTTGAATCTTTTAAATTTCAACGCAGATGGTTTTAACCACTCGTGAATTTGTGTCTTCGTAAGTTAGCGTATAATAATTATATCGCCCAAGTTATAATCATTAATTAATATTCCGATCAAGTAACTTCATCTTATTATTAATAAATAGAAAGGACAATTATTTTTTAAAAAATATATATATTAATTTCCTATTGATATGAAGTACATACAATAAGATTTTGACTGAATTCGAAATCATGCATTGCATGTTTCATTTTTAAGGGCCAACCAAACAATTTGCTAAGCTAAAACAATCAAAAAATATATATTTTGGACCAAATTCACATGACTTTTGATAGAAAACCTCACACCTAAAAAATTTTCACTCGATTTTTATATACAGAATTTTATTTCTTTTTAACGATCAATATAAAATTTTATTAGCATATTAATTAAAATAATATTATGTATATTTTTTACGAAAAATATTTTTCTTTCTTTCTTCGTACCCGATCCCACAGACCCATTTAGAAGTCTGTCTTCTCTACTACCAAACACACATCATTAGTTCATGTTTCTTATTTTGATTGAAAGTTGTGTTGATGTGGATGGGAAGACATTAATATGAAAAGACAAAAATCTAAAATTGTCGTTTAATATGAAACGTGTTTCTACAAATTGAGAAAAAACTTTTAAAGAATAACACTTCTTTTAATAAAAAAAAAAAAACTTTATGAAATTCTTTCTTAAAAGAGATATATCCCAAGTTCTTTATACCATAATTTTATTGGAATCGATAGATAATACTTCATATTATCACATTATATTTTTACGTTGTATATGTAGATACTGATCCTGATATATCAATAAAGTTCAAGATAGGATTGGAGCCCTTTTATCATTCTTTATTTTCTATGGTATTTACGATTCAAGTTATTAGATTCATCTAAACAAATTCAAATTAAGTATAATCACAACTTAAAATTTGCTTTATTCTAGATCAGAGCAGGCTCTTCTTTACTTAGAACTCCTCTAGACTAAACTACCAACTATATACATTATAAGTTACATGTGCTTGTGTGATACATGTGATACAATAAGTCAAGAGTTGATAAATACTACCTCTCTCTCTTCTTCTTCTTCTTTTTTTAAAATAAAATAAAGTAATTAGACTAAGTTTTTGCATACTTCTAGTTCATGGAATATATGTCTATCTCTCGTTAATAATATATAACTATATCCATCAAAATTAAAACGAATGAATTTTTTTTTATCTACTATCTTATCTCTATTATGATTTGGGCATGATTATAACTCTTTGATTGATATATACTACTACTATTTGCTTGTCCTTTGCTAAATTGTTTTGGTCCACTTTTAACCACTTCATTTAGGCACAAAGCTGTAATACATTTATGGCTTTTGATTCATAGTCCAACTTAGTGTGGGGGTCAATTGATACTACATAAGTAAAATCATCATGATATGTGACAGCTTATTTAGTTATTTTAATAATATATCTGCTTTTATGTATAACTCTTGTAATTTTTTTTTAACTTTTTTATATTCTTTAGTATTTATATATGGTCTTCTAACACAGAAATAAAATTAGAACAATTAAGTATAAGTAATTGGTATTATATAAAGAAATTTTTAAAAGATTATTTCTATTATTGTACAACTAGTGAAAATGCCTTCGACCAAGACTTAGGTAAAAAATTAATTCATGATGATATTCATAAATTCATAAATTTACATGAGTTTATCAAATAATTTCATAAATTTTACTGAAGTTTATCAAATAATATATATATATATATATAGATATATATATAATTATTGAAATTTGAGTTAGTTCGTAAAAAGGGTTTTGTAAATATAAAAGTATGTTTTAAAAATGATGTAAGTATATGTGATGGTATTCCCTGACTCATTACAAGGTCCTCATAAAGTTTTTTCAAAAATAAATGTGGGTGCTCTGGGGCGCCGAATCTGTAGACTAATACACACGAAAAATTAAAAAATTTAAATAATTTATAAGACATAATTTATAAATGCAAAAATATACGTTAGAAATAATATTCATATATATGATCATTTTCTAACTCATTACAAAGTCCTGATAAAGATTTTTAAATTAAAAAAAAAACAGCTTTTTTTTTTTATATAATTTGTAAATTATCAGGAGTGAGGTTTGTCTTATACACATTCAAACAGACTATAGATTCTATTGTCAATCCAAAAATAAAATAAAATACCATTAATCCTTCTTTTAACAAATTAATGATCTCAAATTTTCTTATGCTATCAATTAATTTTGATAATATTATAACAGTTTACCTAATTTGCTTAATTTTTAAATTATCAATTCAACTTATCACAAAAGATCACTTATATAGTTATTCTTTTAGGTAATTCGATAAGTACATAATTTTTTTTAAAATCATAATATAGTATATCGGAGTTAAACTCTTTCTAACCCCCCCCCCCCCCCCCAAACTCTTTTTTTAATTTGGCACCCTCAACCCAAATAATTTTTCTAAAAGAAGTCCTTTTTTAACTCAAAAGTTTCAACAATGTAAAATTAGAACTTTTGGTTAGACAATTACTGGTACAAAACTAGATAACCTATAGGAAGAAAATAATGAAATAATCCCAATATTACCCTATTCTAATGTGTCCATATGATTAATATCTAGTTCCAATTAATTATTCTAAAATTTATACCTAGCTATATTATTATAATATATAGTGTACGTGCACTTATGGGGTAAAAAAATAAAATAATACACTTCCACAATAAATTTTATTGCATCTAATGAGTTGTAATATAAAATTTTGAATATTGGAGCTAGTATTAATTACTATTGAAATTTTCTTCATTTTTTATTACTTAGTAGTCAAAATAATCGTCGTTTTATTTAGTGTGGGTAGTTTACTGCCGCGTAATTAGAAATGTGTGAAAATCTCAATATTCAACTAATTTATTTTTTCGTCGATCCAGAATTCATATAGAAATTCGATTAATTTAAATTCACGGACATAATAAAAAAATAAGTGGCTCCTAATGAATTTCTTTTCTTGTTCAATTTGTTGAAACATATCTAACATACAATGAGAACTATTTATGATATATAATATATATATATATATATATAATATATATATATATACATCGTTAGAAATTTATTAACTGTACTTGATGATATTGGAAAATGAGAGTTTTCGTTAAAAAAAGTTAGGATTTTTGGATATATAATTTGTCATAAATATTGGGATAATGCACAAGTACCTTCTCAACCTATGCTCGAAATCTCAGACACACTTATACTATACTGAGGTCCTATTACCCTCTTAAACTTATTTTATTTATAATTTTCTACTCTTTTCGGCCTACATATCACTATTTTGTGGGCCCAACGATGATTAACTTTTTTCTTCAAGCTAATGCCACGTAGGCCGAAAAGGTGTAAAAAATTACTTATAAAATAAATTCAG
Organism: Solanum habrochaites; assembly: GCA_027704765.1. NCBI lineage: Eukaryota > Viridiplantae > Streptophyta > Magnoliopsida > Solanales > Solanaceae > Solanum > Solanum habrochaites. The sequence goes on from JAKWJA010002491.1 coordinate 5,282,615, forward strand.
GGGGTAATAAGACCTTAGTAAGTATAAGTGTGTCCGTAGAATTTCGAGCATAAATTGAGGGAATACTTATGCACTTTCCCCATAAATATTCTTTTAAGAGTAAATTTTCGATAAAGTTTTAATATAATTTTTATTATTTTAATAATATTTAATCGCGATCGATATAAAAAGATCATTTAATTTATAGGTGTTATTAGCACATACTATAATTGAATTGAGACTTATAAATTATGAGAATGACAACTCACTGTGACCAGCTAAATAATCAGTTTAGCATATAGTTATTTACTCATTTGTTTGTTTTTGTGATTGATGTGATCCTAATAAATTTAGTAGCTAGAATTTGAATTTTTGAACATTTACAGTTAGATAAGTTCTAAGAATTTAATTTGTGAAAATATAGTTTATTTATTACTATTTACTAGCATGGAGACCACCTAATTACATTTTCACTCAAAAATAACTTTTGACTTTTCATCCTTCACATGCAAATCAACATCACCATTTTCTTTTCTTTTTTTTAACATTTTCTTACTATGAATTCTTGATTAACCAATAAAGTTAGTCTAATCACCACTTACATGAATTTAATAGCTTTTATTCAAACTATATATACTAAATATTAACAAAATTTTATTGATAACCAATCAGTTATTATTACTTATCAACTTAAATCATAAATATTTAAAATCGTTACAGTAACTCATAAATTTTAAATTTTGAATCCGCCTCAACATAATATAACTATTCTAATAATGTAATAGAGTACAAATTATACTTGAGAAATAAATCATATTACATAAGCTTTGTACGATAAACTTGACAAATAAAGCATTCAGAGAAAATTAAACTTCAAACATGAAATCCTATTTAGAGAAAGTACTTACCACTTTATCATAATTCTTATTGCTAATTAATTCTTTGGGTGTGTGAGTGAGTCTACATATGAAAAAAGTAGAGCCAATTAAAACTATGCAACAAGTTATAGCTAACTCAAACTCATTAACAATTTTTCAAATAAATAAATAAATTGTTTTATGTATAGACATATGTGGTTCAAAAGATTTAATCTTAAAATCAAAGAAAAAAATAGTTTTTTGAAAGCTGATGGTCATGTGTTTTATGCTTATGTATAATCCAAATTCATTTTGTTGGAAAATAGATTATAGTTGAAGCATATATTGGTGTGAAATTCTTCAAAAGCATAATTTGAGATCACAAGTCATAAGTTTATATTTTGTAAAAAGATATCTTTATCATTGAAAATTTTGCAAAAAGAGACTTATGCTTGATATAAATAGATTGTTCGTACTTGTGAAGAGATTTTATTAAAGAATAACTAGTTAAAAGTAATAAAGACTGGTGAAATTTTATAATTTTTTTTTTAAAAAAGTTTGTAATCACAAATATTTATTTTTATATAAGAAATGTGTGTATATGCAGTGACGGAGCCAGAACTTCGACGAAGGGGTATTAATATATAAAAAAGTGTAGAAGTCAAGGAGTGTCAATATTTAATATATATACATAAAAAAATTTTACTCTAGTTTCACAGTGTAATTTTCCTCAAAGGGGTGTCGATCGACATCCTCAACTACATGTGGCTCCGCCACTAGATATATGTAATTTTATCAATAAAATAGTTGAGAACTCTAAGGTTTTCATCTGTCCCAGTCTTGGTGGATAAAGCTACTTGATAACTGTTGGTTGGTAGGAAGTGACAAGTATCTCATTATAACGACCTGTTTAGTCGTTTTGAGCAGCAGATTTTATTTCTGGAAAAATAGACTGAGGCGACGGACCGTCATGGGCACGACGGACCGTCGCAGGGTCTCGTTTCAAAACACTTGGAAAAATCTGAAATTGGGTGCTGAAATCGGACTCCTCCTGAACTTCGTAAACGAAATGGCAGGACGGACATGTCACACAAGGTGTGACGGACCTTCCAGAGTCTTCAGTGGAAATCCACTCTCTGACCTTGCGACGGGACAACAGGACGCCGTCCGCAGGCACGACGGCCCATCAGGGCTCGTAGTCCCAGGCGTGTCGGTTTCTGATTATTAATTCAAGAGGCGTTTTTTGGACCTATTTCCGCTTTAATTATAAAGTAATTGTTAATTTAATAAGTCTAAATTACTTGAGGGTTAAAAGAGGTAACTTAAGTTAATTAGTGGATTTTAGTGCCATCTTTTAAAAAACTTAATTATATGATAAGTATGGGTACAATAAAGAGGGTTTGAATCAAGAAAAACAGAAAGAACCCAAGAGAGGAGAAGAGAGAAGAGGTAGACTAGAAGAAGAAGTTAGATAGAAAAACTGCGAGGTAAGAAAGAGGGGAAATCGAGTAGAGAGAGGAGAAACGATAGGATTAGCAGGATTTGAGAAGATAGATTGTTGATCGCATTCTTCGGTGGAGGTAGGTATGGTTTTTTACACTATCGTATAACTCTTAATATCGGATTAAAAAAAGATATGTGTTGGGTAGTATTATAGAGTCTTATTTTATGCTTAATTTGTGTATGCATGATGTGATTTTATATATATATATGATGTGATGAACAAGCAGGATGAAGCTATTGAATCCCAAATCTTGATAAAACCTAATCTCTTGTTAATTATGATGCCTTAGTATAAATAAGGCTTGATGAAACTAATTAATGAGATGTATAGGCCTTGGTATAAAAGAAGGCTTATGAATTACTAGATGAGATTAGTGGATCGGAGTGTCACGTATCGACACATAGATTATTGAGACGGGTGGCACGAACGCGACACTAGATGTAGGGGATCGGAGTTTCACGTACTGACACATAAATTAGTGGGACGTGTGTCCAACCGACACGTATATGTGGGGATCGGATGTCACGTACCGACACATAGATGTAGGGGATCGGGTTTCACGAACCAGACCCGTAGATTAGGGGATCGGAGTGTCCACGTTCCGACACATATTAGTAGGGGAATCGAGTGTCACGACCGACACAAGAGGGATTAATGATACGAGGATCGGAGTGGCACGTACCGACCAGAGAAAATAGATAAGGAATCTGAAAGATGCTAATATACTCAATCTAAAGAACTGTATCCCCAATGAGTAATGGTAATCGGAGGCTTGAGGTCCTCATAGACATGATCGGTGATATTATAAATGATGTTTGTACTTTGTTTGCTAACACATGTTAGAATATAGTTGATTTTATGATATATCTGAGATATATTGTTTTTCTATTTTGATTTGCCGATGATACCTACTCAGTACTTGTTGTTGTACTGACCCCCCTAATCTTTTTACTTTTCCTTTTGTTGATTTTGTGGAGTGCAACGCAAACTTGCCGCATCCTCGACTCAAACAGTAATTCTAGCCAGTCTTTCTTCGTCACATCCCTTACTCACACCTCCACGGATGCTTCAGGGTGAGCTAAAGCTTCTAGCTTGGACTGGATCTCCTTCCTCATGTCTTATGCCTTGAAGTTTCCCCGGCATAGACTACTTTATTTGTTTTCATTAGCTCTTAAATACTCTTAGTTTTAGTAATTGATCATAGATGTTCTTTGTGGTTATGACTTCCGATTTGGAAAAATAGATGTTGATTTTAGTAAGTTATTGAATTGTCTTTTATTTATGAGTTTAAGTCTTCCGCATTGCTTTATGTTGATATTAATTGAACTGTTAAGGTTTAGATGGATTTGTTCGCTCACATAGGAGGGTAAATTGGGTGCCGTCGCGCTCTTTTTGGGTCGTGACAAACTTGGTATCGAGCATTGTATGTTCGTTGGTCTCAATCCACAATGAACAGGTCTAGTAGAGTCTTAAAGAACGGTGGGGGGACGCCTTTACTTTTCTTTGAGAGGCTAAAGACTTTTAGGAAAATTCCATTCTTTCTTTTCTTTCTTTCTTGTGCTATTACTAATTGGGTCCTGGTATCTAGGTGATACAATTGTTCTGACCATCTTCCACTCTATTCGCAGGATGTTAGAACTAGAGCAAAAACAACTACGCAACATCAACATCAGCAAGACCTATGCATCTGGCCGTTACTGGGGCTGTAGCTCGAAGTGGAACGGTGGCAATGCCGCGGTAGAGGTCGTGGGAGGATTCCCTCCGCTAGGGGAAGAGGACGAGCACCTAGCCCTCTGGTCTATGGCGGTGACTCCTCCACCGACTGAGGAAGTAGTAAGAGAAGGGGAGGATGTGGACATTAAACAGTACAGAATAGGAAATGCCACCACCCCAACCTACCCTAGATATGATCAATCAGGTGCTCGCTTATCTTAGTGGGTTGTCTTATATGGTCAGGTACCCCCAATGTTTTCCCTGCACCAACCTCCGGTTTCAAGGTACGACATGCATCCCTAATGGCCCTTCGTAATGGATGCCTCATTGGACATGGCCACGTTTCCGGTTGGGAGCCTCCTGTCCCTACCCTTTTTCCTATCCTTACCAAATGATCAGCAGAACTTTTCCGTAAAGTTCTTGTGAAAATTGAACCTCCATCTTCACGGGTGGCAGATCTGAGATGCTTTACGATTTTCTGGTTGGAACTGTCATGAGCCTACTACACAAGATGGGTATAGTGAATCGTTTGTGGGTGTTGATTCGTGAGTTAATCAGTTTCAAGGAACGCAAAATGTGTGGTGGTCACATGTTGAGTGTAACCAACAGAGGCACCACCTATGCTGGGCCTCATTCTCTAGCTTGTTTATGGAGAAATCTATTCCCGCGGACTTTGCGGATAGTAAAAGGGATGAGTTCTTGAGCCTGGAAGCAAGGTAAGATTGTCGTCAATTCATATGAGGCTACGGTTTCGTGCACTATCCAGATATGCCACCCAACTATGTTTCAGTCCACAAGATGCGATTCGCCGTTTTGTGAAGGGGTTTGAGGATCAGATGTGCTGAATTTTCGCCTTAAGGTTAGCGCTAGGCAAAATCCGTCCAAGAAGGGTAGATTCGTGGTAGAGGTGGAAGGAGTGAACCAGATAATTTCCCACCGGCATCGACAATCAAAGAGGTTTTCGAAAGGGGGGTGGGTTTAATGGGTCTCTCTAGAGGACAGGGTTCCGGAGGTTTTACTCATTCGACCCCTCAGTCTTCACTCCATACTGTGGTTGGGGGTCCACCTCATACCGTCAACACTCTCTGAAGAGACCCATCCCGACTCCAGAGAGTGTTATGGATTGGGGAGACTGGACATATAAAGGAATTGTCCAAAACAGAGTTATAGACCCCCAATAGCTAGAGTCATAGGTGGTAATGGTAGAGGCCGTATTCCGGAGACGTGGGGTGGTCACGGAAATGGTGGTCAACCAAAAGCGGCCGGGGTTGATGGGCAAACTGTAGCCACTACAATCACCACATGGTAGGGGCAACGGACAAACACCGAAAGGCCCATTTGTTATGCTTTCCCTGGGAGAATCGGGAGGCTGAGACATCTGAGCTGTCATCACAGTAATCTTCGTTTGTTGATTTGCATGGCTTCTGTATTGTTTTGATTCTGTATCCAACATTTCTTATGTATCTTCCTCATTTGCTAATGGTTCTAAATCTTACATTATGAATTACTTGCTATGCCTATTCGTGTTTCTCTCCGTGGGTGAGTCTGGGTAGATTGAAAAGGTATATAGGTCTTGTTTGGTAACGTTGTGGGAGCAACACTTATGTAATTTGGTTATCTTAGAAATGGTTGATTTTTGATGTAATTCCTGGGTATGACTTGCTTTTCTCCGCAATTTTGCGATCTGAATTGTAAATGCTAAAACCTGTGACGTTAGCCCAAGCCTGGGACAGATCCGTTTAGTGTGGAGGGTGACTACACTTCCAATCCGGTGCGTCTCATCTCCTTCTTTCTTCGTGCTATAAATGGTTAGTAGGGGTGTTTATCTTTCTTGGGTCACATCTCCAGGATGACACTACCTCAAGTACCTTCATTGATCCGGTTTCGGTGGTCCTTGAGTTTCTTGATGTGTTCCCTGCAGATCTCCTGGTTGCCACCATATAGGGATTATGCTCTGTATTGATCTTGAACAGGGTATCGCCCCATTTCTATAACCCCCTTAAGAATGGCCTCCCTGCGGAGTTAAGAAGTGTAAAGCCCACTTAAGAGTGTGAGCAAAGGCTTCATAGACCAAGGGGCATTCCGTTGGGGTGCTCCCGTTTTTGTTTTTGTGAAAGAAGGACGGGAGTTTTTCTGATTGCTAGACTACCTGACAGTTGAACAGGTAACTCATAAAGAACAAGTATCCTCCTCCTCAGCATTATGACTTTTTCGATCAGTTACAAGGTGCGTGTGTCTCTCTAGATTGAACTTTGAGGTCCGGTTATGCCATCAATTTGAAAATAACTGTCAAACGGATGTGCCAAAGACTCTTTTAGAACCAGGTATGGACATTCACGATTTGTAGTGAATGTCTTTTGGTCTTACTAATGCCCCTGCTTCCTGCTCGTTTCATGAGTTTTGATGAACGGTATTTTTTAGCCATATTTGGATCTCTTTGTGATCGTATTTTATTGATGATATACGGATATACTCCAAGAGTAAAGAAGGAACATGAGGAGCATTTGAGAATTGTGTTGGAAATTTGAGTGAGAAAAATTTTTAAATGCCAAGTTCTCTAAGTGTGAGTTTTTGGCTATGATGCAGTGTCCTTCTTGGGCACGTGGTTTCTAAGGGATGGGGTGATGGTGGATCCTTCTAATGATCGAAGTAGTGAAGAATTGGGTAAGACTCTACTAATGAGGGGGGCGGAAGGTCGTGGTCAGAAATAAGGAGCTTTGTTGGGTTAGCTAGCTACTACCCTTCCGATTTTTGTCAAGGGATTCTCTTCTATTGCTTCCCAACTGACGAACGTGACTAAGCAAAATGTTCCTTTTATGGTCCGCTGAGTGTGAGGAAGCTTCATAAGCTCAGACTCTGTTGACTACTTCAACACCAATTCTCACCTTGCCAGTAGAATGGCAAGAACTTCATTGTGTATTTGTGATGCATCTTCTTCGAGGTTTTGGTACAAGTGCGAATGCAGAGAAGAATGTGATTGCTTATGCTTCAAGACAATTAAAAGTGCATGAAACTAACTAATCCACTCATGATTTGGAATTAATCCGCGGTAGTTTGGCATTAAAAAAAGCAATGAGACACTATTTATATGGGGTTAAGTGTGAATCTTACAGATCATCCGTAGTTTCAGTATGTCGTTACTCATAGGATTAAATTTTGAGACAGAGGAGATGGATGAACTACGAAGGACTACGACATCACTATCTTGATCATCCGGGGAAGGCGAATGTTGTAGCGATGCTTTAGTAAAGGCGGGAACATTGTAAGTCCTAGCTCACATTGCCAGCTTCTTCTAGACCCCATTGGCTAGAGAAGTTCAAATTCTGGCTAACGCCTAATGACTTAGAAGTAATGGAGAAGGGAGGATTTTTAGCTTGTGTGGAGGCAAGATCTTCCTTCCTTGACGGGATTAAGGAAAGCAGTTTTAATGATTAAAAATTGATCCGATCCGGATAAAAGTGGTTGCAGGAGAGGCTAAAAGAAGCGAAAATCGAACTAGGAAGGACGTGGGAGAGAATGGCAATAGGTCCCCCATTGGTGGTTTATGCCTTCGAGGTTAGGCCTGGGTACTGATCGTTTGAGGATTCGATGAGAAAGTGAAGTCCATTCAAGAAAAGCTCTATCGGCGCAAAGTAGGCAAAAAGGACTATGCACCAAGGTTAGAGACTTAGAGTTGCATGGAGGGATGAACATTCTTGTTGAAAGTTGTTACCAATGAAGGGGTGATGCGGTTTGGTAAATTGAAAGCTTAGTCCAAGGTATATGGTCCTTCTAATTTCTGAAGCTAGTAGGATGTGGCTTGATGCAATTACTTTGCATCCCGCACTCTCTGGATGTACATCCGGTCTTTCATGTGTCTATGTTGAAAGATACCAATGGGGAGGAACTACATTCATCCTGTTGGGATTCAGTTTGCTTGATGAGAATTTGTCTTATGATGAGGAGCCTGTTGGTCTATTTTAGATGAGAAGTTCGCAAGGTGAGGTCAAGGGAGATTCATCCATCAAGGTGCAAATGGAAAGAATCGAGCGGTTAGAAGTACTTGGGGAGAAAGGAGGCAGATATGCGAGAAAGATACCCTCACATCGTTACAATTCAGGTATTCCTTTCGCCTGGTTTTTCCTTCTTGTTATCATTCGGGGACGAACGATGGGTAATTGGTATCTATTGTAACGACCTGTTTAGTCTTTTTGAGCGCATATTTTATATTTCTGGAAAAATAGGCTGAGGAGGCGACGGACCCCACCCCACGGACCGTCATGGGCACGACGGACCGTCGCATGGTCTCTTTCAAAACATTTGGAAAAATTCCTGAAATTGGGTGCTGAAATCGACTCGCTTAACTTCGTAAAAACGAAATTGCAGACGGACGTCACAGGTGTGACGGACCTTCACAGAGTCTTCAGTGGAATCCACTCTCTGACCCTGCGACGGACAGCATGACGGACCGTCGCAGGCACGTACGGCCCGCACTGCTGCGTAGTCCCAGACGTGTCGGATTTCTGATTAATTAATTCAAGTGGCCTTTTTGGACTATTTTCCTGGCTTTAATTTAAATAATGGTTAATGTTTATAGTCTAATTACTTGAGGGTTAAAAAGAGTAACCTTAATTTATTATTGGATTATTAGTGCCATCTTTTAAAACTTAATTTTATGATAATTAGGGTAAAATAACGAGGGTTTGAATAAGAAAAACAGAAAGAACAAGAGAGGGACAGAGTTAGAGAGAAGAGAAAACGAAGAGAATAGCAAGGAATTTGAGAAGATAGCTTGTTGATCGCATTCTTCGGTGGAGGTAGTATGGTTTTTACGCTAATTCGTCTTCACTCTTAATAGCGGATGATATGTTGTTGGGTAGTATTATAGAGTCTTCTTTAATGCTTAATGTGTGTATGCATGATGGTGATTTTTATATATATATATGAATTTGTGAATGAAACAAGGCATGATGAAGCTATTGAATCCCAAATCCTTGATAAAACCTAATCTCTTGTTAATGTGATGCCATTTAGTATAAAAGAAGTGCTTGATGACTAAAGTAATGAGATGATGATGCCTTGGTATAAGAGGCTGCTGAACTAATGATATGAGATTAGTGGGATCGGAGTGTCACGTACCGACACATGATTTAGTGGGAACGGGTGGTCACGAACGACACGTATATGTGGGGAATCTGAGTGTCACTACGACACATAGAAATTAGTGGGACGGGAGTCACGAACCGACACGTAGATGTAGGGGAGATCGGATGTGTCACGTCCGACACATGATTTTTAGGGGATCGGGTGTCACGAACCGACACGATTTTAGGGGAAAATCGGAGTGTCACTTCCGACACATAGTAGTAGGGGATCGTAGTGTACGTACCGACACAATAGATAATTGAATACAGGGATCAGAGTGTCACTTACCGACACAAGAATTAGTATTAATCTTGAAGATGCTTAAGATACTCATCTGAAAGAACCATGTATCCCAAATGAGTAAATGGTAAAATGTAGTCTGCAGTCCTCAGTAGACATGATCGGTGATATTTATAATGATGTTTGTACTTGTTGCTACACATGTTAAGAATATTAGTTGATTTTTATTATGTTATCTGAGATATCTTGTTTTCTATTTTTGAGTTGTCCGAATATACCTATCGTCCTTTGGTTTTAGTGACCCCTACTTTTATTTTTTCCTTTTGTTATTGTGAGTGGCAGCAAACGTGCCGTCATGCCTCGACCTCCACATTAATCTAGCCAGTCTTCGTCACAACAACACCGGAATCTTTCGGGTTGGCTAATGTTTATAGCTGGACTTGGATCTCCTTCCTCATTTCTCTTGATGCCTTGAGTTTCGGCATAGACTAGCTTTTATTTGTTTTAAGCTTCTTAATACGCTAGTTTTAATTTGATCATAGATTTTTCTTGTGGTGATGACTTCTTCCAAGAAAAAAAATACATTCCAGATGTTTGGGAAATAATGATGTTGAATTTTAGAAGTTATTAATTGTCTTTTTTTTAATGTAAAGGAAGTCTTCCCATTGCTTTATGTTGAATATTAAATCGAAATGTTAAGGTTTAGATTGGTTGGTCCGCTCACATAGTAGGTAAATGTGGGGCATCGCGCTCGTTTTGGGTCGTGACACTCATGGAATTAATTAGTCGAGATACACGAAAATTGATCCAGACACTACAATCATCAATTTTATTTTATTTTATTGATGCAACAGTTTATAATGTTTCGCTTTATGGAAATTGCGATATATAATTTACATGTAAATGAAAATATAAAATTTATATTATGATTTCATATTAAATGTCTAGACTCGAAAATTGGGAGAACCGCGTAACGCAATGTGAGCTTACTTTTGTGACTCTATTCTTAGTCAAACATAAATGATTTCGTAACTAGATTAATTATTTTGATTAATTTATCTTATGCTAAAAGCAACAATCAAAATCATTGAATCTTAAACCTATTGACATTAAGATTTCATCTTTATGAAGAAAATTTTGAATCAAGCATTTAACGTTTTCTTTTGTGGCAGAGAGTTGGTCTCGTAGATCAACCCACCATAACATCAAAGAATTAAACAAATACTTTTTTGTTCTAATTTATGTAATATATTTGATTAGTATGATTTTTTTATAAAACAAATATGATTTAAAATAAATCATAAATATTTATATAATTAAGAATCGTTTTATTAAGAATTCTCATTTTCATATGTGCATATATAAATATTGAATATAAAACTCATAAATACTTGTATATATGCATATATATAAATACTAACTTTAAAACTCAATTGTTTACTTGGATTAGTTATTTTAAACTTTACAATCCATCAAACTAAAATTCTGACTGGCTTTACGGACCCCTAGACGGTCCATCCAAGTCACCATGGCCGTTAAAGGCACTGTCTAGGTGACTCCCTCCCAGGCAACCTCTGAAGGGTGGTTCACAATATAATACTGGATATGAAGTCATATTTATTAAGAAATATTTTATTTCAATGTAAGAATTTTCTATATGAATTTAAATTTAATTTTGAATCTCAATACATATATTAAACTTCGCATCAAAAATTAAAAGAAAACAATTCCAAAGTGAATAGATGTGTTGTGGTAGCTTGACATTGTTAGGCTAGTTTGGAAAAAATATTGAGTCCCACATTTTAATTACTATTAGATTACAATGCATATCAATAAAAGCCTTATAGAAGGATAGGTCAAACCAAATTCAAGAAGAGATAGATATAAGTTTTAAAGGAAATTCTTAGAGAAATTAAGATCGTATTCTGTATGAAAGAAAATATTTTTTAAAATATCTTCAAAAGAAAGTATATATTTAATGGAAAATAGTTTAAACAACTTTTATGAAAAAAAAAAAAAAGTTTCATAAATGATATCACTGCGTAGTAATCCCCTCCACCCCAATCTCCCATCACCCACCCATCACCCCTCGGCGCGCCCACAACACACACACACAATACATTAGATTACAATGCATATCAATAACCTTATAGAAAATTGATAAGGTCAACAAATTCAAAGAGATAGATATAAGTTTTAAAAAGGAATTCTTAGAGAAATAAGATCGTATTCTGTAATAAAAAAAATTATTTTTTAAAATATCTTCAAAGAAAGATATATTTAATGAAAATAGTTTAAACCACTTTTATGAAAAAAAAAAAAACAGTTTCATACATGAGATCAAATTCGTAATCCCTCTCCCCCCAATGCTTCCATCACCCCCCTCGCGCCCCCCCCCCCCCCCACATATATAATATATATATATAGGATTTTTTAGTTACTCGTAAATATCAAAAAATAGTTTATTTCGAAAGAAAATATTTTTCATGAAACATCTTTTTCTATGAACCAATAAACAAGTCTCAAAATCTAAGTACTATACATTGTTAAATCAAAGAATGGTAGGGGCTGTTTTTTTCAATATACTTACTATATATATATATATATCTATATTATATATATACAAAATTGGAAGGTAGGAAGTCACATTCAAATCTTAGTTCAGAAAATAAATTGAATGATGTTATAAGAGATATTGGCCCCCTCTCATTACCACACAAATTAAAACTAGTTAAAAGGTAGATTTTCTGTCAATTTTGCAGGTGCACTTTATTAATGCAATTGATGTTAGTTCTTCATACATGCATTTGTTACAACTTTCATCCAAATATGTTAGTAAATACGTTAAAATTTTGAGTTTATGAGTTCTGAATTCTAAAAAATATATAGCTTTTAGATTTTTGATAAATTATTCATATGTTTTAAATAAATTTTTGAACACAAATCTACTAAGTTATGTTGAACTCGATCTTCCCCTAAAATTAGAAAACATTGCAATATTACAATATAGTTAATATGATTTTACAAGTAAAAAAATCTGGAAAAAAAATGTTGATCAATTTTACTTTGATCTTATGAAGGGTTCAAACCACGATAATTATTTGCTATTTTTTTTTTAGTTTGAAGCTGAATAATCTTTCTAGAAGAAGATTCAGATAACTAAATGTTCTTAAATTATAAAGACTGTTGAGTTGTTTTGTTGTATGGTAATATTTACATCGTATTGTAAAAGAAAAAAAAATCTAGAGATTAATTTCACAAAAATAAAAAGTGATAAATCTCATTATAATAAAGAGTTAAAAGAAAATGGTCCCCTCAAATTCATTTGTAAAACCTCAAATGATGAATATTTTGAAAGTTATAGCCAAAAAAATAGGGGGATAAAAAGAAGTGTAAATAATTACACTATTTAAATGATTGCATTATGACTACCATCTTTAATTATTTAGCTTTCAAGTAATATTACAAAACTTTATGTTATTATAAATAAAGGAGCAGTTGTAGCAGTATATTTCATAAAGGACAACTTTAAGAACCACCTCACCCAAAATTCAAGTCTAATAAATACCCTCTCCTGATTTTATGATTTATTTTATATCATTAAATTTTTCTATAAAATCATTTTTTACTTTCAAATTTCATATCAAATCAAGGATATAATAATGCACTTCTTAATTTAACTTCAGTTAATATTTATGTACTTACTTTTAAATTTTTATAAATAGAAACTTAAGTTTATATAAAATTGAATAATATATTCGTCCTGCGTAGCGTTTTACATGAGAATTTTGTGTCCTATGAGACATTTTACATGTATTATGCCATGTAAGACATGTATGTGTACTTATTAAATTTTTATACAAATTTAAATGTCTACTTGTGCACACTCAAAATTAGAGGGCATATATAGATGTTAGTTGATTCCAAATTAAAAGACTTATTTATATATTATACCGAAATCAAATAAAAATCACATAAATTGAAATTGATGCGGTGGTGAAATTATCCGACGCTTGATCAAAACTTTTAGATTCGAATTATAGATACAGAAAAGATCATGTTGAAAGGATTACCTTCAAATAAATATTATAACATGCTATTTGAATTTAATCGAAGGTCTAACGGAGATTCCAAATATTAGATGGAAAAAAGGAGGAGGAGTAATTAAGTCTGTTGCCGTTTCGTTTTAAGCCATTGGCGGCATGACCATAATTATTTATTTTTTATAATAAAAAGAGAAAATAAAGGAGGAGATTATAATCTGAAAAAATCAATTATTATTCATATAGGGAAGAAATTATGTAGCTAAATAACTAAGTTATCACTTATTATTAGTGTACTCTAACATTATAAATTTTAGGTACTTGGTTGAATTTATATGATGTATTTTAATGAATATGTAATTTAATAAATATGAAAAGACTTTGCTAATATTTTAAAACCATCCTTAGAAAAATATAGTATTTTAGTAGAGTTTTTGCTAACCAACATAAATAAAATGTTGAAGAGACCTATCATCATTTTTAAAGGACAAAAGAAAATATAGATAAAATATTGATAATGTTATTAAAGAAATTTAATCATCATTTTTAAAAATGATGAAAATAATAATGTGCTATATAAATTAAGACGGAGAAAACTCTAAATTATAAATATTTTCTCCTCTACAATTTCTCTCACTTCACCATACACTTACATAGTTGAAAATTGAAAATCAACTTTGTTTTTTTCCTCTCTAAAGACATAAAAATTAAGGGAGAGTGAGGGAAAAAAAAGACCACCCTTTCTTAATTTTATTGTTCTTTCTTTTTTGCCAACCCAAAAATCAAGAAAATCAAGATTATCTTATATATAAAAAAAAAAGAAAAAGCAAAGCTTTGGTATTCTAAAGAAAGTATGGTTGTAAGGCTGAAACTTAAAAAAGTTGATAAGAAGACATCACCAAAATTCCTCTGAAAGCTCGTTCTTGATTCTATAGAGTCGTGTTTTAAGTAGACATCCTAATGATATGGATTGTGAATCTCAATTAAATATAGAAAGAATGACCGATTCTTTTTCAACTAGGAGGGAGGAGGAGAAAGAGTCACGACAAGTCCCCCCAAAGAATATCATCACATCATCATCATCAAAAACAGAAAACCACTAATAGTACTCACAATTGGTTCTTGTACAAACATCATGATCAAGAATTATCAACTTACAAAGGTTTCGAACTATGGCAACAACAACAACAACAACAACAATCTCATCATGATGAGGAGGAGCAAAATTACCAAATTCTTCGAAACCCTATTATTAATCCATTTGGATTAGATATTGGACCTAGTCATGATCATCATCATCATGAGACTAATATGATGATGAGAAGTAGTACTATTACAATAAGTTGCCAAGATTGTGGGAATCAAGCTAAGAAAGATTGTCACATAATGGATGTAGTACCTTGTTTGTTAAGAGTAGAGGTTTTCATGTCAAAAATCACCTGTGAAAATTATTGGGTCCCCAGCACCACCCACCAGCAGCTAACGAATAAGAGAAGGCAACCAACTTCCTTCTTTGCAACAACAAGAAAAAGAGATAATACAAGTAATAACAAGTTCCAAAAGACAAAAAGATGATTCATATACCGGTAAAATCTTTATCTTTCTTAAGTTTGTTCCTTTTTTTAATCGTATTTTGCTGTTAGTGGTGAAATTAAAATTTTCATTATATATTCTGTGAAAGAAAATTTTTTCCCCTTATGTTGAGGAGAGATCCAAGATCTTATACTCATATATATTTCGATTCGTCATTTTCTTCGATCATTCTTTCACAATAATGATGAAGCTAAAAATTTTGTCATTCTGACAAGAATATTTAAAAAGATATGACATCGTCACACTTGGATTTCCTTATGTTGAGGAGATTCAAGATTTTATATTCACATTTTAAAATCCTTATTTTCTTCAATATTTTTCGCTGTAGCGACAGAGCTAAAAGTTTCATCATATATTCTAACAAGGGACTCAAAAGATTTGAGATGTCACACTTGGATTTGGATTGCCCTTATGTTGAGGGAATCCAAGATTTTATACTCTCATCTTAATTTTTTATTTTCTTTAATCAATCTTCACGATTAAATATCTTGTCATAAATTATGATAAAGGAATTCACTTGGATTTCCCTTATGTTAGGGGATCCAAGATTTTATGCTCTTATCGAACTCCTCTTTTTCTTCCATTGTCTTCATCGCGGTGAGGAAACTAAAAAGTTTTATCATAAATTTTGATAAGGAAATTCGTAACAATTTTAGAATGTCACACTTGAATTCACTTTATGTTGCGGGAATCCAAGATTTTATAGTATAATCTTAATTCATCATTTTCTTTAAAAGTTTTTCATTGACATCACAAAGTCAGAAATTTTAATAAGACCCAAAAAAAAATTCAAATCACATTTTGAGATTTAAACATAAACCTTTTTTTATGTCAAGTGAATTCAATTTTTTTTATTCTTATATATTTATATTATCAATTCACTCCAAATACTTTTTATTAAAAAAAATAATAAATTATTTTTTAAAAATATTATAAACATAAAATTCTAACTCTAACTCCAAAAAGCCAAAGAGTACTCATAACTATTTCTAATAAATATGATGATGAACACTGAAAATATTGAACCTGCCCTTTGTAGTAACAGTAAGTAAATCACCCATCAGCTTTTTCCCTTTATTTTATTTGTCATTCTCTGTCTCATCATAACTATATATGTCTTTACAAAAGAAATGGTCAAAGCCATATTACTGGTTCGATTAATTTAAATTCATATCATAAAAGTAAATAAATAGAGATAAAAATAGAATATAAAGTTTATAAGTTTGAGTTTTAGTTTTTGCCCTTTTGAGTTATTTGGATTTCAAATTGATCATTTATGTACGTATCAAATATTAAATTTCTTAAGATAAGTATAAGATTCAAACTAAAATTATTAGGTTCTACCAAATTCGTTTTTTACATTCTAGCTCTCACTATAAAAGTTACAATGCTCTTTACATTAGAAATTAAACTTTTTTTAGGAATCAAACTTTAGACTGCTGATTAGAGGTGTTCATAAATATAAATGGTTTTATTTTGTCTAAAAACTTAGTGAAGGAAATTGGATCGGGTTATCCATGTGGGTCAACTCGAGTCCATGTGAAGAGAAATATGAACAACTGCAACAGATACTATTTTAGATTATGACTGTATATGATATAGTTCGTGTTTATTTATATATATATATGTAATTACACTTTCTGACTAATGAAATGATATTCAAATGATCCCGCAAAATAAGTGTTTGATTAAATCCTTCACTTAGGATAAGTCCATCTCTAGGCTCTTTAATTTACATGTGATAATATTTACTTATTGAAACATGTTTTGCTTATTAATTAATCATCTTATTGTTTTATTTTATTTTTTCAATATTTTTAGGGTTAGAAGTTGCAAATAATTTTCCATCAAAAGTAAATTCAACAGCTGTGTTTCAACGTGTTAGAATGAGTTCAATTGAAGAAAATGAAGATCAAATAGCATATCAAGCTGCTGTTAATATTAATGGACATATATTCAAAGGAATATTATATGATCAAGGTGATAATCATGAGTACAATTATATGAATGGTGGTGATCATGACAGCTCATCGGGTGGCGATCCTGTGCCACGTCAGTATAATCTTAATATTACTCGCACCGCCACGTCAACAGCCAATGACGCGACTGTAGGGGGTGGCGGTGTTGCTTTCGCAGTGGCCGAGGAAGGATCATCACATTTTCTAGAAACTTCTTTATACCCTAGTGTTAACACTTTCGCGACAGGTACTCAATTTTTTCCACCTTCAAGATCTTGAGATTAATTAATTAATAATATTTTCGATTAGAAAAAAAAAAGATATTTGACATTTGACAAATTTTGTTCTTGTAATGAGATCTAGTTAATTATTTTATTTAGCTACTCTTAATTAATCTCCACATAATTAAGGTTCATTATTGTTACTTCTTACCACTATATATTTATTTCTTGTTGCACTAATTTTCTTTACGTAATATAAATGATATTTGCATAAATTATAAATAATGTATGAATTAGTAATACATGAATAATATAACAATTAAAATGAGAGTGAACTATTTATTGCTGACACATTTTACATGATTTACACTCTAATGTGGTATGAGAGTAGAGGTTTAACATTCTATCTTTATCGTCGCTATAATTTATAAAAATTCTTTTTATGTGTTTGACAAATAAAAAAAGAAAAAAAAAAGAATCAGACTAAGTAACATGTGAAGAGGTATATTAAGATATATATAGTATAAATTAAATAACTATATTGTGCTAGTTAACTTTTAATATATTGCATATGCATGTTTGAATTTTGTTTATAGGTTTGTGAATTTTGAATTTTGAACTTTGAACTTCGAAATTCTTCCAATAACGCGTAGATAGACTTAATTTTCTAATTAAATATATATATAACAATAAGTTGACTATATATTATATATTATAGTATATATATTAAAATAGATTGCTTGTTTCTTAGGACAATCAACAAGGACAAACATCTTTTCCTCCTTATTTTCAGTATATGCATGTCTATCAAATTGAATGAACAATTCATGTTTGAAATTTTGTTACATAGAAATATAATAAAATATTTGTTTGAAATTTTTTATAAATTTTCATTTGAAATGCCTTTTCTGTTCAAAAGTTGTGTCCATTGTATCTTGAATGAGCTCTATCCTTAAAATAAGGATTTAAATTTTAATACATATTTTCTTCATTTGAAACTAATTGTCTTCTTTTTTTTAAAAAAAATATTTTTATTAAAAATAATCCGTTTCTTTGTTTTTATTTATTTAAACCTATTTTACTTTTGAGTCCGTATTAAAAAAGAACTTACAATTTTTGAGCAACTTTTAAATTTAAATGTCCCATCTGACATGTTTTAAGACTACAAAACTAATAAACACTTAGATACATCTAAAATGTTTTTAATTTTATATCACAAAATCTAAAAATCTTTTTTTAAATTCTTAAACTATGTGTTAAATCAAAATATGTCATATAAGTTGAAACAGAAGGAGTAATCAAAAGGGATTTTTTAATCCTTATTTAAGTATTAAGATATGCACTCTCTTTATTTAGTTTTTACTTTGTTTTATATAGTATCTCCCCATTATTAACATATTTGTAATCTCTAAAAACAATTGCTACTATATGTAAAAACAATAATAAAGTTTGTCTTGAACTTTACAATGGCATACTGTTTTCTCCGTTAACTTTTACTTATCACCTTTGAACTTGTAAAAAAATGATAATTGGACTTGGCGGAGCGGATGCAAGGTGGATTGAGACTTAACCCACAAAATTTTCAATATCTCTCATCCTATCCTGCATAATATTCTGAAACATTTTTATTTAATTCACTTTCATGATAGCCAAACAAAACGATATCTATAAAAGTTACAAGAAAAAAATGGAGTTGGTCTAGAAACTACTCTCTCCATTTTTATTTACTTGTCAAATATTTTCTAATTTAATTTTTTTTTACTTGTATTTTTGACAAATCAAGGGAGGATAATTTTTTTCTTCCTATTATACTCTCAATTTATTAATCTTAAGTTATTGTCTTTAGAAAATGTAGCGAGTAAATATATTTAAAATTATATTAATTAACAAGGGTAAAACAATAAACTTACTATATCAATTATTATTTTCTTAATAAATATGTTAAATAAAACGGTTACACTACCATTTCTGGCTGGTGGTGTTAGAGTTGACAATGCAACACAAGCCCAATTAGTGATATCAACGTTAGAGAAAAGCCCAATGAGAAGTAAGGGCCCATTTTTTCAGTCTGAGGTCCAAATTTATTAGGAAAAAATATAAAAATTTTCACCTTTTAGTTTACTTATTACCATTATCCCCTATAAGTTTTACAAATTTTTAAAATCCTCATTTTCGCGTATCAGATTAGTGTATTTCGCGCATCAGATTAGTGTATCTCTCACATTAGATTAGTGTATCTTACACATCAGATTAGTGTATCATGTATAAAACATAATGTATCTTACTTAAAGATTAGTGTATCTCGCGCATCAGATTAATATATCAGCGCCTTATTATTGTATCCGCTTGAGAATTTATGTAATTATAAACTTTTAAAAAATGAACTGTAATTTTACCTTAAAAGCATGTGATTTCTGTAATTTGTTCAAACTTATAAATTTTGAGGACATTTATAGGAGTGTTTATGCAACAAAATATAACAGGGTATTGATTTTTGCATTTGATTCATAGATTTATGAACCTGAATGTCTTAACAATACTATGATACTGTCCATTTTGATAAATATTTCGTAAATTAATGAAAAAGATAAAGGTTTCAATGTCAAATTTAATAACGTTTATGATTTGGATTTAGCAAAACTGGTAATAGTTGATACAGATTGATCTTCTAAATCCGTTTTGTTTGTTAATTTTCCATAATTTATTCCTCTAATTAAATTACAACATTTAATTCAAAAATATTTAGATCATGTATCTCGACCTTCCAAATCCAATCCAATAGCTTGGTTAAATATGTATAGTTTAGGACATAATTTAATATTTCTTTTTGTATTTTATAATTTCGTGTTG
The DNA here is from genome assembly GCA_027704765.1 of Solanum habrochaites. Taxonomy (NCBI): domain Eukaryota; kingdom Viridiplantae; phylum Streptophyta; class Magnoliopsida; order Solanales; family Solanaceae; genus Solanum; species Solanum habrochaites. Next base: position 5,302,697 of record JAKWJA010002491.1, read on the forward strand.
AATCAAATTAAAATACATAAAATAAAATGAAAAGGAGTAATATTTAGAGAAAAAACATAAAGACACCATCGAAGTTGTCCCATATTTGCATAAAGACACCTAAACTTCTGAAGTGTCCTATCACACCACTAAACAACTATATTCGTTGTACATTGGCCATTTTTACCCATTACTCATCTGGGTTGTTTTCACGGCACGTTAGGCGCGTCATGGGCCATTTTTTCCTTTTTTATTTACCAGTTTAAACAACCACATGTCATTTTCTTTCTTAGTGGGGGTAATATTAATTATTTAATCATTTTTTGTATCTTTCCCTCAATTTAAACTCAAACAATAGCCGTTGGTAGCGCTAAAATGTTGATTTCCATGGGCAAGAACAATATTGGTGCTCTCTTTTTGATAACTTCAGATCTCCTCAAGAAATAAGGTAGGAATTCGTCTTTTTCTCTTTAATTTCCAGTAGAAACGTTAATTTGAATTTTTTTTTATGGTTGAATTTTCTTCTCAAATTTTGTGGTTAGTTTTTGATTGAAAATTCAATGCATGTTGAATCGTATTTGTAATGATGATAATGATCCGATGTTTGCGAGGAAACTGCGATTTCAAACATGGTGATTACTATCAATGCAAACTCTTCAAATAGGTCGGGAGCATAACCCAGCTCGAACGATTTTGGGCTTGTCCACGCTATCGTGTATGTTACTATTTTTTTATGGAGATCTTTTGTTTTGTAATTTTTCTTTATTTGTGTTTTGTGCGTATTTTAGGAGGATGCGTGCAACTTCTTTAGATGAGGGATCGAGAAGAAGTTGATATAAGATCCAATATTTTTCCGAGATTAGAAAATAGAATTAGGTAGTTGAAAGAATATTGACATCTTATGAAAGTCGTGTTAAAGTGAACCAAGTCATTATGAACGGGAAAAAGAAATGGCAATGTTGTAACTTTGAAGCTAATCGTTTCTTGATCATTATTGTGTGTTTTTCTATGTTTAATCCTAACCAGAATGTAAGGATGGAAGTTGTAGTGTGTGCAACCAAAATTGGCACATAACTGTTTAGTTACTTTCAAATTTTTGAAACATTGTTAGGTGTTTGTACCTAGTAGCTAATTGTCTTGATCTTGTTCAGTTGTATGTGTGTGTAACTTGAAAGATTGTTGAATGTTCAAGTTATTGTTGTTGTTTGTTTTCGAAATTGTTATGATTTTGAACAATTAGTTCAATGTATTTGGTTTCTTATCTGATATTAATCGTGGCAACCATATTTGGAGAACTTCACACATATGTCAATTACCATAAAAAGGCAATAACAAACTGACTGACCAAAAAAAAAGACCTTCATAATCGAGTTGATGTCCACCATTCAGTTTGTTTGGTTACACCCAAAATTGGTTTTTGTTTCCAATAAAAAACAACAATAAATATAGCATATTTAAATTTTGTTTATCAACATGACCAAGACAATCAAAATGCCCTACTTCATGGCACATAAGTTTTTTTCTACTTGAGTTTGGTTTGGCCTTGGCTATTAGCAGCATTACAGCAGCTACAGACGCTAGTTTGGGAATAACCTTTTCAGCCCTCATTCTTTCCATGTTGCTACTGGTATAGTTTCTTCCCCTTCCATTTGAAATCCAGCGTACTGTTGTGTAGCCATATCATCAGTGACAACTCAGCCCTCTTTGTAACTTTTGTACCCAGTATTGATGAATCTTCTACTTGCAATCCAGCTGCTAAGGTCAAATAAATACAAACACTCAAATATTAGACAATTAGGTTTTTGAAACACAATTGTAAAACTAACGTTGCATTGATATTTGTAAACTTACATTGATAGTTGTAATCCTCCGTTCGCTGGTATATGCCACACCTACCCATTCTTGGCCTTTTAAAAGGTCTTGCTTGTCCTCCACTAGTGTCTTTATGTTTCTACTGGTAATCTTCCTCTTTTCCTCCTACTGACTCTCTTCTACTACCCTTACCTCTAACTAAAAACCTCTACCTCTCAACTCTACCCCTCTACCTTACATTTCAGTCTGTACGTTGAATTAATGTTAAAGCATAATTTTCTATATTATCTAACAATGATATAATAAGTAGATCTATTACCCTCTGTGTTTGTAACATTTTCATGTTATTGAGCGGAACACCTCTGCCACTTGCTCCTTTTTTCCTCTGTTGCTCTTCCTCCGTGTTTGCTCGTCCTGTGCCTTTTTTTTCCTCTATACCTCTATACTACCACTTTCAAGTAGCCTGTATAGGATAATATTCAATATATAACATCTACAGATACATACATTTGAAGTAACAAATACAAGTACCCTGTGTATGAGAAATGGTTCAGATGACTGGACTTGGACCAGTACTTCTGCCCGAGAACCTGGTTCAGTTGATTGACTTGCTTGGATCAACTTGGTTTCTTCTTGTAAGGACATCCTCTTTTATTGTGTCCCTTGGTGTGCCACATTTGCCTACAAGTCATTACAACACCTCTTTTGTTTCTTCTAACCTTACTGTCTTCAGGCACTTTCTGATCTTTGGTGGCTTTACAATTGGATTAATTTGAGGTTGACCACATTTTCATGTTATTCATATTGGTGAATAAAATGGGCATGAGGTGCTGAGGTAGGGTTTTTCCTTGTATACAGCTAGCCACATATGGATTGGTTCCATTTTTTTTGTAATTAAGTGCAGCAACACACCATTATGACAAGGAATTTCCCCTAAGCTGCCAGGAGCTTCAACTACAACCTCCTACTAACATGTCCACAATGTGTTTAAACCCATGTGGTTTAATCTCAAAACCTCTTTCTCACATGTCAAGTCAAGTTAACAACATTGCATACGACTTTTGAATGTTTTCTTTGGCAAAATTTTCAAAGACATAGGAGAATTATTCATGATCCAAGTGTTTTGAAACTCTCCTCAATCACCAATTCTTTTCACATCTTTGAGTTCTCAATCCCCAATTCGTTTCATCACTTCACCCTTATCTTCCTCAAGCTTGTAATGATGGTTTTATACTTGCAGACCTATCCAGCATTAAAGCTTTTGCTGCCATATTGTTTTTCCACAACATCACACTTTGCTATATTCTTCATTCTTCAAATACTTCGTGCACCATGTATTCACCTTGTACCATAAAAGATTATCTAAACCTTCTTGTCCTAATTTCCTTCCTCATTGTCTCTATATTTTCCTTCAGCTCAGCTTCAAATGTGTTTAGCAATCCTCCCAACCTCTTCTCCTTCAACTCTTTCCAAGTTTTTGACGCGAATTTGGCAAAGAACATGTCTTGCACTTTTTCTCTATGTTCAACAAGTGGCAATAAAGTATCACATCAATTCTAGTCCTAACAAACCAACATAACAGAAAAGAATCATTTAACTGCAAAACTCAACAGAAACCATAAATAGTAAAGATGGATATATCATAATTACCTTTTGCAATACTAGATGATAGTTGACGGCCCTTTCCTCCAAGTTCAAGATCATTCTTCACTAGTTCAAAAACCTGTCCAAGTATACTGATTCTCCAACCGTCAACACTGCCCAAGCAAATAGGGGAGCATTTGGTTGTTTTCCAATCTCTACCAACTGCCACTACACTGGCTTTAACACACCCTTTGAGAAAACACCCATCAACGCAATCAACCCTTTAGCATCTGCATCTCCAAAAATGCTTTTCTTTAACAGCATTGAAGCAAAACTAAATCCTTCTAAAATTTTCTGCCAGTTTCAGAATCTTATCCAACCGTCACTACACAAGTAACTACCTGGATTACTCCTTAATATTTCATCTCTATAATAAAATCCTACCATAACTCACCAATGTTATCACCCATTATCTCTTTGTAACACTACCTCTAGCCCTAGCTCTCTCAACTGTTGTCTTCCAACATTAATACCAACTCTTTCTAATAATCTTGGCAACAAGACAATGCTGTGTTTGGCTGTTGAGTTATTCTTTCTTTGTATTGCTGGCCAAAACTTTGAGTTGCCAAGTATTTTATGAGTTGCTTCAAACATTTATGGATAGGGTTGTAATGTTTTAACAATGAAATCTCCACTAGTTTTATCCTTACTTGCAACAATCAACAACCAAGGACAACTCTCTTGTACAACATCTCACTCTAACTCTGCAGGCTCATTTACATATTTTCAATTTGAATATGTTCTGGATTGCATATCTTGTCACTGCCACTCTAAAAATCTTCAACAGGTCCAAAACCAGTCCTAATTCCCAAACAATCTTTTTCACAGTTGTATCAAACACACTCTATTTGTGGGTTTCTTCCTCCAACAGGTGATTATGCCTACTTGATCAACCTCTTCACCATCTATTTTCAATTCAAAGCTAGGAGCTCATCCCTTAGATAATAAGGTTCATCACCCTCCTATCTTACAACTAATGCTTCCTCCTAATACGCATTATTTTGTTCTCATCATACCTTATTATGGACCTTTCTCATTAACTTATCTGATCTGAGTAGATGCCCTAATTCTCCCTTTGTGACCTTTTAAATGCCTCTTGTTTGCCCTATATCTACATACTCTTGATGACATCACTGTCAACCTCATATCTTCACTAGTATCCCCTTCAGATCCTGAGTTCATCTTCCACTTCATCTCCGTTGGATCATCTCTATTATATGATACTCAGATTAGGAGGAGGCCACACTAGAAGGAGATGGTGGGAGGCACAGTATAAGTAGGAGGCTGATTATTAGGTTTAGAATTCTCATTAAAAGATTCCTCACCTACACCACTTTCAGTCACATTTGGGACAACCTCCATCAAGTGGGGCCTGATTAGCTTCCTAACCCCATTAAAAAACATACACCTTCACTGTATCCCCATCATTCACCATATTGAAAAAAAAAAATGTCAAAAATATACCCTTATCATTATCAACAAGGACCAATAACCCCATCCCACTTGATGAAAAAATCACATCTATTGTTATCCTAGTTCCGTTAATGTAGTCCCTCAACTCAAAATAAGACATCCTCTCAACTCTACATCTAAGAATTCTGTCACATCCCCCAAATATATTTGGTGTGACCAAATCTATTTCCCCCATGATACCACTCTTAAAGTTATATAGTAAAGCCATCCTTAAAAATCATGTACAACAACAAACCAATTCAAAACACGACATTTCATAACTAACTCTAACAAATTGTACACAACAAACATACCACTAACAAAAAACAACAACAAAACACAACTAACAAAGTAGAATAAAGGCACTAACATTAAATCTTAGGTAGTAACTAACAAACAAAAACACTAACAATAACAGTTGTTCGTGTACATTGAAGTCTACAAATGTATAAGAGACAATAATAAAGATTCGAACTAATGGACAACATCTAACCCGAAACCTAAACATAATCACAAACCCTAATCACTAACGTGTGCACTAAAGTCAATAACACAATACCCTACACTAACTAAAGACGTGATTACCCAACATACTCAAAATATCCTAACAATGGGCAATTGTATGAGTCGATTCAACAATCCTACACTCTAAAATCGCATAATCAGAATATCGGTAAAAAAGAAGTGCATATTTTAGAACCCTAACCTGTTAGACCTTCAAATCCAAGAATCTTCACAATTACACATCAACACGTCGGACAATGATTAACAACGAGCATGTCAACACAACAACACTATGTCACAACAAACACAGTGTAATGTCATTGATTTTTAGGCAAAGTTGAGGAATGAAATGAAAGTAATGAAAAAAGTTCAACGAATTTTTCTTCAAAAAAAAATGGTCGGGTCGGGTTCCTAGAGAGTGACAACACACCCGCAGTTACATAGACGTGGAATGACTAAAAAAAATGGCCATTACAACATATATAGTTGGTTAGTGGTGTGATAGGAATCTTCAGAAGTTTAGGTGTCTTTATGCAAATATGGACAACTTTGATGGTGTCTTATGTCTTTTTCTCTAATATTTAGGGCCACTTTCCTTATATCAAATAAACATTCAAATATTTGATGCTATCAAAGTTTGCATAATTGGCGTTCTATGTAAAACATAGAAACTGTATAATTCACTCTACATATACAGTTAAGCAATTGTATAAAATGAAGTGTAATAAAAAGAAAGAGAAGCCACTTGGCAGAGAACTGTATAAAAACTAAGTCTACAAACCAATTGGTTATTATTATAAGTGTATACAACGATTATATCAATTTGAATTTGTATAAAAGAGAAAGAAGAGAAAACAAAAGAGACTTGGACAAGGAATATACAATAGAGTCGATTTGTATCAAACGAAAAAGAGAGAAATTGATACAATTTGCAATTGTATAAACGAGAAGAGAGAAATTGAATTATCAATTTGAAAATTGTATAAAACGAAAAGAAGAGAAAGAGGCAAAAGAAATGGGCAAGATGAGTATTTTTATTGTCTAATTATGTGTATATGACGAAACTATATGTACTTGCTGTTGAACACAATTTTTTTAACCCACGTTGCTATATTATCGAGCTTCGTGAGTTTTTCAAATTATTTAAGTTTAATTAGTTTTATAAATATTTGCGAAATAAAATATAATGTATATAATATATATTATATATATATATATATATATATATGTATATATATTATATAATATATCCTAACGTTAATTAGTATATATATATTACGTGATTTGTGTATATAGTTATTATATATATATTATGTATATATATATATATATATACATTATTTATGTAATATATGTAAATCTTAGGTTTATTCCTAATTCCCAAGCCCCCGTTTTCCTATTCCCCCTCCTCTTTCCAACCGCCCCGGCCCAGGAATGAGCGGGCCCCATTTCCTTTTCCCCCTTGTTCCCAGCGACCCACTCGATTAATTACCAGCCCAACATTTTAAATTCCAACCCAATTCTCATTCCCAAACATCCCAACACACTAAATCAAATCCGGCCCACTTCCTTCTTCTATAATACCTAACCCAAATCCTTTTTAACCCGGCCCAACTCTTAATCCACCCGCCGGCCCCGCATCCCCCCTTTCCTCCCTGCTTCCTCGTCAATCGACCCAAATACAGGAAAACAGGCACCATTTCCAGAAATTCCCTCCCCAGAAAACACGACGCGACGTACGCCAAAAAAATCCCCAGAAAATCACTCTCTCCTCCCTCGCGCGTCTCCCTCAACGTAACTCTCCCCTCTCATCTCCCTTCCCTCGTAGCCCTCGAACGCTACCTCTCTCTCCCCCTCCACGCGAGCTGCAACGGCTCTTTGTAGCGTTTCTCTTTTCGCGCAAATCCGTACGAGCGCACAGTGGACGTAGCCCGCCTCCTCCCTCTCGCCTCAAACAAGCCTGGATCCGGCCTTTATGGCGGGCGTATTTAACGCCACTTAGGCTCCAAGGAGTTGAAAATAATTCGTCCCCCCTCCACAACACCCTCGGTCCTCTGTCCCCGCTCGAATCTCTCTTTAGATAGATAAGGTTTTGAGGTTTTTCGAATTTCAAATGGAAATGGGCCGAAACTCTCGCAAACCTGGCTCAATTTCGAAACCCAACCCTAACTCGTGTCTCCCTAATATAACCCCCACCCTAGGACTGAATCAAGTGTTAGAAATGGGGTTAAGATTTTGGATTTCGAAATTTATTGGGATTTTCCTTGTTCATACAGATATCATAGGCAACGTCCTTCGCAATCGGTATAACTGTAAAAGGAGGGTGAACGGTTAAAGGAGTGAAATCTTTTCCTACGTATATACTTCGCGAAATAGCAGAGAATGAATGTCACAGGGAATCAGAGTCGTGATTCTATCTCCTCTCTCGTTTAACCTATTCGTTCTATTTTTTTTTTGAGCCTGTTCTAGTGCCGATAGATATCGCTCGTTCCCAAAACTCACTTCATCACCAAATTCTCCTTCGTCTTCTCTTTGGATTTCGGGGGTTTGAGAAGCTCCAAAGTAGGGTGAAGGGTTTAGATTTGTTGGTTTTCTGCTTTCTGTTACCCCCTGTCTCCGCTCGTGGGGGAATCGTTAAGGCCGTGCTTCGGTGTTAGAGATCGTCTTCATAGCTGCTTGACGCGCCTCCATCGCTGCTCCTCAACAGGTAATTTCCTCCACTCTACACTATATTCACGTCTTCCCTCTTCATCTCGTATGGTCTCTTCGTCGCTCATTGCTTTGTTGGTTTGTTCTGTTTCGTTTTGTGCTGTGTCTGCTGAGGGAAATTTTGATTAACTTTTCTAAACTTGTTGCTCTTCATCTTATATGGATTTGTTGGCGTTTGTTGTTGTTTAGTATATTTATTCATGTTTGCTTCAGTGCGTGTCTACTGCTGGTTGGTGATGTGCTCATGTAGTATGCTAGCCCGCTGCTTTCATTTTTTTGTTTGTCAAGTCATGTTAAATATTCGAGCATCGAATATATGGTTTGGTTTGCGTCACTGTGACAATATCTAGCTGTTGTTTTGGGTTTATTATGTTTCAAATGAGATCCTTTCTTTGTTCACGTTTCGCGACTGTTTAAACATAGTTTTCGATAAAATGTGTCCCACTGTTTTGCCTGCATATTACAGACAGCAAGTTCCTGGCTGTGTTTCTCGTATGATAACTGGGTTGTTTCTTTTGATCGGATATTAGTGTGGTCGTATATAACCTTGATGTCCCGGCTGAGTAGGGTGCACAGTAGCTACGTATTAATAGTTAAGCCATCGTTTTGGGTCGCACATATTCTTGTCTTTGTTTAATTTGGCTTCATGTTGGCTACCCCTTTAGTTTCTTTTGATGGTATGTTGGTCTTAGCCTTGGTATTTGTTGAAGTGCGTGTTTGTTTCTCCCCCACTCGGTTTGACAGTTTAGGTGGTCCGCTTATCGTTCAAGCTCTAGCACATATCTTTAGTAACGTCGCGTCGCTTGCTCCGGATTTGGGCCACGTCGTGTTAAGATCAAGCTTTTTCAATAGCTTGTGCTTACCCCCGTTTATGTGGCAAGTAATTTTAGTAACCTTCTATTGTTATCTTGGCGTCGATGTATCGAGTTTTCTAAATCTGGTGTTTCTCGAAGGGAACCTCGATTTCATGTATCGGTAGTTTAGCAAGTATGTAATAAGTGCGAGCTTTGAGTAATAGTGTGTTTTCGGGTGGTTTCCCTTAATATTCCTCTCACCATGTAGGTTTACAGTCTTTATGGTTTCTTATGTCGGAGATAACACATTTTAAAGTCAGTTTGTTCGTTAATGTGGTTAATTTTGGTTGGTTGTTTATCTGGCCTTCGATATAGAGTTACCTTGTTACCTAGCATTTTTGATTCAAAATCCTTTGATTTACTTTGTTTTTTTTGTCTGTGGGATTATAATTTAATATGTTGTTTTACCTCAAGTGATTACAATGTGCCTTATTTATTTCATTTTTATTTGTCATGCTAGTGGATTATATACTCGTTCCTCGTTATTTTAGTTTTGTGGCATGTAAAATCTGCTTGAGTTTCTTCTATGAACTCCTCTTCTTATGGGCTTTTCGAGAGTGTCGTAAAGACTCATATTTTTCCATCATCGAGTAAAGCCCACACATGGCAAGAAGATTCGAAATCCCACTGAGAGTGAAGAAATCCAAAATGGACTAAAGATTCCTTAGCTTCGTTACATATTTTTGCATTTTGTTTATTTTGTAATGGGCATCAGCCCTCGTAGTTTCCATTTCCTTTATTTGATTTGTATGTTTAAGATTAGAAGTACAAAATAGGTCGAAAACCTAAATACAGGTGGGTCCATATTCGGTCAAGGCTAACAGAACGAATTGGACCCAAAACCTCTCTCTCTCTCTCTCTCTCTCTCTCCTCTCCTTTTATCTTTGGCTACGTGCTTTTGCTAAATATCGTTCGTCCCTAGGATTAGAACTCCAACAACCCCGTCGACGCCTTTTTATTTTATCAACTTGAAACAAAATAAATCTTAAAGACCACGAAACTTTTCAAATTCGTAAAAGCTTGTTTAGATGAAAATTCTATAAAGTTCAAGCTCGAATGACTCGCAAAAATACAAATAGACAATAATTTGTCACTTGTGATAAATTGCTTAAGTAACATTCTGATAAAAGTCAAACAAATTGCACGAAGTTGACACTATAAGAACTAGTAAGTTAGCGGAGTTTCTAGGTGCTTTACACCTTCCTAAGAACTAATAAGAAAACCCGAACCCCCTAAAATTATTTTTCAAAATATTTTACTGTAAAGTTGTTTTGGAAAAAAGTTTTCCTTGATTTTTCTTAAAAATTAAGTGTCGACTCTTAAAGTTGAAATCTCTTCAAATAAAACAAAATCTTTCGAAATCCTCTTTTCGATAAACCGAAATTGCGACTCTGGCTGGGGATACGGGGATTCTAACTTAAAGACTAACTCTATTTGACTACTGTTTATTTGTTTAAATTTTCCTTTAGTTTTAGAAGTGCACTCTCATGGCAAAATTCCGCCAAACCGGCCAAATAATGCTTAGGAAACAGAAGTTTACGCGGCTTACCGCGACTTCTCTCAGAAATACCACCCCAAGAACTTTATTTGGGAGTATCGAATAAATATTCGGAATGCGTCATCTTGCGTTTATTCGATAGCTCCACCCCGATGTTTGTCCGACTCTGGGTAACGTCTATTTGGAAAACAATTCTAGAAAAAGCCTAAGTTAGAGCGCAACCCAAACCAAAATTAGGCATCAGCCTAGGACGACTTACATACCCCAAGGCGTTAAGTCCACTTTATTAGAATACCGCCAAAAAAATCGCGTCTAAGGTCTTCCGCCCTCATGACGCATCAATTATTTGCCATTCGAGAAAGTGTATGTGTGAAAACCAACGTGGGGTAGGGAAGTCTAACGGGTTTTCTTCTGTTTTGCAGATATGGGACCCGCTTCCCCAATTCAACATGGTCATTCCGCGCCACCCCAACTTACCAATGTGGCACACACGACTTAGACAAGATCATAGGCGGAACCCTCAACAAATACTTAGGGGCCTAACCGCGTAATCACATGGACGGTTTTGGCCAGAGTTGAAGAGGTCTTACAGGGTCACTCGGACCGCCAGAGAATGGTTTCCTTTTGGAACGGCCGAAATCCACCCCTACATTAGAAGAATAGGGATTGCATAGACACCGTGGGCCACGGCCTAGAAAGAAGAGCCCAAAAACAAAGACAGTTTTTTATCCCCAACAAACCTTCCGTTGTAAACATCTCGGATTGGTTAGGACTAAGAAGGTTTCACTTATTGTGTCAAGATTCCCACATAATGTTCAGAGATCTCTACGTCAGCAGATTCGTACAACACAAGCGAGTTTCTATGCCGCGTATAATCGGGAATTTATTTTTTCCCCTACAGGGAGTGGAACGAGCTCCGCCCGTTGCATTTCCATAGCTTTGTGGGACGATGGTCTTCCCGCCCTGGCCCGATGCTGAGCATCAACACCAGAGTCATAACACTCGTCAGACTCGGGTCAGAGGTACAGAATAAACGAACGACAAAGTTACACTCCCGGAGCCCCGGTCGTATTGTCGAACATATACGCGCTTTGGGTAAGTTCAAAGAGGGACCTCGGTACGTCCAGGGTTGTAATCTGCTCTTTCCCAATTGTCATTCCTCACCACTTGGCGAGGGGGCTGGAAACTCGAGAATTGCACAGCCTTCTCGACAACAAGAACACTCTCAAGCACCCTGAACGCTTTACTATATTCTGGGCCAACATACAATCGGAGAACGAGAGGAAGATGGGCCCGAATTTTCCCAGTTGAGAGCAGAGGACCTCCAATTGATGCTCGACAACCGCTTCATACCAAGGAAGTTGTCAATGGAGGGTCGTAATGTGCCTGTGCCTCCCTCTACCCCGACCTTCGAGAATTCGCCCTTACCGCCATTTCCGAGTCTTGCGACAAGTTCGGAAGAAAGCAGAACTGTGTCCTAGAGAAGCGTATTATGGTGCGTATGTATATGACCTTGGGGAACGATCATTGTGGACGACTCTACCAGATGCTCAGAGAATGGAAGAACGCCAGGCGTAATGGGTAAAGACAAACTATCGCTCTTGATCGATTCAACGCTGGCTACGTATGAAGGTTTACAAAAGCATTGTTAAAAAAATAGATATACAAAATATCTCCTTTTCAAATTCGCGTACTTTCGCAGCGTGATATCAAGAGGGGGGCCAAAGCAGTGGCCGAACTGCGAAGTTAAAGGAGGAGGCTAATGAGGTCTTCGCTAAAATTTCGTAGAGAATCAAGACGCACTCGAGAGGGCAACTTCGAGAATCGAGAGACTGAGGCAAGGGTATGTGAGTTTGACAGCTGGATTCATAGAAGATCGATAGGATGCGATACGTAGAGTCTGAAGACAAAGGGGCGTCTGGGTGCAGGTTTTCTGTTGATCTGAGGTACATGTTCCAACAGACAAAATCCAAAAGACGACGACGGAAGCAGGACCATCCAGAGCCATAGTGGACATCGCCCCCTGCGCGGGTTTTTTCTTTGTTTGTATTCGCATTATTCTTAGCCCCTGCGTTGGCCTGATTTATCTCACTTTTCTAAATAGCCCCTGCGTGGGTTTGTCTAGTTCTCTCTCAACAGGTTGACTCGTTATTAGTATTTTTTTTTGGGGGGGGAATTATTTTTTAATTTTTGGTTTAAAATTCACACGTACATCATCCTCGAATGCGCTAGGCCTCCCTTGGCACAAAAGGTCCATGCATGATTAGGATTCGATATATGTGTATTTAACTGCTTTGTGTTACTTTGCTTGTGAATGCGGATATCGTAAACCCCACTCCTATCCCAATTCCAAAGAGTATTCATAAGCACATTACAATGTCCGACCAAAATCCCCTAGTCTCAACTTTCTCACTCAAAGTCCGTATCCATACTCACAATCTAAATACCCACAACCGCTCTATTATCTCAACAAGTGAATCACCGCTATGGAAAAAGGCAAGAAACTCCCAGACGGAGCCACCGGGGAGGAAATTGCGCAGAAAGATCGGCGAGTCCACTCAAGAATTCAGAATAAAAAGTTAATGAGGGAGGGAACTTAAAGGGACATGACCACGGCAATCTACAAAGCTGCTGGTCAACGACCTTGGATGAGGATCGGCGTCCGCATATAAAACGAAAGAGGAGGTTGAGATGGAAACTGAAACCTAAGGAAAAGGTTGAACTTGCTTCGTTTGGAGATACGCGAGGACGGCGAGAGAGGCGAAGATAAATACGAGACTGCCGTGTTGTTGGCCAGAAGTGCGGTGCCCGACGAGGATGGGGTGACGCCGTGGCAATTAAAGGGCAGAAAATCCTCCGCCCTTGATCAGGGATCAAATAACAGTGTCCCCAACCGTGAGTAATGACGGATGGACCGATGAGTGAGGAAATCGTCTACAAGCCTCCATTTCCGACTGTCCCTGAAAGGAAATAAATGATGCAGCCACGAGACCAAAATCACAAAATGTTGTCTTCTATGAATTTCCAATGTGTTTTTAATTCTCTTGTAAATCGCAATGAAAGAATGAACGCGAAAATATCTCAAACAATTAACGTTGGGCCTGAATTCTCCTCGTGAGCTACGTATGCCAGCCTTTCCGGTCCAGCCCCTACTGCTGAAAATTTTCATTCTCCTCTGTGTACAAAGAACAAAGATAAGATCAACAGACGTCGAAAAGCAGCTGCACGAATACCATAGCTCACCTGTTCACCTTTCCGTAGATAGCGCTAAACAAACAAATTCCTTTTGTTCAGAAGATATTTCCTCCTTATTCGTGGGGTCAAGATATCCTCAAACAAACGACTTGTTGTTAATCCGTTTTTTCTGTTCACTATTATGCATTTGTACTCCTATTGCACTAACAAATTTGCCCGTTGAGTTTGTTTCACCTCACATGGTCCCTCTTACTGATCGGTGTCGATAAAGCTGCAGATCACCCTCCACTTCACCAGATTAAAAGGTCCCGCAGATTCTTCCTTCCCCGGACCAAACGCAAATAAGACATGGGAGTACACAATGAACACAGTCGGCCTCCCAGATGTCGTGGTGGCCACCCACTGTGTCAGAGCAGAATTTGAGCTTAATTGCGCAGCTGATGCAGCATAAGCAGATTGAGGGTAGAAAATTGCAACGAAGGCAATACGCCTCCCCTGGTTTGGCTCAACTTTCTCGACGCAAGACCTCCTAATACTTCCTCCTCGTCCAACTCGGATCCACTCTCACCGTCCATCGACACCGTGCACAACCTCTGGGGTAGATATGGCAACCCAAAACCCCCAATTGCGTCGGTCTCTATCAAACTCCCTCACCACTCCCAAACAATCCACCACAAAACCACACACCCCCCCAAAACACTCAAACAAACGCATCCCCACTACCCCCCAAAAATCAGATCCAAAACCCAACCGCTTTTCAATTCCCAACACCGCATCCCACTTGGACACAAAATCCAATTCCCCAAAAGTTATCCGCAAATTATCAAACCCACACCGCCGACAGAATGTCACAATCCCTTACATAGCTGCCACCACCCCTCCCCAAAAGAACCACATTCCAAGTCCCCTCCCGGCCGAGCAGGAGGGCACGACCCATTTTGGTACCATTACGAGGAGTAACAAGAAAGGAAAGGGAACAGATAAGGAATATAACTAATGAGGAGACCGAGATAATAGGAAAAAGATAGGCGAGGGTGGGAAAGCAAGAAAGAGAAGAACTTCCGCGAGGAGATGTTGTAGATAGATTGGATGAATTAAGGGGGTAAAACGGGGGGAGTCCATAGTGGGAAGAAAGAGCCAAAAGGGTGGAATACTAAAGGGTACCCCAACGGGAAAGAGCGGAAAACATCCAAAGAAGGCATTTTGATAACAAATATGACGAAAAGGAAAAATGAAAGAAAAAAGTACACGGTGTGATGAGATGCGTACATATAAGTTAAAAGAATAAAGCGGAAACGGTAGAGGAAGTGACACAAAAAGGAACATTAGGGGCGCATAGGTTGGGAAACGCGAAGATAGCGTGAGCTAACAGGTAAATAGAAGAGGAGTTGAGCAACGAGATAAAGGTGCGGGGACAGAAAAACTAAGAACACGACACAAAAGCAGAAAGACCCGCGAGACGAGCAGAGATAACAGGGAACAGATAGGTCGGGATAAAAAAACAATGGGCGCAGGCGAGGCGGGTGGGCCAGTATTAAAAAGATGGATTATGGAGCGTCGCTACTGAACTAGTGAGTAAATGCTGAAGACAGTATTTAACAGGGGAGGCGGGGAGGATCAAGACCAGGTAACTGCATCCTTGAGGGCGAGGAGAAATGAAGGTAATTAAGGAGGAGATCAAAAGGCAATCGGAGGAATTGCAATGTACTACCAGACTTCGCCGGGATAAGCTACCAGAACTATGCATCCCACCCACACCCAGACGTGAAACCCTACCTTAAGGGTTCAGAGATCCCGATTTGGATACCTTCGGAGGTGTTAAGCAACCCCATGCACACTAAGAGCGTACTGTGACCAACTCGTAGGAGTTGGAAAATATGAATCTTTGCTGATGAGTTGTTTCAACCTGAAGCCTGTGCGTGAGGCCTGGAGTGGGTTCACATCCCCGAGACCCACATGGCCCAGTTTGGGCGCACGTGGCCAGGATTTGCATCGACATATTCCGCGTACAAAATACAACGTCCGATATGTCCCTGATCTGGTAATCTTTGAGAAGATGAAGCAGAAGCCCACAAAAGCTATCGAGCGTTCGCGTACAGATGGAGGAAGTAGGCACGAGGGGGGAGGCCTCCAATGACAGAGAAGGAGATTGTGGAGGTGGTTCATACGGGTGCAGGATTCCCGAGTATATGACAGAGTCATCTTATTGATCGGCGCCAATTCTCTGATATAGTCAAAGTAGGTGAGACTATCAAGATGGCCTGAAGTCGGGAATGATAGCCCGAAGTCTGCATCGCTGGTTTCTTCCCTGGATCGGACTGGTAAGTAAGAAAAGAGAGGATGTTACACTATCTCCACGGGAAGAAAAATCCCAGAAACTTACACGTCCCAAGGGGGCAGGCCGCTCCAATCCCCATCAAAGCCTCATCAAGCCTACATCCACTCTCAAATCATCGGCCACTACAATGCTGCCACCGCCCCTTAGCCAGAGGCCCATATTATTTCAGATCAGAAGCTCCCCCCGATTTCCCAAAATTTTTCCCTCCTCATATCCAAACTACCCCCAAGCTTATCAAGAGTCCCTCCCCATACCAAAATGTCGCTCCCACTACGCTACATGTACAGCCAAGCTATCGAGCACCGTCTCACCGCATATCAATACAAACCCCAGCATATCAAAGCCCCCCATCCAAATTATCAAGCCCCCTGCAAAAACCACCAAAACAACTTCTCCTCTACCTACACCAGAACAAGATCCACGACACTCCCTCATTACCAACAGTCCCTCCTCCCTCCAGCAGGCGGGTATGATTCCCCTCAGCCCCAGTTTGAGAAACGCCCTCCGAAGCTTCACCGCATGGGCCTGAAAGCAGAACTAAATTGGTTCGAAGATTAGCCGCGGCCCGGAGACATCCACCCTTTTGGGGCCCAATACCCGGGATGTCATTTCCAGTTCTACAACCGGAGCAGAGATGTGGCTTATCATCCAACAGTGTTGTACATGATACAGAAACTGTATCAATCTCTCACGCATAAAATCCAGGACTTGATTGACCAGGAGGGTCTCTCCGGCGGCAGCCTGCGGCGCCAAACGTCAACAACGAATTCGTTTGCCAATCATGGGGGGTGAAACAATCAACAATGATAGAACTGACTAATATGCGCGTGAAGCCAAGCGAATTACTCCTGTTTTCAGAAGACTTGGAGAAGGGCTGTCCTCCTCTTTGAGCGTCAGGGAGAAAGGAGAGTTTTGTCATTCTGACAACACCCCCTGCAAGGTTGTTGCCTTGGTGCCCGCAGATCTCGGCCAAGCCCCGTTTGTTATAGAACGCGGCCGTGGCTCAGGGATGACTAGATCTGGCAGATGTACACTCTTGATGAGCTTGCTCTCGGAGGACAAAAGAAAGATATGCCAATATACCGTATCCGGAAGCAGAAGCTGAGGAGTTTCTTGAGGAGAATGCAACCCAAATACTACTCATCGTCAAGCACTTGGAGAAAACTCCAGCCCAAATTTTTGGTATGGCCTGCTGATTTAGCTTCCTGGTCCACAGACAGGCTTTGATGAAGCCTGATGACACATATGTGCCCTCGGGTACAGCAGCGCAATGTAGTCTATGATTCACCAGGTTTATTCGGGGACACCGGCATTCAGTTTTCTGCTATATGAACTGCCAGCCGAAGGAGGGCCACACAAAGCTCTAACACCTACCATCACCGTGATAAGGTCTGCGAGAAAAAAAGGTCAATCAAACCATATTCTGGTAGACGACGGATCTGATTGACATATGCCCCCTGTCCACATTGAAGCATCTGAGGGTTTGACTCGAAAGTTGGAGCAAAACCAGGTCAATGTGAGAGCATTCTTCGCTGTGTGCAAAGAGAACACTTGGGAGCTGGGAAACCTGACCATCCAAATGGGCCCCGCGGAGTTTCGAGGCAAAGTTCAGGTGTTGGATATCGACACCCAGCTATAAACCTACTTTGGGAATGCCATTCATTCACGCGGCTGGAGCCGTCCCCTCCACACTCTCCACCAAATGATAAAAATGGTGTGGGGGTGTGGTGGGTAAAATGAAGCCTGATTATTCATGGTGAAAAGGGCCAATCAAGAAAGCAGTTTGGCCGTCTTGGATGGGACTCCGCAAGGTTCACAGACTTCTACAACAGCGGTGTAGTTGGTAAATGCCACCGATGAGGGATTGGGCCCCGCCAAGACTCCCCATGCCGGCCGTGTACAAAATGATCGCCACGGTAAATGCTGCAGAGCCGGATTCGAACTAGGTTTCGATTAGGAAGGGTTGCCCTAGGGATCATCGAGCCATTTTTCCGCCCTTGCCTGCAGGATCAAAGTGATGGTTGGGATACATCCCCACAGAATGATATGAGATGAAGAGGAAAAGGGCTCAAGGGTTTGACTAAGAGCCGATCCCGCATCTCTATCATCCTTTCCAGTACGGACAGGCCGAGCCTGAAGACCGATGGGGAAGGAATCTGTGACCTTTTCCACGGTAGGTCAATGCCATCACGAGGAGGGGCTGAGCCTAGCTGGCATTCGTGACGCTGAAGCCAGGGGAGATCTGCTGAATTGGACGTCCACTTGCCAATCCGAGTCCCGAACTCCCTGTGGTAGATAAGGAGTTATTTTGTGCATATCAAAATCGGATGGTCGCCGGAAGGAGGCCGATACCCCCCATTTCTGCATTTTCCTTGATTTTGAATTTTGTTATGATTTTAAAAGCGACATGGCCTCGTGCCATGACCCAATTTTTTTGCTTTTTTGATTCGATTTAAATGAAAGCCTCCTTATTTTGACTTTGTTTATTTAATTGGCTTGTTATATTTTACTTTCTAAGTTTGTCTGTTTAGATTTAGTAACATCAGTTACAAAACAAACTGCTAATGTATTCATGTCTGAGTAAATGACAAAATGAGGCAATGAAGACAATGTCCTACGACCTACGATGAGTAAAGTGGGAACCGGACTATGTGTCAGAAGAATTTCAACAGTTTTCGAGAATCAACAATAACTGAATTTGGAGGTGACAGCACGGTATTTGGATATTCAGAATGTGTCAAAGAGGCTAATATCAGCACTCATCGAATGAAACTCAGAAGGAGAGCCCGATCCTCATCTGATTGAAACTCAGAAAGGAGAGCCTGGTTCGTCTCTCGCCGAATCCGTGATGTGTTTCGTTTGGGAAGTTGGTGACATGCAGTGGGTTGGACCGCACCAAACTTAAGGAAAAAGTATTAATGATACCGTGAAACCACGTATATCAAGCGTCTTAGGTGCTTTTCCGAAACCTTCCTAAGATGCTAATATGAATCCCGAACCCCCTAAAATATTTTCAAAACGATTTCTTCTGTTTGAATTGTTTTGGAAATGTGTTTTTCTTGATTTTTCCTTAAAAAAATAAGTGACGACTCGTAAAAGTTGAAAATACCTTTAAAATAAAACGAACTCTTTTCGAAATCATTTTTTCGATATTAAAACATTGAAATGGAATCATTTCGAATAAATNGGGTTGAGTACTGATGTCGTGTCTCATAAGCTGCTCTATCAACACAAGTATGTTCGAACCGGTGTTGATGTGAAACAAAGAGACTCGAAAATTCAGCCTGAATTGCGTATGGAAGATTATCGGGAGGGAAATCACCAAGCAGACAGGTCTCGATGTGAAGACCAGGAAGAAGAGTAACGCAATACTCCAACCTGGCTGGCCAATGTCGTTCTCGAGTCCGCCACAAAAGATGGAAAAATCAGGATTGTAGTTGATTACAGGGATCCTCAACAAGGATAGCCCCAAGGGATAATTTCCGTTTGCCAAATAATCCATATTCTGATTGACACAACCTGTGGCAAAACATGAGATGCAGTCATTTGTGGGATTGTTACGTACCGCAGGTATCACCAAATTTTGATGGATGAAGAAGAGCGGAAAAAAAAAAAAGGCCTCTGCATCACAAACCTTGGGGGTATACCTACTAAGGCGGGTAATGAGTTTGGTCTCAAGAACGCGGGTGTGATACTTAATGAGAGCCATGACGACCTATCTTTCACGACATGATTCCAAGGAAATTGAAAGTGTACGTACGACGACTTCATAAACTACAATCCCCGAGAGTTGATCCATTTGACACCTGAGAAAAATTCTTGAAACGTTTGTGTCGGTTACAAAACTTGAAGCTGAATCCCGCTAAATGTGCTTTGGAGTCCCGCTGGGGAAGTTGTTGGGGTTTAAGTCAGCAGAAGAGTGTATTAGCTGACCCCCACGAAGATCACAAAGGACAATTCAGAGTTTGCCTCACCGAAAGACACAGAAAGAAGGGTGATGAGTTTCTTGGGGGAGGGTACACTATATCCGCCGGTTTATAGCACTAATCAACCAGTGGTGTGTGAGCCTATGTTTTACAGATTGGCTGAAGAAGCAAACCGCCCCCGACTAACGTGGGACGAGGAGTGCCAAAATTGCTTTCGACGCTATCAAGAGCTATTTGTCTAACCCTACACAGTATGGTTTCCTCCGCAAAGGACGGAGTCCAGCTTGTTTGATGTATCGTTGCTGTTTCGGTAGTGACTTTGGATGTGTAATCCGGTCAGCAACGACGAACGGAAAGCAGGAAAAGGCCATCTACTACATTAACGCAAGAAATTTAATCTCGTACGGTCTCGCTATAACTTTGCTCTTGGAGAGAACATGCTGTGCTCTGACGTGGGGCTTGTTTGCCAGAAATGAGACACTATTTGTCCATCGTATACTAATTCTTATCTCCAGAATGGACCCAATTCTAAGTCATTTTCCAGAAAGCGGGCCGACGGCAAAAGTTAGCCAAATGGCAAATGCTGTTGTGAGTGAGTTTGACTATCGTGTATGTGACTCAGAAGGCAATAAAGGCACAAGCTTTGGCCCTGATATCTTGCGGAAAGAGGGAAAAATCCGTTTTGATCGAAGAATATGAACATCTCAAGACATATTTTCACGATGAAAGAAAAGTGTCATTCCGTGGGTGAAGATATTTCGAAGCGTACCCAGGGTGTGAGATTATTCTTTGACGGCAGCGGCGACATCACCGAAGGGCAAGGCTTTTGAGCGGTCTTAGTATCAGAATCTGTCACGCATTATCCTATGGCAGCCCAAATCCTTGTGATTCAACTGCACAAACAACATGCTGCTAGAATACGAAGCTTGTATCCTCGGTATTGAAAATGGCCATTGACCATGCATGTTTACGAGTTCACTGGTTATTGGAGATTCAAGACCTTTTGATTCATCAGTTCGAGAATAGGCTGTTGTGAAGAAGACCCGAGAGATTGCTACCTACGTCAGTATGTGCAAAATCTGTGCAAAAGGTTTCGCAACGACACGAGTTCAGACAATACTCCCAGAATAACGAATGAATTGCTGACGCTTCTCGCCACCATCAGCTTTCAATGATCAAATCATCCGATACTATTACACCTGACCGCTGGATATAGACTTGAAGGGACCGGAACAATCCAATCCATTGTTTTCACCCGACGTTAGTCAGTAACGAATGTTCTGCCTTGCGTATTTTGACATAAAGAGATACTTGGAGTTCGGGGCATATCCCGAGACCGCTATGCTCTAATCAAGAATAAGTCGCTACGTCGTATGGCCTCAAGTTTCTTTCTAAATTGCAGGAAGTCCTGTATAGGAGGACTCCAGATTGGGGTCTTTGAGATGCGTGAGGATGCAGCTGAAAGCTGTGAGGGCCTTATTCGAACGATACATGCTGGATTTTGCGGTACACAATATGAATGGATACTTTGGCGAGAAAAGTTCTTCGCGGCCGGTTATTTGTGGATGACTATGGAGACTGATGGCGCAATATTCGGTTACAAAAATGCCACAAATGTCAAGTCACGGTGATCTGATACGCGGTGCCCACCTACGCAACTTAATGCTAGAGTTCACTTGCCCGTTTTTGTAGCTTGGGTAATGCGATGTTATCGTCCATAGAACGCCCGGCCCGCTTCTAAGGACACAACCATTAATTCGGTCGCCATCGATTTATTCACCAAGGGGTGGACAGCCCCCTCCTTCCAAGTCCGGTAACCAGACCAGTGTGGCTGATTTCTGTCCGCAAACAATCTGATATGCGATTGGAGTTCCCGAATCCACATCACTGTGATAACGGGCTAAAATCTCAACAGTGCATCTGATTAACAGAGATATGTGATGAACCAATTTAAGATTATTCACCGGAAGGGTCCCCCAAACCTGCTTATCGCCCTCAAATGGCGACGCTGTAGGCCGCCAACAAAGAATACTCAAGAAGATTTTGAGAAGAGAATTGACAAACAGCGAGGTTGGCATGAACTGTTGCCATCAATATGCTCTACTGGTGTATCGAACAACGTCAACGGCAGAACATCGACTGGGCTACTCCTACTTCCCGCTAGTATAAGGAACAGAAGCAGTGCCTGCCGTGTGAAGTCGACCTATCCGTCATTAAGAATCATCCCAGATTAGCTCGAGTTAAGCAACGCTGAGTGGCGTTAGGGTACAAACGATGACAACTAGCTTTGATCGATGAGAGCAGGGTGTCTGTTTTTGCCATGGCCAGCTCTTGTATGACTAGACCGAGAAGATCGCGCTTTGTACACCAAACGGTAAGAGCCAAAAAGGCTGTTATGAAGTTGGTTAGTTGGATCTTAAGCGTATTTTTTCCTCATCAAGACGAGTACACAAGGAAAGTTCGCACCAAATCACTGCCAAGCCCGGTCCCATACATGGTTTGTAACAGTACTACTCGGAGGGTGCTCTGGTCCCATGTCAGAAATGGATGGCACTGTATGCCCAAGCCTATCAACCGCGATGCTGTTCAAGAGTCACTATGCGTCAAGTTTAAAGTTCGCTTTACAATTTTTCCTTCATTACTGTAAATCGTTTTTTTGCTTTACTTTGTTCAAAATTGAATTATTATCCCTATTTGTAACGAATAACTTCTGACCTGAATTCCTCGAGAAGAGAAATCGTAGGCCCCTAGTGGCGTTCGGTACACCATTTACCTCCTTTAATTATTTCCATTGTTATCTGAACATGTTCGACACCTGAATTCTCAAAATGAGATATAGTAGGCGCCTTTGTCGGCCTCGGATCGATTGCTTTGAATTTATTCAGGTTAACCTTTAAGGGGAACTCCGTTGACAACAACTAGATTCCTTGCCCCTCAACGACGTACGTGGTGCAAGCCACAAGGCTCGTCATATATCCCGTAAGATTTCTTTTACTTCGTACAGTAGAACTAACAGGGACCAAACTTTTTTGGGATATATATAAAATTAAAGACTGGAAAATTAAGAGGATTCATATCTAATTTTAGAATTGTTTAGAGGTGATTTCAAGGGAATTCTCTTCTTCGGCACTTCAGTCAACATCCTTTGGTATTCTTTTCTTTTACTTTTTTTCAACAAAAATTAGACGCCTTACGAAAATATAAATCGCTTTTGAGTGGAATTATATATTAAAAGACTGAAAACTGTTGAGATTGCATTTCATATTCATACCACATTTTGATGTTGCTTTAGAGATGATTTTGAGTTGATCGAGGTTGAATAGTCAATGTATACTTTATGTATAAATTAGCTATCTTCAGTCTTTTGAATGTATCATAATGTATAGTCAAGTAAGCCCTAATATAAAGAGTAAGTTTATTGTATAGGTCACGTATTTGGTAGTTATATTTATAGTTAGTGTATAAAATATTATTATTAATTATATTTATTATAAAGTAATTACTTTATTATATATCTTTGAAACTAGCCGTACCTAATCCCCACCATTATGGTGGTTTAAAAAAATAAAATTGAAGTTTTATTAAAAAATAAAAGAGATTTTGCTTTTAAATATACTAAAAAGTAAATTAAAGAAATAAAGTGAGCGAACGAAAAGAATATGTCGATTTCATTATTCTTTTATTTGAGCACTCCCCGTTCAATGTATTAAAAAAGAAAGCTTTCTTTTTCTTTAATTTAATATTTTTTATTTAATTTTTAATTATCCACGATAGATTTTGCACACTCAATTGAAGGGTCCAAACGCACATATGGCGTATCTCAATTATTAGAAGTTTCGAGATACCTCCTGAAAAAATAATGTTCGTTAACAATAATAATAATTTAATTTTTAAAAAGGTATTTTGAACCAAATGTACCAAAATTAAGGGCGTTTGGGTAGGCTGTTGCTATTAAAAGAATAATCAATGTATTAGATGTGCGCTTATAATTAATACTGTGTTTGATAGAATGTGATTCTATGTATAACTAATCCATAGATTTAGTATAAAAAATACATAGGTATATATGAGTAGTACTAATACCTTCCATTGGAAGCGATTAGACTCTAATACTATGCGGACTTATACGACGGTAAAGACAATAATACACCCAATCTTTGTAATAATTTATGTAGTTTTTTTAATTTTATATTTTATATTAATACTAATTTAAAGTTATTTAAATAAATAGCTTACAAATTTTATATTTAGATAAATTTTTGTTTTCTAAATATGAATTACTTAATCTATTTCTATTAATATAAAAATAGTAAATCCGATAATATGTTAATGCTGATGTATGAATTTAAGAACAATTCCATAAGTAAAATATTGTAACGACCCGAAGGTCGTCTTTATGAAATAGAACTAGTTTTTTTGACTCCTTTTCGAAAAATTTAAAGGGTTTTTAAAACTATTCAAAGACTAAGAGTATTTAGTGATAAAAAAAAATTTAGTGAAGAATTTAAATAAGAATATAGTATGTTAGAGGGTCATATCCGTAATTCATTTATACATATTACTTGACCATTAATTTATATTTAGGTAGTGGGATTAGTTATTTATTTTAATTAAAACATTAGAAGGGCAGAAAACAAAGAGGTAGAAACTGATTTCTCTGAGGCAGGTAGATTAAAGACCGTGAAGGAACCAACGAAATCTTCCAGGTAAGAAGCAAATTTGAAAAATAAAAATTCTTGAATGTTATATGGACTTAATGGAGTTGTAAGGTAGATGGAAATTTGATTCCTTCGTTCGTCTATTTCTTCTTATAGTTCGAAAATGTGAGGAGCGAAAATAGCGGCAGAACGTGATATTTTTTTGCAATAGACAGTTGGAGTATGTCGTTCCTGCGACTATTAGTAGAAGTTTAGGGCCTTACAATTAATGAAGTTGAGGGAAAATATTTAGGATCATGCTGTTGTATTAATAGGGAGTGGATGGAATTTTTTTAAATAAAAAATTAAAAAGGGACGAGGCATAAGCCATGCTTAGGTGAGAAAACAAAACTGGCGTTATATGACTTTAGTATTATGCAGTAATGCTTTGTTAATGTTGAGGAAGGTCATCCATGCCAATCATGGAACTGCCAATCATTGGCCCAAATATGCCATCATTGGAACAATCATTGGAAATCAATGTCGTCAATGATTGGCTAAGATTCTCTAACATTGCCATATATTAAGAATAATGCCTGCAGATGGTCAGTTGCAGTTGCTTTTGTTTGTCTTTGCAGTGTATGTTATTGCGTTGACCTTGCTTAAGCGAATATCAAGTTAGATTTAAATTACTATGAGATTGGCTAATTAATTATTGAAGGTGTTATTTAAATGATCTAACATTGAATGCTAGTCATTTTGAGAGGTTAGAGTTAAGTTCTTGGCTGAAATTTCGCAAGTATGAAAATGGCATACCAATATTATATCAAGTTTGGAGTTTGCGTTTTGAAAAATATGAGTGAGTTTTAGGTCTATGATAGATCAATAATAATTGAATGTCTACAAAAATTGCTTACTTACGAATATTGCCCAAAATTGTAAGATTGGCAGAAGTTCTAAAACCTTTCGAAAAGGAAGAAGGAAAAATCTTAAAAGGATTTGTGGCCACAAGTTCGGCATCTAAGCGTATGTAGACTTTTTAGACTAGTGAAGGACGTTTTCATAATTGAAAGATAAAAAATGGAAAATAGACAAAGGGTAAGGGCGAAAGAGGGCGCTGAGGGTCTCATATCAATGATTTGTGACGGCATTGGTTACGAGCTACCGGGTGTTAGTCAACAAAAGTTACTACGACACATGCGGATTGATTAATTTGAAAATTTCCAAAGCATATGGGCCCATTAGCTGATATATTATGACGTGACATTCCTTGTGTTGGATGTGTTTATTATTTCACCGTATAGTGTGATAATGAGGTATGGTTATGCTATTATGTTCATATGATTGTTGAGATGCATCATCATCCACCATATTAAATAATATTGTGCACATTGCATCGACACGAGACTGCAGTATATAAGTGGGCACGTGGAGATCGTCGTCAGGGGGATGGTGAGATGTCTAAGATTGAAATTTTGGCCAAGTGGAGACCGTCCGTGCGAAATTGTTTGTATTATGATAGTGCGTTTGTGAGGATTGTCCGACAGACACGTGGAGTCGTCGTGTCGGTATATATGAGACTCGCGAGTCCCCATGGGTCAATGAGCTCTCGATGTATTCCGAGGCGTAGTATTTTCCCCATGTATATACGGTTGAGTGAGATACGGGTATTTAGAGACATATTAATTACAGGGTATCATATTGCATTGCATTTCATCACATCATTCATTCTTGATGATTATATGTTCGTTTAGGTATTTGGAAAGTACTTAATGTTGATTTCCTTTATATGAAACTTAAATAGTAAGTGTGATATCTGATATATATATATATATAATAGATAATATATATCGATCTATATATATATATATATTATATATATATATATATTATATATATATCTATATATATATATACTTGTATACATCTGAAGAAGGTATTCTTATATAACCTTACGTCACTATTCTTCGTTGTCGAGTCAATGAGACATACTGGCGTACACGTTGTTTCTTACTATATACACTTGTTGCATTCTTTGTGGTGAGATTAGATTCGAGTAGGAGCACATCTCGTGGAGCAAATGCGTCTGAGCTTGGAGTTTTATTTTGGAGTTGTGGTGAGACCTGCCTTGGCTGTGCCGTGTCCATTATCTTTATTTATTCTGTATGTAGTATTCAGACAGATGTCCATTATGTTATGTTTGTTAATTAGTTTCAGGACTTGCATCGAATTTTAGAAGCTCTGTGTTACAGTAAGACTAACCAATTCTTGGGGTGATATATGTTTCTAGCTTTCCGCCATTTCGTCTTTAGGAACTCAATGTTGGAGATTCTTGCCAGTTTCTCGGCTTTTGTTTCATTTGCTTGGTTGCGGTTGGTAGTATGTTGGGTTGGCGTACCTATTGGTTGGGAACCATAGGTGCCATCAGACTCGTTTTCTTTTGCCCCCCCCGGTCGTGACAAATTTGCGAGTATCAGAGCCCTAGGTTGCATACGGTCTCAAGAGGACCCAAGAGCGCAATGTATAGTAGAGTCGTTGCGCGATACGGATATTAAAGACGTTCATACCGATCTTCGAGACTTATAGGACATTAGGAAATATTCTGTGCTTTTATTCTTATAGTCGCACACTTGAACCTAATAGAAAATTCTAATCTTGATTATCATTCTCCTCAGATGGGAGAATCATAACATCGGCAAGTGGTGGTCAGACTCCTATTCCTGACGCCTGCTTCTAGGTAACACTATCCGATGGTATAGAGGTAGGGACGAGCCTCGAGTCGGGGTAGTGGTAGGTAGGGGGCCGGGCTGATTTTTGCCCACACCTTAGATGGTCAAGTACTAATAGCATACCCAGGGTCATGAAGCCTAGGCACCGTACTCCTGATTGCAGATGTTATTCGGGGATGTGCAAGATAGTTTGTGAGGGCGGTATTGTCTGAGGGGATGCGCCAGAAACCTCAGGCATTCACCTTAGTACGGTTTTCCCCCAGTTGCTTCAAGATACCTTGGCTCGTAGTTAGGAAAATCCTAGAGGGAGGCACCCAGGCGCGAGCTTTGCCGGCAATTCTGTCCTGATTGGCTCACAGACCCGTGTTGGAGGTCAAACTCCAGATCCGATAGCTTGCTCCAGATTCTCAGACTCCCCAGGACTCAGCAGCTGCGCTGTAGATTCCTCGTTATGGATAGATGGAGATTTCCAGATAGGACCATCACATTTGCGGGAACCGGCCTTCTATGGACTATTGATGAGCAAAAGATGTTTGGGAGGGTTCAGACTAAGGGAATCCTCCTACTATACTGGTGACTTAGATCGAGGATGCCATATGAATTATAGTTAGTTGTCCTGAGAGGTTGCCAATGTGGATAGTGGAGTCTCATGAGTGACTGCACAACGTTTCAGATGAATGGCCTTGCTAAGCAGTGGTGCGGAGGATTTTATATTAGTAGTATGGCCAGCTGAGATCTCATCCATTATCCTGGACTCAGTTTACTCAGTGTATTCTATCAAATTTGTTCCAACGCCGTGAAGACGGAGTGAGCGCAAAGCACGAGAGCCGAGTTGAGGGTTTGCCAGCAAAATGGTATCTATGTCAGTTGACCAGAGTTGAGGGTAAATTTCAGCCTTGGCTAGGCATGCTTCGATGTACTTCCCAACAGAGGTTGAGGAGAGTGAGAAGGTTGTTAAGGGCTAATTATCCGATCCGTCTAGGAGTTTATAGGTTCTGCTGCGCTTCGGGTGGTCCATTCCAGAAAGTGGTAGATGCTTCTAAGACGAGTTGGAGATGAGTCGGTCCGTGTGAGAGTTTGAGCACGCGGAAGAGAGGCCAAGAGGACTCGTTATTTAGGTGATTATGGTGGTGCTCCGCCTAGGAGTCGGGGTTTACTTGGGAAGAGGTTGTAACCCTCAGTCCCGCAGACCCAGTTCATAACTTGCTAGACAGCGTATTGCAGGCCTGGCTGCGGGTTACGTCTGGGCATAATCTTCCGAGCTCGGTGGTTATACTTAGCAGAGGTTCATCTTCTTAGACCTGTAGTTCGTGGGCGTCATTCTGGTCATTCCAGAGTCATCTCATTCCAACCTGCATCTCGTAGGGCTGTTTGAGTGTTGCGCGTGATATGGGACACTTTGTGAGAGATGCCCTGGACCAGACGTGGTGTTGGCTTTACACAGGGCGTCTACAGGCTTAGGACTTCCAAGGCTGACCACAACTCAGAATAGGGGTGCGATGCCCACAGAATGTAGAGGGGGTTTCATTCAGGTAGAGGTGCGTTACTCCTTCTGTCGAGGTGGTGCGTCGTGGAGGTTCACAATTGCAATGCGACGTACGTTACACTGCGATGCCTTTTTCCAGGAGGCCAGAGGCCTGAGGGATTCAGATGCCCCTGTTATCACATGATTTATTCCGGTTTCGTCATAAAGCTAATGTATTATTGATCCAGCTCTACTTATTCTTATGTGTCAACATATTTGCCCCTTCCTAGTCTAGATACATGTGTGAGTCTCTGATTGTCGATACGTTGTTTCTATCTGTTCGGGCTTGTAGTTTGTAGAATTTTTTTGGCGCGTGTATCGCTATGTACTGTTCCTTTGATGGGGTTGACAACTCTATGCAGATCTTAAAGGTCTCAGATATGATTAGATTTTGATATGATTCTTGGTATGGATTGGATTATCTTCTTACCACGCAATTTTAAATTGTCTGCCAAGGACCATCACTTTAGCTATGCACCCCTGGAATTCCTATCGCTAGAATGGCGAGAGGTTCTCTATCACCCTTCCCCCCCCCCCCCCCCCCCCCCCTCCATTCTAAAGGCGTTATAGCTGGATATCATTCTTAAGGCTCGTCAGTTGCGTACAGAGAGGATGTTTGCACTTGGCCCACATTCGAACGATCTAGTATTGCGGAAATCCTACTGTTTGAGTCTATTCCAGTAGTGAGTGAAG
The DNA here is from genome assembly GCA_027704765.1 of Solanum habrochaites. Lineage (NCBI taxonomy): Eukaryota > Viridiplantae > Streptophyta > Magnoliopsida > Solanales > Solanaceae > Solanum > Solanum habrochaites. The sequence continues at coordinate 5,332,192 of JAKWJA010002491.1, forward strand.
TTTCAGAAAAGGGTAGTTTTACGAGAACGATTGCCAGGTCTTCCACCAGATGTGATATTGATTTTTGTATTGATGTGGAGCCACGCACCGCCGATTTCCCATTCAACATCCTTATCAGTATGGCACCAGCTGAATTGAAAGAGTTGAAAGAGCAGTTACAGAATTTGGTTAAGCAAAGGGGTTTTATAGGCCCGAGTGTATTCCTTGGGGTTGCTGCCTCAGTGTTATTGGTGAATGAAGAAGATGAAAGATGGCGCTTGCCGTATATGTATTGATATTCGACAGTTGAACAACGGCTAACCATCAGAAATAAGTACCCGCATACCCGATATTGAGACTTATTTGATCAGTTGAGGGGTCGTTGGGTTTGCTTCCGTTATTCTCCAAGATTGATTTTGGGTCCTGGCTATCATCAGCTGAAGGTTAGGACGGAGGGAGAGGATTATCCTAAGAAGCTTTTCGAACACGGGATGGTCATACGAGTTTTTGGTGATGTCTTTCGGATGACTAATGCCACCAGCAGATTTTATGGAATGATGAATGGAGTTGTGTTCAGACAGTATTAGATTCCTTGTTATTGTCCTCTCCTATATGATATATGATTACTATACTCAAGCACTAAGAGGAACATGAGCATCATTTGAGGATTGTTCTTGGAATTCTAAAGGAGAAGAAGATTTATGCAAAAGTTTTCAAAGTTGTGAGTTTTGGCTTAGTTCTTGTAGCATTCTTGGGACATTTGAGTGTCCAAGAGGTATCATGGTGGATCTAAGAAAGATTGAGGCGTGTTAGGATTCGGGTCAGACCTGCCTTCAGTTACTGAGATTCGGAGTTTCTGGGGAATTGCCAGCGTTATTATCGACGCGTTTGTTGAGCGTTAGTTTCTATCCATTGCATCTCTAACTAGATTAACACAGAAGGAGATGACATTTCATTTTAGGGGCTGACGAATGGTGAGGTTAGTTTCAAAAAGCTCAAGACTTATGACTACTGCCTCGATTGTGACCCTACCCCGTTGAGGGGAGAGTGGTTTGGTTGTATATTGTGAATGCTTATCGCGATTGCGTCTTGGTTGTGGGTTGATGCAGAAGGGAAGGAAGGAGTGCTGCTTATGCGTTCGAGGCAGTTAAAGAGTTCATGAGAAGAAAAACTACCCTATTCGTGATTTAGAGTTGGAAGGCTGTTGTGTTTGCATTAAGATTTGGAGGCCAATTTCTTATGGCGTGCATTGTTAGGTGTTCACAGCATCATCGTAGCCCTCCAATATATATTCAATCAGAGAGATCTTGAATTTGAGGCGCGTGGATGGTTGGAGTTGCCTCAAGGACTACGACATGCTATTCTTACCATTCCAGGACAAGGCAAATGTTGTAGCCAAGACTGCCTTGAGTCGAAAGGCAGCGTCAGGTTAAGTCGGGAGTCTAGCCTATGCGTGTTACAGGTCGACGAGGCGTCACATTGAGCTAGGGAGTCCAATCCTTGGCCAATAGCTTTGTGAGACTTGATTATACAGTTCAGACATTCTGGTAGTGTTAGGCTTTATATGGAGGCTAGGTCATCGTGGACGCAGATTCGGGCCTAAACAGTTTGTATGATGGTGATTTATGCTAAGATTCGGGAAAGTGTAAAAGTGAGACAGCCAAAAGGCTGCAATTCTTGATAGTGAAGGACGGTTTAAGGATTAAAGGGAGTATATGTGCTTCCTCGACAGGTGAATTTGACTAGATAATCCATGGAGGAGGCCCATAGTTAGAAAAGGTATCTATTCATCCAGGGGCTACTAAGATGTATCGATGACTTGAAACAAAATTACTTGGTGGTGATCGTAATGAAGAGGGACATAGTAATTTTGTCATTTCGTTTGTTTTTGAATTGTCAGCAAGTGAAGTATGAAACACAAAAGCACTAGGAGGGTTGTGACACAAAGGGCCTATACCTGCGTGGAAGTGGGAGCGTATGTATATGAGACTTTGTGGTAGGATGCCCTCGCACCTTGCGTAAGTTGATGTTAATGGGTCTTTGTGTATCTTTGTTTTTTTTTGACTGAATAAGTTATCACACTTTTGTACCAGTTCAAGACTACCTATAACTCAGAAGAGTTATTAGCCAAAATAATTCGGGAGGTGTTCGGTTGAATTGGGTCCTAATCTATTATATTCAGATCGTTGGCACCCATTTACATCTCATTTTGGCGGTCTATGCAGAAGCGAGTTGGGGCCACTCGGGTGGATCTTAGTACACCCTTTCACCCTCCGACTGATGCGTCAGTCTGAGCGGACTATTCAGGTTCTTGAGGACATGGGTTGCGGGAGTTTTGGGGTGGTGATTGACTTGGTGGTCGTGGATCCATCTTGACCTCGCGGAGTTTGCTTACAGAATAAGTTATCACTCGAGCATTGCGATGGCCACCATTTGAGCCTCGTATGGTGGAGATGTCGCTCTCAATGGCCTGGTTTGATGCATTTGAGCGTTAGACCATGCGGAGTTATAGATTTGTTGAGGAGTCCTGGACAAGGTCAAGTTGATCCAAGAAGACTTCTATGGCTCAGCGTAGCAACAAAAGAGTTATGCAGATCGAAAGATTCGTGATTAGAGTTATGGTGGCGAGAGAGAGGGTTTTATTGAAGGTTTCACCCATGAAGGGTGGATGAGCGTTGGAAAGAAGGTGCTTGATGGTAAATGAGCCAAAGGTTATGGTCCTTTTAGAGATATGTTGAGAGTATTGGTGAGGTGCCGTATCATTGGCTTGCCACCTGGTGGCTTGTCAGGGTCCATCAATGTATTCATATTCCAATGCTTAAGAAGTATCCTCAAGGTGGTGATCAGGTGATTCAATGGATTAGTGTACTTGATCAGAATTTGACTTTGGGAAGGAGCGATCACCATTTTGGATAGGCAAATTCGGACGCTAAGTCCAAGGGATTGCCTTTAGTAAAGGTTCAGTGGCAGAAGCGTCCAGTAGAGGAGGATACATGACGACAGAGTCAGACATGAGGAGGCTAAATATCCTCATACTTTTTAGCGTTCAGGTTAGCTTTTTCTTTCCGTTGAGGACAAACTTTTGTTGTAAGTGGTAGTGATGTAACGACCCGCTAGGGCGTTTTATGCAATAGAACTAGTTTGCCTCCTTTTGAAATTTAAAGGGGTATTTTAAAAACTATTCAAAGACTAGAGTATAGCTTGATAAAAAACAAATTTAGGAAGAATTTAAATAAGAATATAGTTATGTTAGAGGCGCATGATCCATAATTCATCTTAATCATTTTACTTGACCCATTAATTTATTTAGGTTTAGTGGATTAGTTTATTATTTTACTTAATTAACATTAGAAGGGCAGAAAACAAAAGAGGCGTAGAAATGATTTTCTTTGGGCAGTGTAGATTACAGAACGTGAAGCGAACACAACGAAATCTTCAAGGTAAGAGACTCACCCTTACCAAATTTGGAAAAAAAAATTCTGATTGTTATATGGCATCTTAAGGATGTAAGGTGATGGAAATTTGATTCCTTGTTGTCTATTTATTATTATAAGTTCGAAAATTGAGAGTGAAAATAGCGGCGAACGGTGTATATTTCTGCAATAGCAGTTTGGAGTATGTCGTTCCTGCGACACTATATTCAGAAGCTTTAGTTGGTAACTTAAGAAGTTGAGGGAAAATATTTAGGATCAGGTGATTGTAGTTATAGGGGAGTGGATAAACTGTTTTTTTAAATTAAAATAATTAAAAGGGACGAGGATAAGCATGATTAGCGTGAGAACAAAAACGCGTTAATAATGACTTAGTCATTATGCAGGAAGGCTTTGTATGTTGGCGGATAAGGGCATCTGGCCATCATGCATCCTGCCAATCATGGGACAATATGCAATCATTGACAATCATTGGAAATCATGGTCAATGATTGGCGAAGATTCTTAACATTTGCACATATTAAGAAATAATGACCTGCAGATGGTATGTGCCCCAGTGCCTTTTGTTTGTCCTGACCAGTGTTATGTTATTGCGTTGACTGCCTCTAAGCTAATTATCAAGTTTAGATTTTTAAATTTATATATTGAGATTGTAATATAATTATTAGGTGTTATTTTAAATGATCTAACATGAATTCTAGTCCATTTGAAGAGAGTAGAGTTAAGGTCTGGCTTGAAATTTAGCAAGTATGAAAAATTTGGCATCACCAATATATCAAGATTGGAGTTGGTTGAATGATAAATATGAGTGAGTTTTTTTAGACGTCTATGATAGACATCTGTACTAATTTGAATGTCTACAAAAATTGATTACTTACGAATATGCCAAAATTGTAGATTGGCGACGTTCTCCAAAACCTTCGAAAAGGAAAGGGAAAATCGTAAAAAGATTTGGTGGCACAAGTTCGGCATCTAAGCGTTTGTGTGTTAAGACTTTTTAGATTTAGGAACTAGTTGACGGAGTCTTTACTAATTAAAGATAAAAAAATGAAAATAGACAAAGGTAAGGGCCGAAAGAGGGGGGTCTCATATCAAATGCTGTGACGGGCATTGGATAGTAGTACCGGGTGTATCAAACAAAAAAGTTACTACTACACAATGCGGCTTGATAAATTTGAAATTTCCAAAGCAATATGGGCATTAGCTGATATCTTTATGACTTGAATTCCTTGTGCTGATTGGTTTTATTTATGTTCACCGTATAGTTGTTGATAATGAGGTGGTTATGTTTTGTTAATCTTGATATGTTGAGATGGCATCATCATCCCCTATATTGAAATAATATTGTGCAACATGCATAGACACGAGACTGAGTATTAAGTTGGGCACGTGGAAGATCGTCCGTGCTGGGGATGAGTGAGAGTTAAGATTGAAATTTGGACCACGGGATTTGAGACGTCCGTGACCGAAATTGTTTGATATTCATGATAGGAGTGAGATTGTCCGCACAGCAGTGGAGATCGTCCGTGTCGGTATGGACCTCCCGAGTCCCCTCGGTCATGAGCTCTCGATGTATTTACGAGGGCGTATCATGGAATACGGTGCGTGAGTACTGGGTATTCTGAGAACATATTCCTTACAGGGTATCTATTGCATTGCATTTATCACATCATAATCTTGATGATTATATGTTTGTTGGTAGTTTGGAAAGATACTTAATGTTGATTTCCTTTATTGATGAACTGAAATAGTAAGTGTAATAGATATATTATATATATATATATTATAGCTATAATATATATATATATCATATATATTACATTGTATAATCTAAGATTTATTTCTTATATAACTACAGTCATACTTCATTCGTGTCGCGTCAATTGCGAATACTGGGTACAGTGCCGTTTGTACTCATACTACAATGTTGCACTCTTCTGTGGTGCAGATTGCGATTACGGAGTAGGAGACCAATCTGTGCGAGAAAATTGAGTCCGAAGCTGGAGTTTTATTTTGGAGTTGTTATGGTGAGCTGCCTTGGCTGATTCCGGTCCCTCTATCTTGTAGGTTATTCGTTATTAGTATTCAGACAAGGATTATCCATTATGTATTATGTTCTTTGCAATTAGTTTCAGACAACACCATGCCATTGAATTTTAGGAAAAGCGCTCGTTGTACTTAAGACACCATTCTTGGGCGTCTGTGATATTTTTTTCGAGTTTGCATTTCGTACTTTAAGGAATCAATGTTTGAAGATCTTGCCGATGTTTCATGCCTTTTTTCATTGTTGGTTGCGCGTTGCCGATTATAGTTGGGTGGTATTACATAATTGGTGGGAACATAGGCTCCATCACGACTCGTGTTTCTTGTAGCGGTCGGACAATATTGTCTCTAATGAAAGTTCATTAAACATTACACAGTATCTAAACAGTATATATCCTATATAAATAGTTTAAGTTATTTTCTATATTTTATTTTATCTTTTATTTTATTTATGATAAGAGTTTTTTAAAATTTATTGAAATACAAAACAAAGTTCAATAAATTTTCTCTATAATCATATAGTTGTTGTGATCTTTTGACGTATAACTCTAATGTATTAGAGTTGACAATTATTACTCTCAAATAATTAAGTAGAGAAACTAGTGAACATGACAAAAAAATTTATTCTCCAACTAGTTAAAAATATTATAAAAAAATATTATTCTCATTAATTATTACTTTCTTTCAATTACATGAAAATAAAAATCTCATAATAACTCTAGGGTATAATTGAAACAGTTTTTTTAACAAAATATTGTAAACCACACACAAATTAGATAATAAACAATGAATCAAACACTTGATTAAAAATAATCTATGCATACTAATCCTGCATGCTATCCCTTGCCATATTCATTTTTGATACCAAACGTCCTAAAGTATTTAAGTTTTCTTTTAAAGAAATTAAGTTTGGATGATCGTATTGATGATAGGGAATTATTTTTATTCGCAAATTGAAAAACATTTTTAACATACTCATTCCATAATAGTAATAATATTAAAGTTTCATAATGTCTTTTAATTTTTTTATTTCTTTTTTTTTTGCACATACATGTGTTGTAATAAAATATTTCAAATAGTAATATTTCATGGCATTACCTTCCAAAATTGCTGAACAAGTGCTGAGTTAGCTCATTTGTCACCTTTTGAATTAGGTCCTTTTTCAAAGACTTAACATAAATTATTTAGGTTTTCTGAAATTAAGTTTAAATTATATATATTTATATAGAGAGTAAAATAATGTTCATAAATTAGATCACTTTAAAATGTTGATAAGTATTGTTTTCTTAAAATGGGAGACTTGTAATCTCAATAACAAAATAAATAACTTTCTAATTTCGAACTACAACAACTAAAGATAATTTGATCATGTAAAAATAATTACACCAAAAAAAATAAAAAAAAAATACTTTCTTCCCCTTAAATGATTTCTTTCTTCAAATATATTATATAACCAATTTTTTTTTAATAACCATCAACACTTATCAACAAAATATGATTAACACGCCATTATATTAATTTAATTATATGTGGAAAAGAATTTACATTAATTATATATTTTGTAGATTTTTATTTATTTACTTGTTTGAAATTTGTCCCTGACTAACCCTGCCAATAGTGATTCACAGCATGACCCTAATTTAGTTAATGGCCCATTATTAATCATATGCAAAAATACAAAAATGCAACTAGGGTTATATTATTTTTATTGGTCAAGGATGTTCATCTTTTATCTGTGCGAAAAACTTTTATCATATTATTCTTTTCATTTTACGTATTTTATTTATTTTTATTGATACAAAGTTTTCAAAAATATTTGAGACTTTGACTTTATTGTCGTGAATTAAAAAGATATATTTTTTAATCTAGTGATTTTATATATGTTATATGAAATACTAAAATTAAAAAATTATAAAAAAATTAATTTTTTAAGTGAATTAGATTAAAGTAAGTGAAATAAATTGAAACAAAGAGTTTTTCGGTTTCAATTTATTTGTTTTATTTTCTCTTTCAAATTGTTTTAAAAAGAAGGATTCTACCTATTTGTTATTTTTATTTTGTCTCCGATGTTCAGTATCCACATTGGAGTCCGACTAAATTTGAATTTACACCGGAAAGTCTCATATTAGAAATAAAATACTATCTAACAAAGAAAACTCCATACGTAAAGCCTCTTTCTAATTTCATATTCTCTTCGATTATTTTTACTTGTTCATAATAAACTCGCACACTAGAATACATAGTCAATAACATATATGATGTATCTCAATTTTTTAAGTTACATATCTGAATCATAAGTGTGCGTAAATTTTCTACCTAAACTAAAAAATGATGTGCTTAAGAAGAAATTAAAGAAATGATATGATAACTCGAAAATTAATAATATGACCCAAAAATAATAATAAAAGCATTTTTAAATCAAAATATTGATGAGTATATACGTTAAAGATTTATTTCTTTTGACCCTTTTTTTCATAATAATAATAATAAAAGTTTCATTATGTCTTCTAATTTTATTTTATTTTTCACATACATGTGGAAATTCTTTTATGACTATAATCTAACACTTCCAAATTATTGAAAAGTGCTAACTAAGCTCATTTTTTCACTTTGTGAATATAAGCAAGGATAACTCATCTAATTAATACAACATCTAAACTTGTGTGGCTAATTAAATTAATTTTTTACTCCACAATTGAATTTATCAGTCCCATTTGCAATTTCTTTTCTCTATCACCTTAAAATATCATTAAAGATTCCTCATAAAAATATAATTATTTTTAAGCCCTCACATTTAGAGCCTGTTTGGCTCAGAGTAAAAGCTTTTTTTACTGGAGAGACAAGGAATACTACATATGGGCGAATCCGGGACTTAGCGGGTTTAAGCGAGTCGTCTCCATGAATTTCGCCTCCACGCCACGAACAACGACACCAACACGAAACATATGCCTTTACAAAACCAAGGTAGCACTCGGAAAAGTGCCGACACCTCCCCTTAAACTCTGCACTAACAAACACAAAGATTTCCCACCACAACAACCTACTTTATGTCTTAATTCTCAACCGCCAATGTCGCACAGTAGACACGGGAAGAAGGGTAAATATTAAAATGAGGCGAGGGAGAACAGGAGGTCAAAAAAGGATGGAAACTTTTATAATCATACGAACAGGGGGTTTGTTACAGGACGCCCTCGAAACACACCGGCCACAAAAGCACGCACCGAGACCACTCTTCGAGCGCGCGGTAGACCAGAACCACGACTCCGGACAAAACCCGGCAACAAGACAAAAGAATACGAAATGAAGACTGACCTGTGAACACGACACCGGGGCCAAGAGTCGAGAGGGACGGCCCCCTACGACGGCCCCGACCCACAGAAACAATTCTAGAATACGACCTAATGAAATCATAAAACCCGAGGGCTGAGGGACTCCGCCCCCAAATACGAACACACACAGTGACACCAGAAAGGGAAGTCCATCCATCGGGGCCCTACCTCCACCACTACACCACCAATTCTGATCGAAACGAAGGTTCGATCGATAGGGCTAACATAAGAATCACTTCCTGCTCCCTCAAACCCACCGGCCCTCGCTAGCGCGAGTAACAGCACCGATCCCGCTCCCGTAACTCTTAATAACACTACCAGACGACGAAGCAGGCACGATCGCAGGCACACATGTGATGTACGCCTTACAACCCCGCCACGACCGCAAAACTGAAAGCGTCGGAACATTAGAGTCAGGGACGCATTCCCAATTTCTAAAGCTACGCACTCTTTATGATTGCGGGGGCTAGAAACAGACTCGTGCCACCAACGATACGGTAAGATCGGCTTATCCAGGAAACCCGCTCAAGCACGGAACAATCAGAAGACGTCGTGCACACGTAGGACTATGAATCCACCACGCGCTATTACCTCACACCTGCACAAGGGTCTTCAACAACAACCAGCGCTAGCGACCGAATTCAAAGTTTAAATTGGTAAAGAGCAGTGACTGTGATGAGCTAATTGGCGCACGGTGAATGAATAAGAGAATGGATTTGAATTTGCAGTGGACAGAAAGAACTTAAGAGGCGAATGCGGGGCGGAAGGGATAGTAGGGCTAGGAGAAACGTATTAATCAAGGAGGCGGAGAGGGTCCGCGCAAGGCATGTAACTATTAGACGTGGGGTTAAGGAAAGTGAAGTCATAGGTAAGATAGGGGTAGTGGGGGGATTGGGAAGGGGGAAGGGGAGGGGTGGTGTGGATGTAAGGGAAGGGGGAAGTTCCTAAACAGTTACCCAACGGGAGGGTGGTGAAAAAACTGTAACCCTCTACACCGACTAAGACAGCTGACAGGGACGGGGTATGGTGGATAAACTGAGGAAAAACTCGGGAGATAGTACGAAAACTAGAAGGGGAAGAAGCCCTAACCACCAACTGCGATTCCCTAAAGGGCGCCGAGTCAACCACCGCTAGCGCACCAACAGACACTTCCACTTCATCAATTGGGGTTGAACAAAGACCACCGTGCGCGCCAATTCGTGGCCAAGTATGTAACACCCCCGGCATCCCCTACACGTTACTTAATCGCCCAACAAATGATGACTTTCAGAACCACGATAGGACCAAGGCAGGCACAAGGGCAACTAATTTTCCTCGGCATCGGAGCCCTACAACATTGCAAACTTTCAACGCTGGAGAACTGCAAAATTGACTTCCAGGAGCTGTCGTACACGAACCCCTCCCTGGGGCACTCCAGCCCTTCGACTACGAGGGAAAAGGGCGAAACCCACCTTTCCTCAACCAAGGAAACGCATAACGATACTGGGGGGGATATGAAGCAAGTCGCCAAGCTCCACCGTACGTTCGCTACCGCTACTAGGAAGTTAGAACAGCGTGGGGCGCCCAGTGGCCTGCGACGAGTGAAGTCACTCACCCCTTATCGCACCTGGTGGAACTCGGGCCCGCGGGGAGACCCATTTGGAAAACACCCAAAAGTAAACTTTTACTTATCCGACGGCCCAGACTGCCACATACTAACGGCAGAGGGCCGATCTCCGGACAATAACCACCTCCTTTAACCAGAGCGGATCACAGGGTAAACCGGACAGTACGCCGGCACGGGTAATTCAGCATATCAATACGGATCTTCGGCATGGAAATGTTTCAGCGAGAAATAAGAGGAGGAATAGGGGATCGAATTTTGGGGCAGAAGCTACTGAAGAGTAAGAAATGGAAAAATAAAAACGGAGGTCTGGGAAGATCTCGACTGAGTAAACGGGGGAGATTGTTAACGTTTATGGACAGGATGGGGAGGTGGGGAAGGCATGGCAAAAGGATTGCCTAGCGGACTGGGCGACAAACGACACCCCCCCAAAAACGCACCAACGACTCCCACCTTCTCACCAGCCCCTAACTTGGCACTGCACTCGCATATTACGTACCTTCGCTGAGTCACGGGGCGCACGAAACGGGGGTCTCCGAGGCGGCTAATCTTACATAGGGCCGTCATCGCATGAGCACTTAAGCAGAACAAACAAGCGACAATTCCAGTAACTACCCATCTACCCTACATCCAGGCGCTGATCACGTCCTGAATCGGACACAAGTCCCCAACGCATCTACCCAACCGACCTACAGAATATCCATCTGCAAGGGAGGTAATTTAACACGTCCCGACCCCAAGCATATTTTCTAGCTCCCTCAGAACGGCCCTATCACCATCATCGCAAGCTCTTCCGCCGCGCCTCTGAATCCACTACTATACTTCCGGACATGGTGGGATTACACTCCTGGGCACAGTCCACTGACTACCACAGCCCCCCAAACCAAAGAACACAAGGACCGGCACATATCTGGGAAAAATATTCTCCCTCGATCTACAGCAATTACGCCGCCCCATAGCGCCGCAGGAAGAGAACAATCGAACCCTTATAAGGAAACCGCCAAACTTGAACGCTCGAGTTCACTTTCAACCCATACCGCTACCTGCGGTAATTCCACTTTACTTGAGAACGAGGAGCAGAGAAAGCTGCCGTACGACTACAAACTCTCATCTCAAGCAGGCCTGACCCACCAACGACCAACAACACTCGACCAAGGATCGACCATGAGTAAAGGGACACACATCCCGCTCGAAGAAAAAAAATAAAAAAGGGGGGTGAATTCATAATGGCTGAAATACTTGAAATGATGGGATGTGGGCAAGCAGCTCCATAAAAGGATATAACCACATGCAGTCGGCAAATCCGAAAAGAGCCAAAGGTTCTTGGTGCTTCAGGGAACGGACCCCTGCACAACGTGACCGAGAGTTAGCAGAGGGGGTGTTGCAAGCTAAGGTTTTTTGTGGGGAAGAGGAGAGTATACGGCGTTATTGAGGGAGGAATAAAGGATGAGAGAGTGGGGAGGGGGGAGAGGAGACGTGGATCAGAAGGGTTGGCGAGGGGGTAGAGGGGAAACGGATGATGTAGAGTAGGTCTTGGTGGGGCATAATGTAAACCTACCCTCATCAACACATACACAAAATCCAACACACCCCCAACCAACACAGACACGATAGACACTCAACCATCACGCCACCCAACAAGAAACCAATTGAAGGGAACAAACAATTATAAGTATAAATTCGATAGATTAGGAAAAGATCGGGCTATAAGGAATAACACTTATCTCAGCGCGCACACCGAGCATTTGAAGGATGCTCCAAAGACACAAGAATCCGGCGCGAAGGATAAGGATACACGGACACGGGATAGGGTAAGATTACGATGTGAGACACGTCTGAAATAAAAAAAAGTGGCTAAAAATGGGAAAAAAGGAGGGATACTGATACCCCCCATTTAAGGGAGAACAGCGACCCCAAGGACAGAGGGGGAGTTTGTTAGGTACGGGAACGTGTGGGATGGGGGGATTGCGAGGGGCTAAGCAGCGGTAGGGTGGGGTGGTGGGGGGGGGAAAAAAATGTTGTCTCGTGTGTGTTTTTGGTCAAACTGACTGAAAGCTTGTTTTTGAACCTTTTAGATGTTTGGCAATATTGAAAATAACTATTTTAAATTAAAAAAAAATTATTTCTAAGTCAAAAGTTAAAAGCTGGGGCCCGAGGGGCTTTTCTTTTTTTTAGCTTATAGCTGTTTAAGTGAACACATTTTTATCTTTTTACCCTTAATATTTTTAGACAATTCCAAAATTACAACAGAACCCTAACATCTCCTCTCTGCTATTTTTCCTTTTCACGTTTGGCATAGCAAAAAAAAAACAAAAAAACTTTTTTTTTCAGGCAAAACTTTTTGTATTTTCCCCCAAAAAACAAACAAAACAAACAAAAACATTAAAATGCTTATTTTTAAAAATAAGCTTTCAGCACTTCAAAGTACTTTTTTAAAGCTGCTTATTAAGCCCATCCAAAACGGGGGGCCCTTAAAAATTTTGGTTTTAATTTAATTTAACAAAAACCAATTTTTTTTAAACTTTCACTTTTTTGGTTTTTAAAGGGAAAAAAAACAATGACACAACTTGCACAGACGGCTGATCCAATACCTCTAAAAAAAATCCAAGCCCTTGGATTCTCTGGAAGTGAATCTTTTTTCTTTATAGTTAATGGGATAATCTTAGAAAATTTTATAAAATTCACCCAAAATTAATTTTTAATAAGTCTCGTCTAGAATTAAGAAAAAGGTTCATGAGAGATTTCGAATTTTTAAAAAAATGAATTTATTATGCGTATATTTTTTGTTCCAAATTTTAATATGAGTAAGATTATACAACGAGCCTCCTTTAATAATAACATATGCCTGTGTATAATATATTAATATGTGAGTCATGAAATAGAATTAATAAAGATAAATATTTACAAAAGAGATACATTATAAGCAAAAGTCCCATTCTTATCTTTTGGATTTACAAGTATGTGCTCTTTGTAAAAGCTGGACTCAAAATAAATTTGTATCGCGTAGAGTTTAACGTCATATTTAGGGAAATCTCATTAGTAATATATAAAAAAAAAAGATAGAGTATATGTATATGTTATTTTTATCTTGTAGCGATAGAGAGATTATTTTCGAAAAACTCTCGGCTCAAATGCAATAAATCAAGTAAAAAAAAGAAACAATGAAGAGACATAACAAATATAACAAGGAAAGAAGTGTAAATCTTATAAGAGAGGTGTTGAGTTAATACTATAGTTGAGTTAATTCTAACTATGTTAATTAAGTCTAATGCAAAGATATAACAATAATACATTTTAAAAGAGAAAACATATCGTTCCAATAAACAAACAAGAGGTTTCTGTAAAAGTGAAGTAATGCCATTAATTTTGACAATTCGTTTCTCAAAATTTAAAAGAAAAAATTAACTTTTCTATTTGAAACTCCTCCTCTTGAAATATCTATAGAAGAATGACATTTTCAATACGTATATAAACAAGAAATCAAAAATAAAAAACCAACCTTTCTACATATAATATTTTTCTTTTATGTTGTTTACGTATATGTCTTTTCCTAATATAACATACAAAATATCTCGAATCTCCACCATATAAATGAAACTTCATCGCATATATTCAAATGATGTGAGGCTTCAATATTCAACAATAATTTATTGTCAAATCTATATACAATAATAAAATTAGAAATATATGCTCCTTTTACTGCACCTCCCATAGTTCTTTGCGATACTTTTAGTGCCACAGTTTTATCGGAATCCTGTCATCATCAACGAATCAAAGCTATTCATCTTGATTTATACTTTGTTCGAGATATGATTGAAGATCAATTCTTTGCTGATTCGCTATGTTTCAGCCAAAATCAAATAGAGATCATACTATACTAAGTGTCTGGCACAACTCGATCGGATTCCTCAAACTAAGTCAAGCTCATAGTTCGATCAAGAACCATGATCTTGCAGGGGATATTAGAGTCCATAACCTATTTGAATTCAAATATTGTAGTTAGTCTTAAATTCAATTGTCATAGCTCATTCTTTGTAACAAAAGGATTACTCTTCTTTTAGAATCGGTATTAGATTAGGACCTTATACTTACATCAATATGTACAACATCTATAAATACAACATAATAAGGCAGAACAATCATCTACTTTTAATTTCTCAAAAGCTTCTTGGTACTGCTATCTTTTTTAGAGTCAACATACAATAAACACTCATTAATCTTAGTAATTAATTAAAGCCATGTTAAGAAACTAAATGTCATTCTTTTAAAAAATTAATGTTTAAAACTTAATGGTTCTTTATATGATTGTAACCTTTTATCATCTATAACCCCACCTAAAATATTAATGTTCATTCATTTGCACCAGTATTGTTATTCATATTGAAGTCAATGATTTGCAATGATGTGCTTGACGTATTGAGAGCAAATACGAGGAAGGATTGAATATGTTTCATTGTTTTTTATGATTATGATCGTAAAAGTAATACCGCATTATTTACTTTTTTTTTATGTCTAATTACTCTTCATTTAATATTTTATATATGAATTTGATTATCGTAAATCTATAATTTCTTTTTTCTTTCAAAATACAACTTATGATTTTGTTGAAATTTTACTAACAAACAAAATACTTATATATAGATAGATAGAGATAGAGAGAAACATATAGTAATATTTAATTATGAAACACAAGTTATAATCTAATACCTTGTTCCATTATATATATACAATTGTGCCTTTGATAAAACTCTTAGAGCCGTTGGTACTCAGCTAAAAGCTGGTCAAACTGACATTAAAGTGATTTTGACTTATTTAGCGTTTGAGCCAATACTGAAATAACTATTTTAAATTAAAAAAAAACTTTATTAAGTATGAAAGTTAAAAGCTGGGGCAGAGGTGCCTTTCTTTTTTTTGTTATAAGTGTTTTAAGTGACCACAGTTTTATCTTTTTACCCTCCCATATTTTTATACAATCCCAATTACAACATAACCTAACATAACTCTCTTTCATTTTCCCTTTTCACGTTGGCTAGCAACTTCAGCACTTTTATCCACAAACACATAACTCTTATTTTAAAATAAGTTTCAGCACTTTCAAAAGTACTTTTTTAAAGACTGCTTTAGTAAGCACATCCAAACCGGCGCCCTTAACTTGTTGGTATCCAATGTGGGCAGTAGAAATTTGTACCTAGTGTTCTCTTTTTTTTTAAACATATAATATATAAAAAGAACATATTTTATTTAATTTAGTCCTTTCACGAGATTTTAATTTGTTAATTTGATATAATTCAAGTACATTTTGTGTGATTCTTCTTAGTAAATGTAAAGGCATATATATGTCTTTTTCTTTCCAACTAATTGATGTTACACATAGTTTTTCGAAGAGATTTTATTTTTCTTATCCCTTCAGGATATGAAGGGGTAGAGAAAATGCCTCAAGCTAATATTCGAATACGAGGTGTTCAACGTTGAAATCTCAAGCTTTGCATTTCTTGAAAGCTATATGTACAATTTTTACACTTGTCCATCACATGTATACAAGGGATGATAGGAATAAGATCTACTTTTGAAAATGTAGAGTTCAACTTGCATGCGTTGACATATTGCCACCTTCACATATGTTATATGTAAAAATAGATTATGGATCTAATTCATCGTCTCAAAAATTGGCTCAAAAAATTGTTATCATTTCTATTAAGGTTAGTTAAAAATACATAAAAGAATAGAAACAAAAAATTAATAGGTCTACAGACAATTATTGTGTTTTTCTTAAAGAAATTTAATTCTTTCATTGATGCCGAGGTGAAGATAATTTCTCCTAGATTTAAAAAGAATTAACATGTTAAAGAAGTAGCGGTACCTCAAAACTTCAATACTTCAGCAAACGTTAGAGTAAGTAACAAGATCACACCAGACTAGTCGCGTCGACAAGTTTGTTTAAGAGAGAGAAAAATGTATTGCGAGAGGCACACACAACGAGCGAGCAAAGCGATTTGCAAACAAACTCGAACACGATCTACTTTTTATAGCCACCCCCCCCCCCCGGTTTAGCAAAAAGTGTATTTTCCGACACGTTTTTTTCAGAGCAGTTATGGATTTGGGAAAATAACGACTTTTCGCGAAGGACACAATTCTCTCATCTATTTGTTATTATTGTTACCGTTACAAGCGAATATTCAATGTGTTTAATTCCGTTTGTGCGACAGCAGATAATAAATTCTGTTAGATAACTAAGCATTGAATTCCTTCTGAAGCCGAAGCGAGCGAGTGTTTTTTCTTTAGTGACGGAGCTTGTGGGTTGTGGGACACCTTCTTGTAACCCTTAAGAAGTGAATGTGTATTCTAATAAAAGGAAACAATTTCCTTTCTTTCAATTAGAGATAGTATGTATGGAAGAAACTAATTTAACTGTTTTTGTTAATTTGTATATTTATTGCTCTTAAAAGTTATTTTTATTATAGCTATATTTTTTTGACCTATTATACCAACTAATATTTAATATTTTTCTGGATTTATAGCAATGGCCAACAAGCTTGCTATATTGTGATCTTTAGCAAAGTTTTTTGGTTCCAGAATTAACCGTAAATTAGTCAAATATTTCTGCCATGAATTTTATTCTGTCTTTTATGAGAAGTCAAAGCTGAAAAGTATGTTTTTTGGAACCAATTCTTTTTGGCTTTATTTATAGTCAAATGTCCACTCTAAACTAATTAAAATATTCCATTTAAGATATATTCAAATTAAGTTAATTTTAATTAAATTATACGTCAATTATTCACATTAACCTCAAAGAGAAAACACCTCAGATTTTGTAAACAAGCACAAAAAAAATAAGTTTAACATTTGATCTGAAAATATCTAATTGAAACACTTTATCAACTATTAAAGGTGTTCAATTATAACATGATGTAGTACAAATTGGTTTGACAATTAATATTAGAATATTTCTTTTTGTCGTTGAAATTCTCTCCTTCAAAAAAGGCCATAAGCAAAATACATGCATGCATTAACATACATGCATGCATGACCATATATATAGTCAAAAATAAGACTGATTCGAATTTCAATTGCTGATATTACAAAGATTATGTTGTGAGGGGTCACCTTTAAAGGCAATTTAATATGACAATCAGGAGTTTACTCGGTGCTCGCATATTAGAATACTAGACGTGGCGTGGCAGAACCACAAATAAAATTAACTACTTTTTAAGTGAAGAAAAACAAAAAGCCGTAGCATAAATTGCATGAGGAAAAATTAGAGAGGGAAGAATCAAAGAATTAGATTTGTATTCTCACATTGTCAAATGTGTATATATAAATAGTAGTGTTCTTACATTGTCTATATAGCTCAAAATAAAAAAATATATATAGAAGCTCATGAAGAAATGATAAAAGAAGAGTGTGTCTTACATGAAGGGTAAGTGCCTAATTTGATAGCCAAGGATGACTTGCCTGCATCATTAGTTCTTGAGGTTTGTGATATATATCATGTATATGCACATGTATACAAGCATTCTTCTTTGATGGCCAGGCAGTCTCCTTGGCTACTCTAATAGGTTCCTCTCATTCATGCTAGACTCTTCTCTTCTTATTTAGAGTTAAAAAAAAAATAGTGTCGTATGTGAAATTTAAGGTTAAGGTTTGCCCTTTTAATTTGAGTATCATTATATTTGTTTTGGGTGTGATAACATTATGATTTGTCTGCTTGTCGGATCAAAGTCACCACATGAAATAATATTACATACGGCATACATATTTCTCATCTCCCCACCAACAATTAAGTATCAGTAGTGTATCTCGAACTCGTGATTCGACTAATTTACTTCATTGACGTTTTAGCTAGGGTCACACCTTGGGTTTTTATCTGTTACATTATAAAAGTACAATATATAACTTGATGCTTTTCTTTTATTGTCTGGAGACGATCAGATTTTAAATTGACTAAGATGCAATAATATCATTACAAGTTACTTATTGTATTGTTGCCATTGCCTAACAAAGTGGGATGTGAAAGATGGAAAAAGCAGAGTCTTCGAGATTAATTGCACCACGATGTCTGATTGGATTATGTAAATAGAGAGGCTTCAATATATCGGTGTTTTGCGGATTTGTGGCGATTCTGGAATTTGAGGGCAGGACTGATTTTTTTTTTGGGGGGGGGGGGGGGGGCGAGCAGTGCGGGGAAATTCTTTTTTGAAATGCGATGATGTTGCGATTCAATTCCAAGACTATATGTCTGATTGATACATACTAAAAATGTGAAACTATTCATCAAAGTCGAAGGTATTTAGAAAAAAAATACTTTTGTTAACTAATTATATTCTCAATATTCTGATTTGCTACCTAGATGCTAATATTGTTTTACTTACATAGAATTGATTAAACTTCTCTTTCCTTTTAGCAACTACTTTTTGTTAGAAAGACACAAGAAGTTTGGTAGTATTGAAAAAAAGTTAAGGCCAAATATTTTGTCTTGTAACAAGTTGTCCTTGTTCTAGTAAAGAACAATTTTGAAATTAATTAAATTAAAGACCAAAGATTATTGGTTTTTTGTTATTCTATTTATATTATTCACATTTACCTAATATTCCCTTTTTGGTTATCCATTCCTCTGCCTAATTCTATAACTTGTAGTAGTAATATTTTGGTGAAAATACATTGCTTTTTTCTGTCTTTTTGGGAGGAAAAAACAAATTCTTATTTTTTTTAGCTTATATGACTTTATCATGTGTAAAAGCCTATTATTTTATATATATATATTCTTGTTTTAGTTGAACTAATATTTGATAGATTTTAAGCTAAGTCACTTTGAACAATCAAGCACTCCACATTATAATTGTTTTTTACATAATCAATTTAATTAAGTTGAATATAACAAGTTAATATGAACCATTTAATCCGGGACGAAGCTATAGAGAATGCTATTGATTAAACGTCAGAATTCAGTAATTTTGACCAAAATTATGTGTTTGTGTTAAGATTGTCATCATCACTTAATATGTATAAATACTAAATTTGATTTTCAAACTTGATTAAATAAATATCTTTTTTAAATTTTGACAATGATTTTGGGATGTTGTTGTAAGTCTAGAGTTAATCAGCAGTACTATATCAAATTGTATAAGACTTCTTAACTAGATCAGGAATTGGTTATTTTAATTACTACCATTTTTTTTTTATGTTAATAGTTCTGATTGTCAAACTTTCTTAGAAACTGCCCCAAAATGTCAGAAAATTGTCAGAAAATTAAAAAATTATAATATATTATCTATTTTAACATAAACTGATTTTTTTTCTTTTTTATTAAAAAATATAAATTAAAAGAGATAAAAATATTTTTTTAAAAAGTTCAATAATATAGGAAAAAAAGCTATTTTCTTGGCCAAAAAAGAATTTTCTGTTTGTTACAAAAAAGAAAGTATCACAAAAAAGAATTTGTAAAAAATATGAATGTTTCCACGCTTCAACTTGAACGAATCTAGGAGTCTCAAATTAACAATAAATCCCATTTTTTTTCTATAAAATTTATGTTAGATATAGAAACTTAGTTAATATTTATAAAATTTGTAATTACTTCATATTTTAAAACTCTGACTTCTTAATTCACGTCATGTAAAGCCTATTTATGAAATAATATATTGATGCCTTGTCGTTGATATGCCTTTATTCCGTTAACAACACACTAGGTGAATGATTAGTTGTGACTATCAACTATAATTTCTCATGTTCATTCAATTCTTTATTAAAAAATGTGTGTTAGATTTTATATACTTACCGTAAGTCAACTAAAAATGAAAGATGGTAGTCTAAGAAATAAATTTTATCGCAAGAGAAAAATAAGGTAAATGTTTACTACATTTAAAAATTGTATTTCTTCAAATCAATTAGACTCATGATCAACATTGAATGACATTAAAATAATTGTCCTCCCTGACCATGCAATTATGTTACACATATTTTTATTTCGTTGTAAGAAATAATGACACTTCAAAATTTGAAAAATAATGTAATTTTACATTTTCATGGGGATATATACACACAAAATAATTCAAATTGAATGTAGTGGGATAATATTATTTTACGCATTGGTTGATCCAATATGATGAAGCTTGATTAATTTGAATTTACCAAGTATAGGGCTATATTCGTAAGAAAGCGCTCCCTATCAAGAAATTTTTCATATTCAGACTCGAAAAACTTCTAATTATTAAAGAAGAAACAGTCTTACCCACTGATCATGATAGTGTATTGGAACGATTTCATCATTAGGTAAAAAGTGGTACTTAATCGTATTAGTTATACTAATCCTAACTTAAAAGCTACCAAATCCATCTAGTGCTCATTATACACTACATATACTCATAAAATTTATCTCAATTTCATCACAACTAATCAACCTTCTTTGCATACAAAAATTTCTTGACTCATCATGGCTAAAATATTGAGTTTATTCATCATGAGTACATGCTCTTCTTGTTTTTTCACCAAATATGTTTATCTAGCAAGAAACAATTATTATGGTTACCCTATATCCACAATTTTATGTGATTGGCATGCCCAATGCAAACGAAATTGTCAAGTCTGTGTGCCTAAGGCTATGGTAACTGAGAGGAAGCTCGCATGCTGCCTCGTGAACTAGGCTTCATTTCCACGATGCTTGTCAAGGTAAATCATTTTAGTCTCTGAAAATGGTATATTATCTGTGATTGAGTCAACATATTTTCACTGTGGTGTTTAAGTAGATACTGTTACTTTTCTCGGAATCATATAATTCTTATAATGATTTAATTATTTTCGTTATTTGATTGTCTGAAAATTATGTTTTTACGCAAAGTACTTCCATAAATTTTGTAAAAAAAAAAAAAGAGGAAAATATTATCCTCACTTAGCAATTATCTTTTTTTTCTGTACGTCAAATCAAAAACTATTTTTAGAATAATATTCAAAGTTCCAATCAAACACAATGTAGTTTTGTTATCCCCCAACATTATAATCAATCTTTGATACTATTTGTTAAAAAAAAAAAAGTTATTTTCACTCTCCAAAACTAATCTAGAAAAAACAATTCCTTAAAAAGTGATAAGTGTTTAGCCAAAATTTATTATAAGCCGGGTCAGAAATATATTATAAATATAGTTTGAGTTTTCAATTAACCAAAAAATCATAAGTCGATTCTTCTGATTTATGACTTTCATTTATAAATATTTTATTTGACAGTAATTTTTCATTATTTTAATCAGTGATTTTCAATAAATTAATTAGACGGATTAACATAACCTATAATACTTTTTTAATTTTATGATCTAAGGGGGGTGATGCCATTCATTGCTTCTAGGACAGCAGTGGACCAATAATAAGTGAAAAATTATCAAACACCAATAGAAATTCAGCACGTGGATTTGAAGTAATTGATGAAATTAAATCTGCACTTGAAATGGAATGCCCTCAAATCGTCTCTTGTGCTGATATATTGGCCCTTGCTGCAAGGGATTCTACTGTTTTAGTAAGTACAACGATTTTAAGCCTACCAAAAAAAGTGGTGAGAATCTCAACCAAAGATTTAAATTTCAGCGAGAGTTCAATAAATTTGTTTAAATTGTTATTTTTTTGTATTAGAAGACTCTTCAGTAGCCTAAATATATAGTTGAAAATTCAGTAGTTAAGACGAGCTATGACCTTCTTGCAGGTAAGCTTCAAATTTATTTAGTTGGTCAGTTCATCATTTTAAATAAGATGAGAGATATTTTATTTATATTTCAATATATTAAAATTGAACTCGATTATTATTTATGCAGGCTGGTGGACCAGCTGGGAGGTTCCATTAGGAAGAAGAGCCTAAAGAGATGCTGTATAAGTGGACTCTAACAATAACATCCTGCTCCTAACAATACATTGATACTATTCTAGCGAAATTCAAGCACTAAAGGGCTTTGAATGGGGGATCCTTGTTACTTTATTGGTTAAATTTTCGATATTATAGCTAGATTCTATACATTTAAATGATAATTACAATATTTTGAATAATAATATCGAAAAAATGAGTGATAACTTGTATACCTATCCAATGGGAAAATAGCAATTAAAGCGATCTATTTATTCTGGATCGTAAAACCAAGTTAAATAACAAAACTCCCCTTCTATCAAAGTCCTTACAACTTTCAACTAAGATCAAGGTTAAAATTGGAACATAATTTTTTATTTTTACAATATAAAATCAAACATATATTTTAGATTATACATTATGTATATCCAAGTTGTCACATTTTTTAAAAAGAAAATCATCATAAATGTTTTTATATAAGATTAAAAATATTTTTTGAATGTTAAGAGAGGACAATTACCTCTTGTTTCTGCTCCTCTTTCTTTGCTTCGAGGAAAAGAGGTCTTGCGATAGGTAATAAGAGGCACAAACAAGTTTTATGTATATATAGTACAAGTTGAATTTCTTTTGACTTTTTCGTATGTTTACTTCAATATATTTTAAAACTCAATTTAGTAAAAATCCTGACTCGAAAATTGTTGCATAGGGAGCCACACCATTGGAAATGCAAGATGCACTAGCTTCAAGCAAAGACTCTACAATCAATCAGGAAATAATTTACCAGATTATACACTTGATCAATCATATGCTACACAATTGAGAACTATGTGCCCAAAATTTGGTGGTGACCAAAATTTATTTTTCTTGGATTATGTCACACCAACAAAATTTGATAACAATTACTACAAGAACTTGTTGGCTTCAAGGGGTTTGTTGAATTCAGATCAAATTCTTGTGACAGAGAATCAAGCAACATTAGAATTGGTGAAATTGTATGCCGAAAATAATGAGATTTTCTTCGAGCAGTTCGCGAAATCTATGGTTAAAATGGGAAATATTTCACCTTTAACTGGATATAAGGGAGAGATTAGGAAGAATTGTAGATACATGAATTAAGAGAAAATAGTTATTGTGTCTCTATTTGTTGTATTTTTATGTTTTTATTTTTAACATTGTTGTGAGTTTTTTTCTTCTTCTTATTTTTAATGGTATCATCCTCATATATTAAGTTCATCTTGGGTTGCCTTTTTCCATAGTGTTCTAAATGTTAGTGATGGTTCCATATATATTCATTTGAAGCACTTTCCTGGTACGTTTTAAAATGTATACTTAGTGGACGTTTGATCATGTTTTATTGTGAAATTCGAAAAAGAAAAAAGTTTTGTTTTCAAAGTGTAAATGAATTTGGAAGTTGATACGGGTCGCATAATGAATACAAATGGAGTATGTTGACTTTCTAATAATAGTTTGGACGGTGATAACAAGTGAAACACGTTTTGTTGTTTCTCAAATCCTTGAAAATTCTAAATTTTATGGTCAAATGTAAGAACATTACTATTTATATACACACATTTGACAATGTGAGAATACAAATCTAATTCTTTGATTCTACTAATTCCCTCTCTCATTTTCCTCATGCAATTTATGCTTCTTTTTTTTCTCACTTAAAAAGTAGTTTAATTATTTGATTATATATGTTATGCATGCATGTATTTTGCCATTATGTCATTTAGGGGAATATGTTCATAGGATCTACAAGACATTGGCCTTAATTATGTGTACTTTATGGTATTTTGAAGGAGACAGATTTTCAACGACAACAAAAGTATATTTAAAGATTTGCCAATCAATTTGTACTATATTTTTCATGGGGTCCTAGGGTCCACATCAAATTGTAACATAAAGACTTTATGCGAGAAGCTCGATTCATGTTTTCAAATGTTAAGGTCCGTTTTAGACACTTGTTTCATTGGATTAACAGCTAGGATTTATACAAAATTATATTCACTTCATTTTTTTTATGACCATGATATCTGAACCAGTTTCGCATATCTCGACTAGTTAAGTAATCTATTCAGTTTTTCTACAGACAAAAGAATGACATAACCTCAAGATGTTCTCAACTTGACACTAATTTATTTGGTGTATATCTGAATTATTTTTTGATTTAACTACGGATAGTTTAAGTATGAAATTGATAATTAAAAAAAAAGATTTAGTTTTTTTTTTGTGCTTTTTTGTGGGGGGGGGGGGGGGGGAGGGGGAGGGGGGGAGATATGACTCTATATGCAAAAACAACGTCCGGGAAAGCTATTCCCCTTTTACCTTGATGCTCCTCACCTTCATTCATTTATTCACTTATATGGTAGACTGGCTGAGCGGTTCGGATCAAGTTTGGACGAATCATTATGGAGTGAGATGACAATGGGTAACAGACTATATCCTATCCACATTTGATTAGATCAAAAGGGTTGGCAATGGATTACCAATGAGTCAAGACTCAACTCATCAATTTTTGATAAATTTAATTGTTTTATGTATTTTTTAAAATTATTTAGTACCTGATAAAAATAAGCTTATTAAATATTGTCAAGATTATTTCATTAGTCAATTCAGGTTAGATATCAATCCATTTTTTACCAACATGAATTGTGGTGCATTAGTGTGAGTGTTTCGCCCTTACGAGCTTGAGCCCTGGGTATGGAGAAAATTATGTTGGAGCGTCATTCCCAAATGGGTCCTGCAATGCGCGATCTCAATTTAGTCAGAGCTCCAATGTGGGCTGTGTCAGTAAGCAACCAAATAGAATACGGAACAGCAAGTGGAAACCAAAAAAAATAACCAATTTTACTGAAATTGAATTGAAAGAGGTGACGCTAATAAATGGGCAAGTCAATGAAAACCGCCCAAAACTTATACGGAGTAGCAAATTGTTTGTTGGGTTTGATTTTGATTTTACCCACCCCTACTTAGACCGAAGGTTTCCACTACAAAACAAACAATAGAGGCTTGTTGGTAATATTCCCAATTCAAACAATAGTTTCAGCTTGCACCTCTCATAAAAGGATAGATAAAAATCATGGCAGATTACTTGACTTGTAAGGAGCTGTACTGCAACTTATGGAACAAAAAACTTTGCTAAAAGAATCCAATAAATGCAATTCGTATCGCCCATTGCTACAGGAAGAAAAACAAAAAACTAACATGGTGTGTAAACCACTTTAGTGAATGTATCATATATTTTGCATAAGCCTGCCACTTATGAGTCAAAACAATGGTTTAATTCATACACATTCACATCTCAATTCATCAAAATTACAGCCTACTTGTAAGGGCTAGGGTGTTAAACATGTTCCACTAGTGATATCCCACCATTTTAGAACAATTGATTGGGAACAGTTTGGGAAATGGTGGAAAAACAGGTACTGTAATATGATGAATGTAATTCTCGATTAATGTTCGAGTGAGAATTGAAAACGACTTACCATTATCGCTTCAAGGCTGAATGTAGAACCACTGTAACAGCATATGTGAAGGTAGGGTAACATAGTATTTGGCCAATCTCCAAATTTGTTAATTAGTTCCTTCAATTGAGATGGCAACTATGAACACTCATCAGCTGGGTTATTTGGGTCACCCATTTTCCGTTCTGAATAAAGTTTGATTCAGCGAGCGCTGGAAATGGATAGGACGGGATGTCGTTGGTATGAAATGCACAATGGAAATAGAGAAAGAAAGTGGCCAGAACATGTGTCAAATGATAATGTTGAAACAGATGAAGTATAAACAAATTATTGTGTTACTTTGAACAAGTCCTACAAGATTTATCTAGATAACCTTCGTTGGATTTCTAATGAAGATTGCATCTTAAAGTGTTCATAGACGATTTCTTTTCAAATTGGTAGCAACCATCTGATGCTATTTAAAATGTGTGACAACAGTATGTAACCCTTTTTCAAAATCATCTCAGGAAGACAATAATTTAGTATTTCGTGCCAACTTATTGTTCTCTTCTATAGATTCTTCTTCCTGTATTTGCTTTACATACTTGATTATTTTGACATGTTTTACTTGAACCGAGGGTCCATCAAGAACAGTCTCTCTATTTCACCAAGGTAGAGCGTGGTTAATGCAACTTACTTCAATATGGCCAAAAAACTACTTACAGACTTTATAGTTTACAGTTCTTGAAAGTAGTTGGCGCAAATAACAGTACGTATCGTCAAGGTCAAAAGTTGAACAAACTTCACCAGAGAGTAGTAGCAGAGAATTGAGAAGGATAAACCTATACATACGTGTAGATGGCATCAAATGACAGAAGAAAAGGACAGCCAGAGTAGAGAGGCAATTACCTGGGTTCAAGTTCCATGTCATTGATGTTTGCAGAGAATAATAGCTTGACAACGGGTACATATTAATCTTGGCAACTGGTTCCATGTTATGCACGCAATAGCCACTGTAGCACCATGCATTCGGGTTAAGGAGAACAATTTGTGAAAGTGCACGTTTGGTGTGTATATCTCTGACAACGGTCCGAAATGTTAGTTCGTCTTGTGCAGCTTCAAGCAATTGACGTGAAAACATCCTTTCCAAAGTATACTCCCTGGTATCACAGAGTAAGTTTATTATTACATCATGAAATCAAAATCAATCAATCAAGTGTCCTCAAATTCAAACTAGTTGGAGTTGACTGCAAGGAATTTTTCAATATTCATTCCACTCTATTTGGGCATATATCATGCCAATACACTGACGTAAAGTCTCTTAACAAGGAAAACTCATGAGTCATGATAAACACCAGATGTATATGAAACAACTAAACTTGATCCCAACTAATTGCATCACTGATATGGATCATTTGCATTCTAAACTTGGTTTAAGTTTGTTTGGTTTCTTGTAGAAATTGTATCCCCCCATGTAATGTCAAATAAAATTGATGATAAGTCTGCTTTAACAGCCGGAATATCAATGCACGAGGACCCAGATGGTGCATTTGGATATCTGAATAATCAAGTGCACTACTTGCACTTACATAGGATGTGATCATTTTTAATCTTAAAAACTTTTAACCTACATGCATTCATCTTAACATCAAAACTACTGCAACACTCGTCTTTAGAATATTTTGGGCCTTAAAGGCCCAACATTCAATCTTACATGACATTGACGGTCCCAGAAATGTACAGAGGTTATCTTTGACTTTATTAGATATCCTCATTGTGCATAGCATATTAGTAGTGGAAATGCATGAAAGACAAGAGAACATATGCTCTATCCAAAGAATGTCTCTCTATCAGGGAATAACTTGTTCGACTCTCAGATAGGCCAACATCTAACTAATGGCACTAGAAAACTATTTAGCAATTACAGCGCCATTGACAAAGTTGCCATTTTCATCTAGTTTTCAGCTTTTTAAAGAGAGAAAGAAAGACATCAACTCCATGAAATGTTATAGGGCAAGAAACATATAACTAAAGGACACATCTATTTAACAAAAATTCCTATTTACAGGCTCCATATGGTTTCAAGAATCACAAGTTGGGAAAGAAGTTTGAGTTAAGAAGAAAAATATAAGAGAATGCACTACAAGATAAACTAAATATAAGGGGGGATTGATAAATGGTTACCTAAATATATCATTCAATCCACGAACAGGCAAACACGTAGATATGTTAAATTTGTATAGCCGAACTACATCATCCACATGGGGCTTATCCACGGAGCAAGGATCATGCTGCCAATAAGAGATGAACATTTTGGACAGAGAAAGAGAAATTTCATACCAACTTGATGTCTTGGAAAAGACTAGAATGTCTTAAAAATTAAAAGCTCACCAAGGCAGGCCTTAAGAATATTTTCTGCTTATCTAAGAGTTCAGTATTCATTTCATATTCTTTGTCCTTTGAAAATCTCTCACTGAGATTATTGCTACAACAGCCAGTATTGTGGTTTTTAATGTCACAGTTTGCCTCAGACGAATTTCCAGCCAATGACTTCATTTTGTCTTCATCCTTCAACTTTGAATGTATGCATGTTGAACTATCACCATCAATCATCATTTTAACAACTACATTGTGTGGTTTCACCCCATTATTTTTTTCCTCAGGACAAGGTCTAAAAGAAGTCATCTTGGCTGAATTCACCTGAGAATCATAAGTTTGGTCCCTTTTCAACACAGGAAATTCACAGCCGACGAGGTCCTCTTTGCATATGATAACAGATGCGCCAGTTATAAGGCAAACACCAGTTGTACAAGAATATGACTTTGCAAATTTCATGACTAGCTGTTCACTTATACCACCAAACGAGCAACAACATGTCCCAAACCAATTGTCTGCAACATCTTGCCAGTCGACTGATGGCATCTCATTAAATAATCTGCAAAAAATAAATATTTAGAGACACGCAATGGCTTAATGTAAATTAAATAACGGGCATTTCCTCCCCGACTGAGAGAAAGAACAGCCCTACCTGATACCCTTGGTTAACTTAGTTGAGAACCTTCTGCCAGTTAGAACTGAACTTCCTCCATAGCAGATTAATTTCTTTATTTCTATTCCAACAAAGCAGAATTAATAATAGTGAAATAAAATAAATGAACATGAAACTCTATAAGTGCCAGAATGCAAATAAGGTTAGACTCATAGAGTACGTTAAGCAGTGATCATAATCGTCTGCCTAAAACATAAAATCAAAGCAAAATGACATGGCAATTTCTGCATGACAAATCACCAGTCCCTCAATGACGGAATACATAAACACATCAAAGGAGATGACAGTTTCTGCATTACTGTCTATTCCTTTTTCTTTTGACTTGGTATCACAAGAAAATCAAGTCTTTCACATTCCTTAGACCAAGGGGTGACACGTGTTTAGAAATTTTAAAGTGTATTTTTACTGCCTAAGTGATGCAAAGAAATAACATGTATGGTGATCAAATCCTGCAGGTTTGGTCTTGCACGTATTGGAATACCTCGCAACATGAGAAAATGAATTTTGACAAGTTTATATATAAATGTTATGAACTGTTTAATCCCAGGGGAAATTTCAAATTTGTCCTGTCCACCCATCCACAACACAAAAAGGGAAAAGTCCTGCTCTATCTTCTGCATATTGACAACCTTAGGTGGACTTTCATGAAGATCAAGATAAAAAACAATAATTATTTATTACACTCCAGTAAATCGGGAACAGAGGAGTATGTAGCAATATAGTTATAGGTTCAATCGACTAAATTTACTAAAATTGCAATAAATAGTAGATATGAACCCATAACTTTCAAAATATAACAAGTGCAATGCTAATAATCTTGCATTCAAATTCAAATTGAGCCCATAGAATTCAAATTCTAGATTTGCCTCTGGTTAGGGATACATTAAAATAGTAGCTAAGAGATGCTGAAAAGAAGAAATCATCAAACTACCACACC
This sequence comes from Solanum habrochaites, assembly GCA_027704765.1. Taxonomy (NCBI): domain Eukaryota; kingdom Viridiplantae; phylum Streptophyta; class Magnoliopsida; order Solanales; family Solanaceae; genus Solanum; species Solanum habrochaites. The sequence goes on from JAKWJA010002491.1 coordinate 5,361,827, forward strand.
CTTAGGTGCATCAAAAAAAAAAATACTAAGTACTAATCTATGAAGAGTATATAAAATATCATAATCATATTATTTTTTTTTACAACAAGGAAAACCCGCAGCTACTAATCTTTGGGTGCCAACACAGGGGTAAAAACTCTCTCCTATGCAATAGCTCACAAACCAATGAACGAGATAAACCCGCACTAGCAAAGTCTTAGTGCCAACCCAGAAGGAGCCTAGGGGTTTGAAATTGAGACCCTCCACATTGGAAGTTCCAAGCTCCAACCCAGGCCACCCGAAGGGTTATAATCATATGTTGTATGTAAAATGGTAAAATCCTTAGACGCTGTATCCTAAGTACAGCACAAGCACCCACTAACATATCATACAACCTATCCAATGTAATACCACAATTAAGTTCTTGGGATAATAGAGTGTACCCAAACCTTACTCCTAACTCGTGGAGGCAGAGAGATTATTTCTGAAAGACCTTACCCAGTGTGATACCACAATTGAGGTCTCGAGAAGATAAGAGTGTACTCAAACCTTACTCCTAACTCATGAAGACAATAGGTTGTTTCTGAAAGACCTTGCCCAGTGTAATACCACTAGTGAGGTATGGTGGAGTGTAGAACTGACTCAAGTGCAGCAAATGAAACTAGTTATGAAAACGGCAATACAGCAGTGAAGAGTAACAATAGCTAAATAATGAGCTAACATCCAAATTCGCAAATATAAAACCGAAACTAACCAATTTTAAGAAACATTCCTGACTAACCATGATTCACCGAGAACGGAAAGCAAGTATCTGAGTCCAGTTTTTCCTCTTCCGGTTCCGGTTCCGATAAATCCAATCCTGAAATGAGTGGATGATCAACAGGAAGAAGAAGAGCAAGCTTAATTTCAACATGATCATCAAACACTCTGCAATGAACCGGCGCTTCCGGGTCAATCAAAACCCGAGGAACTGGTACCCGAATTGAATCCCCTTCGACGAAACAGACAGTGAGCAGAGATTTCTCCACAGATAAATTGACAGTGATTTCGGTACAAGGTTTTTTGATATTGAATGAAAAGTCTAATGGAGAGTGAAGTGTGAGATGTGAGATTGAGCTTCCCATTGAATCGCTTGCTGCAATTCGGGTTTACAGTAGAGGGCTGGGAAAACACCGGTTTCAGATGTGGAAGAAAGAATAATTGTGATGTTATTCCAGTGGGGTGGAAAAAATTAAAAATTTTGTTAAGATTCTTTTAGGCCCATCTTACATGGATTTTCATTTTTAGCCCAATGGATAAATTAAGAAATGGGGCTGATTAGATAGGGAAACTTTCGCAGATAATCATTAAAATAATTTTATTTACGCTTGCGAGCTTAGTACTAATTATGATTCATAGTTCCATATTAGTAGAAGGAGAGAGTGGCGAGCGAGGAGAGGGAGAGCGATTGTATACAGTATGTGTTAAATTGTATTATGTAATCAATTAGATAATTCTATGTCGACAAGAAACATTTTTGTTTATGATTGATTTTCTCATTTAGTCATGCAAATTGTGGATACAATTTTTGTAAACCGCAAAAATTTGTTATGAGTACAGTCCATATGTTTTGCATAATGAGAAGGGTTTTACTTCTTTTAGAATAACTGATCTATCTAGTGTGCTTGTTTATTTGGAGGAGCGAGAAATCACCCATGTTAAAGATACGTGGAAGGAAATCCTAGCGAGAGGATCATAATAATTTAGGAGAGTGGAAAGAAACAAGATATGTTTAATGACGAATTTCATCATAAGAACATGAATAGTCCTGATGAATGAATTGGAATAGGTGATTGAAGGTGAAGGTCAAACTGAAGGGATCCGGATTCATGCAAGGTTCCTTTCCCCCCATCCCACAAACCTATAGTTGACAAGAAAACAATCAATGTTCTACTAAAACTTAAGTGTGATTGACATGTAAATATAAGAAACAAGATTTTTAAGGAATGAATCAAGAAACAAGCCAAGGGAACTGGCAAATTCGTTGAAAATTGCTGTTTGAAAAAATATTGTAGACAAAAAAGGTGATCATTCTCACACAATTTGTTTCTTAATGTTACATATCCGGATTGCAATGGTGATGAGGGCTGTGAAATTTACTACGTAGTGAACAGGTTTGTCATTGAAATATATAAAAAGTTACCATTCCGGTGGTTCAGAGGGCATCTTACAAGCCATACGTCCCCACGCACGGACAAAAGTCATAGGTAAGACATCGAAAATAGGTTCCCAATGGTAATATAAGGCACATCCCACAGAGATAGTCAAATCAACTCCGCACAGAATTGGGTGTAGGTAAGCTATTGGAAGATTTAGAAGGGACATGGGAGATTGCTAAGTTTAATGTTAGGGGACACTATGAGGATGGGTACGCAGTGTTAATGCGTACTGGTATATGCTTGAAGTTGCGGAATCCAGGAAGCAGACGGACAGTGTCCCTCGATGAAAAGGGAGGTTCTAGTACTTCTTTGTATCATATGAGGCTTGGATAGTTGATTGTCAAGAAATGAGCAATGTAATACGCGTTGATGACACATTTCTAGAAGAAAATTATGGGAAGAGTTCTGCTATCGGAGTGGCACAGACGTCCATTTTAATAAAAGATTGACCAGCTTTTGACCAATCTGTCACCAAAAACAAAAAAGAGACTTATTTGACACCTTTCATTTAATTTTCTCTTATCACATGATTCGGTGCATGTACATCACAATCATATACAAGTTCAAAGAGTTATAAGGTATTCAACTACTTTTTAGAGTTTTGGTCCGAAATTTTTTACATATTTTTTCGATTAAATTGTTACACGAATTTATTTTTTGCATATTTTTTCGATTGAATTTGTTGTATGAATTTTTCTAGTATGATTTATTTCACCTATGTAATTTACAGAATATTATATTGAATTGAAATTTATCCTATGCACACAATATACCCAAAGAATAGCAAATATGAGTTTCTTTGTTATTAAAAAAAAAGTATTCAACTACTCTTCTCAATAATTTTTATGTTAATATATTGATTTCTCAAGCGATAACCAAGACCTACTTTTGATATCATAAATTTTATTTTAATAATTACACTGAACATCCTTTTAATTAATTAATAATGTCATTATCAATATAATATTTTCTAAAACAAACTAAGATGATCTTAACAACTTTAATTTTAAAAGTCTCCATTTTCCAACCAAAGACCAACCAAATCCTTCCACCCAAGATATTAAAATAATAAGAGGGAAAAAAAATGAAAACATGGATGAGAAGATATATAGTCTACACTCTCATGGTATGAAAAGAACTATTTGTGATGGAAAATATTTTTTGAAAAATATTTTTTTTAAAAGTATTTTGATTTTTACTTATTTTTTGTGTTTCATAATAAATAAAAAAATATTATTTCCAAGAAATTATATATACACTAATAAAATATTATAAAAGTGGGAGTGGGTGGAGAATGAAGCCTCGAGAGTGGTTAAATATACATATGTGTATAATAACTTATATATATGCACCAACAAGGTTGTGGTGGTATGGCTTAACTACTCTTTCATCCTTAATTGGAGGTCTCGAGTTTAAATAAGTACAGAGCCGTTGAAGGTTTCGGATTTGAGTCTTCTTGAATATAGAGTTGTCTTTGTTAGAGAACGCCCCTCCAATGTTATACCATATACCGAATGAAAATCCAAAAAAACTTATATAAATGCAACATAGCTTTGAAAGAGACAGTTAACCATGCTTATTATTCTCATTAGACAAAATTATTTGTTAAGTTGTTAGTTTGATTGTGTACATACATTATAAATCAAGGTTATCCTCAATTATTGTCACTTGAATTTTTTTTTAGCCTTCTTAAACAATATAATAAATTAGAGGGAAATAGGGAAGAGGAGGAAAATAATCTAAATAGTGATAGTAAAATTTGAACACACTTATTAAGTTATTATATAAGAGATTCCTATCAATATCACTAAACTTTAAGTCATGATTTGTAACAACTTGCATATATTTAAATAGGAGACATCCCCATAAGCTATAAATTTGATAGAAAAGGTACCATAATGATGCTGCATAGACTGACCCATCATTTTCTTCAATTGGATGATGGATGACACACTCCATTATATATATTACCATATAGTTTTGTTGAGAGGTTCATGAGGTCATCTAATTCAAAATTTGCAAGTTTCTCATTTATAAAAGAGTTTGAGATAATGTACAAGCACCTCTTAGATTATGATCGAAATCTCCTTCCTCCTCCCCTCTCCGCTCCCACCCCAACCCCACCCTCCAAACCAATTTTTTTTTAAAAATAATTTTTAGTATACCTTTTTTGGCTTATGTGATATCCAAACATGTCTCATGCGGCTCAATTACGTAGAGTTACGGAGTGCGTCACATAAGTCAAAAGGTATATAAAATTATAAAAAATGAGTTTTAAGAGGTAATAAGACCTTAGTTTAGTTAATAAAGTGTATCTCTGAAATTTCGAGCATAGTTTAAAAGGTGCTTATGCCTTATCCTTAAAAAGAAAATAAAAAACTTAGAAACTTTGGATTATTCCCTTTTAAAAATTGTGTCACTCACCATATTATCTCCTATCTAGAAATAGTTAGGTCTAGTGTCACTTTGCTGTATTGTCTCCATTTTAAAAAGAATATTTTGCCAATGATTTAACCCTATACTCAGCCATATTTTATGTGTAATCCTTTTTCAGAAGGTCCAAGAGGTTTTCAACCCTTCAATTAATTAAAGGCTTTATAAATAAACCATCAATCAATTTGTGAGTTATTTTATTTAGATACTTGAACGGTAACTGATTTCGATTAAACATCTAATTATATGATAAAATAGTTATGTTAGACAATTTAGATTCAAATTTCGGTACAATAAATTTGTACATGCCCTCAAGAAATTTATTAGGTAGTTAAATTAACTACATAAATGACAACTATTTTAATTATACACATCAACCTCAATTGAATTATGCTTGTATGATTATTTCAAGCGATATACTTTAAGTGGTTAATTTTTATTTACGTAATGAGTACTTGAGAACATATCCAAAAGTTTTTCAAAACATTAAACTGAAAGTATCAAATAAAAATAATTTATCAGATGTTCAAGTACTCGATTAAAACAAACCATAATTTGAAGGTCTAAATGAAATTTATTGACAAATTCAAAGGTTATCGATGTATTAATAAGCCTAAAATCCATATTATTGTGAGTGCACCATATGCTATGCACCAATAGTATTTCAATTCCAAACTGATCTAAAACCATGTCTGAACTTCCTTAAGACTCAAATCGAATCATACCATAAGTCACAAATCCTAATATCAAGCTATAAACTAATTATGTCCGATCAGAAGATGAAAATGCGAAAGTAGTGAAAATCAGGATGCTGAGGTGGATATATAGACATATTATGAGAGATAAAATTAGAAATAAAAGGTATTTGTGGCAAGTGAAGTGGTGGACAAGAAAAGGAAGTGAGGTTGAGATGATTCAGACATGTAAAGAGGAAATGCTTAGATGCCTCAGTGAGGAGGTATGAGAGATCGGGATAGAGTGTCTAAAAAAGGAAAGAAGTAAATCGAAGAAATACATTGGAGAGAGATAATTAGACAACACGTGATAATTTTTACAGAAACAAAAATATAAAGTGCTTATTTTTCATTTGCTAAAGTTTGGATAGAATTATTCGGTGTTTGTGATGGTGAAAAGTAATAGACACCTAATACAATAATTTAAAGTGTGCGCAAACGAGCTATAACAATTTGTTTCTTAAAAAAAGAAATTATTGCCAAAATGGTAACGGTACATCCCAACAACATTGAAAATAGACATTAAAACAAAAGGAAAAAACACAAATAGAGAAGTGTGACACAAACACACAATAATTGAACTTGCATTAATTATCTTTTTAAAATAACACAAGAGACAAATCAAGAAGGCAACTACTAATTATCAACCATTTATTTATTTTGAACCACATACATTAAAATTAATATTTTTGTTACAAAATAACCAATTCATCATCACTCATTAGTACATGAAGGAATCAGAAGAAGCCATAATAGGTTGATTCATCACATTGAGCAAATTCCAAGGGTTCATGAAATCACCTAGTTCATGATGATGATTAATATCTATGTTGCTCGGACCCTGTAAACATATTGTCGTTGGGTGCGTGTCACATCCTCCAAAAGTACTAATGCATTTTTCGAGGCTTCGATTAGAGTTTGTGCAACTTATGATTTCATTTAAAGATTGTAGCCTTTGGTTTAACTCAACCAATTGAGCTCTAAGAATTGAGTTTTCTGCTTCCACATTTAAGAAAAGACGTGTCATCATGTTTATATTTGTTGCAATTTGATTGTTTTGTTCCTTAAATTGATTTACTTGAGATGTTAAATCATCAGAAAGTTGTTGCTTTCTCATTCTTGATCTTCTTGCTGATTCTCTATTTGATATCATTCTTTTTCTTTTTCTTTGATCCATTAGTTTTTGAAGATCTTCTTGGCTTGATCCTGAAGTAAAAGAAGTCATAATTCTATAAAAATAAATTGATGGTGTTGGAACAAGGCAACCCCTTATGGACCCTATGTGGCGCCAATCTGAATTAGTAAAGTCAATAGACTAATTTTGATTGGACGGTTGAATTACTTTTATTGGGCCCTATGTGATGTGAATGCGGATTGATAACATGAATCTGAATTGTTCAGACTTATGGATTCAAGATGACAGATGATCAAATTACCTTTTAATGAATCTTACACAATGCAAATCTGAATGAGTATCTTGAGCTTGTGGATTCCAAAAAATAGATGGTTAAATCACCTCTCTGATGGATAATTAAGTTTGGACTAATTTATTGTGGACCAAATGGTTAAACTACATTTAGTGGATTCTATGTGATGATTATAGGGAAAAAAGATGATGTTGTGACTAGGGAAAAAGTTACTAATGATGTTCTAAAGGTCCTACACAACACGGATCTGAATAAAGATAGATTTTTTTTTCATGAGAACATGTAGAACCAATAAAGGAAGGAAACGGAGAAGGATTGGACTAAGTGTGTACCACGACGAAGAGTTGAGTTTATGGTGAAACCGGAAAGAAGGACTTCACTAATTATCAGAGACATGGATCCCAAACATCAAGAATCAAACCGATATGCCTTAGCAAAAAGAATCATGAGCAGTGTCTAGTAGAGTCTTGACGATAAAATACAAATTGAGAAAGCTGAAAATAAAAGAAGGGGATACTATGGAAGGGGAGTTTTAGAACCTAAATAATATGGAAGAGATTAGAGAGGAAAATAAAATAGGAGAAGTTGAAGAGGTTTATGGTAGTATAGGAGAACCATTTATATAGAATTGTAAGTGCCCATTGAAGGAAATAAAAAGGTAGGATGAGTATAAGTTAAGACTAAATGGTCAAAAATATATATATTTTTGTGAGTTTTATAACTTAACCATTAGTTTTTATATATATCCACGTCCACGGCTTAAGGACTATCGATCTGTCTATATGGTCTTGGTCAATCCTAATCTCATTCATGCTAAATCTACGAGTACATCCAGTCTGAAGCGGAGCATTTTATTGAAAACATCTCATCCTCTGCACATTTGGTTGTCTGATATTCTGTATACTGTGATTCTGCATTTGTTGTTTTAACCAACATTACTTGTCTATGGACCGATATGTTGAGATTTTTGCAATCCAATCCAGGGGCTTCCCTGGAACACGGGAGCAGCAGCAACGTACGTAGATTACAGATGAGGTAATTTGCTAGCTAGAGACACCTTCGATATCATATTTGTTTCACCATATGATTCTTTGAGTGTAATTTCCCTGTATGTAGTTTGTTTCACTGATGAAGTACACACATATTTACTCAGAGAAGCTTGTACATCTCCCTCATTGCTATTTTGTCAACGATTATATAAGCAAGTATGTTTTCCTTTATCTTTTGTAAGCTTTATAACAAACCTTGTTTCATCAAATCAATCAATGAATCAAATATGCTACGACAACTTATTCAGTATAATCCCACAAATGTTTACTCCGAGAAAGGTAGAGTGTATGCACATCTTACCCTACCTCATAAGTAGAGAGGTTCTTTCCAATAGACCATCGTCTCAAGTTAAAAAAACAGCCCAAGGCAGTGCAGAAGTAATGTAAGTACAAGAAAATAGGACGAACTATAACATAACAATACGATAGTTGAAGACACCGTTAAATGAAGTACAAGACAACAAATAAAAAAAAAAAATTGAAGAACCAGAAACTATATGAGCAATACTATAACTACTAGTATGGAATGTACTAGAAAGTCCCACAAGGTGAGGTCTGGGAAAAGTAAAATGTACGTAGATCTTAACCCTACCTCATAGGTAAAAGTTTCCTACAGACCCTCATCTTGAGGGAAAATATAGTCTAAAGCAGTCCAGAAGTAATAAAAGTACAAGAAAACAGGACAATAACTACAAAAAAATAAATACAATAGTCGAAATACAAGACAACAAATAATAACAAAAATCGAAGAATCAGAAACTACATGAGAAATACTACGACTAATCCATAGTATTTCTCTTTGTATCTTCTTCCACATCATGCATTTCTCTTATCTCGTTTAGAGTATTAGTCTAGTCACTCAACTAGTCCACTCGTGGAGTCTGGATCGTGGTCTACCAATGATCACACTTCCTCTCGAGAAACTGGCTACTAGAGTTGCTGGTTCCCTTTGTTTGGCCACAGACATGGTGATGATGCTTGATGAGTGAGGTTTGTGATGGTTTTGGGGTGTTTTTCATGCTTGTATTTTTTGTGGTTCATTAAGGTTTTTGTTTTGTCAAATAGTATGTTTTTGTTTCATCAATTCAACCATACTTATCAGATGTATAATTCTACAAAGTGAGGTCTGGGAGAGTAGTACGCTACCTTGGAACGTAGAGAAGTAGTGCGATGTCGAATTCTTCAAAAGTAGTGCATTTCTGGAGACTCGAAACATGAAATTTTCATTTCTTTCTCATTGTGTTTTCAGGTGAGGAATCTAGAGCGTTCTTACTTTAAGAGAACAAGCATCCATTGGGCGGAGCCAGAGTTTTCACTAAGGCATTTTTGAATATTCCGAACAACACAAATGTCCCACATGTGGCTCCGCGACTCCTCAAGTAAATCAACACATTTGTTTTTGATCCCTTGATTTTCTTTTGTCCAAATATTGCTCTATTCTTAAGTTCATAGGGTTGCAAGAAAAATATTACTATTAAAGCAAAATTATGTCCTCTCATATGCCTTGAATATGTGTGCTACGCAAACTTTTGTATATTATCATTTATTAGGGGTTGTTTGGTTGGTGAGACAAGGGATAACAATCACGAAATAATCTATAGGATTATTTTATTCCGTGTTTGATTGTAATTATTAATTAGTCTATGGAATCATTTATACTCTAATATAATGGGGTTAAGATGGTTAATCCTATGAAGTGTCAAATCATCTTGATAACCAAAGGACTTGTAACAAGTAAATTGTCTTGTTTTCGAAATTACAAGTTCGTACTTTAAGAAAACATACTTGTCAATATTTTTAAATGACTCTTACCATATATAAATTCCTACCTTGAAATTCGTGAATGGGAAAATTCGTTTACGGTGTACGAGGTTGGTAAATCTAGTTCAATCAGTAAATCGATCTAAAGAGTAAGGTTTTCAAACTAAATAAGTTTCAACAATAAGTCTTTTATAATTCAGCATAGCATTTCCCGGAACTGCAGTTTACAGTACAGTACATACACAGATGATCAACAAATTAACAACTGATGTATGCATACAGCCATGGAAAGGGTCTTCCTGGGATTTTGTTGTCCATATGTATCGATGACTCAAGCCTTCTGAACGACCTCAAACATAAATCACATGAATCTTATGCAAAACAGAAATCAGTCTAACCTGAGATCCATTTCTTCCCTACGAACACCATCAGCGTTTAATATGAGCATTTCCAGCTTGTCACCCTACAAATATGAAAGCAACTTGTTCAGAAAAAATAGGATGACGATAAAATCTTCATAACCTTCTCAAACAAAACTTATCCCTGCCACACTTGTACAATTTCATCATCCATTGAGAGTACCAGATCGGTAGGAAAGTTAAGACTCAGAAACTTTGGCTCACAATTAAGGGAGTACTCGTAAGATGTCACTTCCGACTCATGATTATTAATAATAGACTCCCTATTAGTGAAGCATTGCAAAACACGGTCACACTTAAATGACCTGCACATAAATGATCACTTACAGTGTATATATCCCTTTCTGTTGCTGAAGCAAAACATGTCTTCACTAAGTCAATGGCTTCTGATTCAGAAAGTGGAGTTACAACATCCTGTGCAGGTCATGGGAACTTCGTTAGCAGGAAATCACATTTTCCTTTTCTCACAATTCTTAGGTGAAGTTGACAGCACTAGCTACTTCATATACTTTGAAAGAAAATTTTGGTAAAAGTGAAGTATGAACCAAACCTTGGCAGGCAACAAGAGAGGGATTGGAGACTTTAATTGGTTGTCAAGGAAAGGCATGATCAAGGTTGCACCTGAACCTTGAGAACTATACCCAACTCTCTCATAGGATCCAACAGCATCATATGTAAAAACACAACCCTTTCCTATGAGAATTTAAGAATAAAATAACAATAAGTTTCTTTTCAGCCGTGGACAAAGTTGCACCCTTTCCTATAGTGTTGCTCGGACCTTCAAAAATGTCGATGGCTGCTTATAGGGTCCTCAAAAAAGTAATGCATCTTTTGAAAGATCCAACAAGGGTGCAGCAACATTTTTGGGAAGTGGGAACAACATTAAGGTGTATACAAATAAAACCTTGAGACAGCATCGTCCCATAATTTGTTGCCTTCACTGTCAAGGCCACCTAGAACATTGAACGCATAGTAGGGAAATAAATGTTTATAGTACAGGGTGTTTGAAAGTAGTTGTCCCATAGCTGGGCAGCTCATCTGCTTATTGTGCTGGTACTGATAGGTGTTTTCAAAGAATAAAAAGCAGAATATCACTACCAACATCATATTCTTGAAGTGTGAAGGTCAAAACAGCAGACAATTTCGGAAAGTAACGTAATAATATTAAATGTCCATTTCCGTATTAAATCCACAAAAAGAGAAAACACATGATATTTCTTTTACAAATAAAAAAATAGAGAAAGCACAAAAATACTCCTTTACAATAGAATGGCAGGCATTTAATAGGCATAATCATTAAAAGAAGAGTTGAAAAAGAACTTATCATATAGAACTGAACTACTACAAATGTGACTCATAGATAACTCCGTTTGTTATTTAGAAAGACGAGAAACATCTCTATCAAAAAAAGGAAAATCAAGAAAGGGTCATCAGGATGAATGAAAACGTTAGATACTATGTGTCCTATCCTTAAGCGACGTAAACTTCACTTAAAAACAACATAAAACATAAGCCGAAAATTCAATCTTTCCTGTTGCTTCCCCTTGTCTTCCCCCTGTCAGTGTCCCTCTCCCTACCCCTCATTGCTTCACACAACCATGTTATTGCACCTTTATCCTCCCTCTGTTCCACTCACATGTTTCGAAACATAAGTTCATTGCCAATTTAAATAACATGAGTACTTGTGCAAACTTCAAATTATTGGTCTGCTATTTCAGTTTTTGCAGAACATAAAGCAACATCGACAATCAAAAGAATAATGCATCGCACCAATGCACCTAAGATTACAAAGTATCAGCAGTAGCAACAGTTAACAGAATTTTCAGCATCTTACCAGATGCCTTGCTGCCAAAACTTTTTGTAAAGCTCTCACATCAGCTTGAAATCCTGAGGAGGCCAGCACACACTTTTCAACTCTGCACATTCAGATAAAATCATTCATAAAAGTAGGATGCTGCATTAAATAAGCAATTACGCTAAAACGAAATGGAAGGCACCAAGAAGCATGATGTAATGAGATGAAAGAATTTTTTTTGGCTTTCAGAGATGTGTACTTATCCACTTCAACTATTAATGTAACAGTACAGAGTACGAATATACAATTGCTAATCATATTGAATCCAACCAATTGAGATGATGACTCAACCTTCTGGCAGTGGATGTGTTACCCTTGCTTTTCAATAGTTCATAGATTATGAAAGACATATGCTTTCTATGTTCACATTTAAGTCACAATAGTGGGAGCAGCGGTATTTGAATCCACAGGATCCCCCTTTTCTGAGCATGGACACAAGTCAGGACTTCTAACATGGACATGAAAAAAGTTTAAAGAGTACGCCCCATGAAAGAGCTAAATACTTTACGTAGGAAATGGAAGTAGACTCCTAAAATATACGCAATCATAAGCAGAGTTAATTTTCAAAGATCAGTTCTTTCAGGTACAAGGGAGATGACTTCTTCTTAAGCTTTATATTAAATTCTACGTAAGATTATCTTAACAAGTATGATTATCCTACTCCAGAACACTACAATTAACACGAGTTAACTTAATATATGGGATATAGAAAAAGGAGAAAAGAAAACAATCCAAAGAGCGAAAGAACCACAAGGCAAAAAGAGAAGAAGGGGATATACAATTTAATGATCATGGAGTGATACTAACAAGGACAGGGAACAAACCTGAGAAACGCACTCAATAAACAGCTACATACTTAACACTGGAAATGTGACTAGACTACTCAAATCTAGGGATTTTCAAAAAAATCAGTTTTGTCATATACAAATGTTTCCACATCCTCTTAAACTTTATATAAATTTCTATGTAAAATTAGCTTAATATGTATCATGTCTCCAATTCAAATCTCAATGGACACGGGTGATTACTTCCTATCTGCCCAAGTCTTGATGGACAGTTAGTTACCAGCAACATAGAAAAATTACATTGTATATTCAAGGACAAAATCACGTTTTGTGTATATATACTTAAAATAAAATTCTATGTAAGTTTATCTTAATAATGATATCGCATATTGTGATTTCTTTCTACTTGTACAGGTCTTGATGGGAAGTTACCCCCAGAGGCTGATATGATCATTTTCTATGTATATATATTACATGTTGAATCGTATTAGCTTCTTAGTGTGTTCACATCATATTTTGATTTCACTTAAAAAGGAAAATCTCACTCCACTGATTGGGTCACCTGGTACCTATCTTTGTGGGAGGTAGCAGAGGTATCACATATCACATATAATTAGTCGAGTTGTGCACAAGTTGGTCCAGACACCATATTCACTTATTTTTTACAAAAAGGATTAATTCTTCTACTCTAGAACACTACACTTTGATAAAATCCATGTAATTAAAGAACTACAAGATGAATTAGAGAATAAAAAAGGGGCATACAATTTAATGATCTTAGAGTAATCACGAGTTAGAATGTTGTAACCAGTGGACATCCTAGTATCAGCAGCAATTACACAGTAATCAGCACCTGCAATCGGAACACATGTCCTGCAAACAATTTTCATATCAGATATTACCATCGAGATCACATTCAACATAGTGAACAAAATGAAGCCAAAAAAGAATAATAACAATATGCATTAAGAATTAACCTCCGTTGTTGTCGTACGGAGACCAGTTAGCTTGCTGCTTTGTCATCCTGATCTGCTATGAGAGACATAGCTAGGGTTTTACAGAAGAAAATTGAAATGGAAATGGAAAAAAGAGGGGAAAATTGATGAGGATGACCTCTTCAGCAAGACAGCTGAATTCGGGTACAGTGGATGGGCCGGGTCAGGTGAGGCCCAATTGTTTTGTGTCTTATCTAAAAAGACCAGAATGACCTTTATAGGCGGAGCGGTCTTGATTTTTTAGTCCTATTTAATATTTTAAGCTACCGTTTGGCCATAGATTTTCAAACATTCTTGGCAAATATTATTTGGATGAAAATTTGGGTGAAATTTCATTATTTGTTTGGTCATAGTATTTGAGAAATATATTTCATTTTTTTAGAAACATATGATTCATACCCATAAGTTTTAAAAAATATCAAAACTTACCATACGTTTGTATTACAAGTCAATTAGATCTTTGTTACAACAATAAACAAATAGTGTCCATGACACTAGATCAATGTGGTAATTTTGAGTGAGTGCAACAATCATCATTTCATACATCATGAAGTAGATAAAACACATGACTTTGTTATCTTGAGCCGATTATTCATCATTTTCATCAATAATGATATTACCATTTCACATTTACCAAATATTTCAGCACTACTTTAAAATTAATGTAAAAAATTATGTAATACAACGTAAGAAATAACTATAGAGGGTGTTTTTATAAAAGATAAAAATTTGGAGTAAACGTTCAATTTTTAAAAGATCTCAAATAATAAGATTTGACTCAAATACTAGAAAAAATTAATATTTGATAATTTAGGATATTTGTTAAAAATATTAACCAAATAATGACAAAGCGTATGAATAAACACTATTTGCTAAATTTTTTCCTAATATTATTTGGAAAATCTATGTCAAACGAACCCTAAATCTTTGAATTAGAAAATTTAGAACGTAAAGTTTTTGTTGTCCATCGAGTTTTACTTGTTGACACGTGTCATTTCGAGATAATGAACTTAATTGATCACAAATTTTGTTTTTTTGTTTTTTTTTATGTAAAAGCTAAAACTTTTACATAAATTATGTTTATATATAAAAGCTAATCTCTGATTTTTTTTTCAAGGGTTATTTATTTCAACCGAACATAAAATATATTTATCTCAAAATAAGAGTGTAATTACGACATTGTCAATATTTGTCACATTTACTTGTTGTTATATGTAATTTGTTTTTAGGTTTTATGATTACAAATTATACATTTTAAATTAAAATATAGACCACTTTTATTTCATGATGATAAATCACACATTTTAAAGAGGCTTAATGAAAAGTATTTTAAATAATTAGCGAAATAACTTAAAAAAATTTTGTATTTAGTTTCGTTTGTAAGTTGAACCATCATACTCATCACTTTGTCAATCAAACCCTTAAACCCATAAGAGTACAATATTTTAAGCCCCTTTCTCCTTCCGTCAGTGTGCGTGTAATGAATACTATTACACGTGGAATTTCATATCATTCAAAATTAAGTGCTAAAAAAATCAAATATATCAACTTTTTAATTTATTAAACTTTCCAAATAGTTATCTTCTTCATATTTGATCATAAATTGAGCACTAGATTCATACCAAATAGATCCAATTCTTCTTGATCTTTACAACTACAAGTTCATAAACACAAACCCCATCAAAAAATTTAATTAATTTTACAAATTCACAAGACCCATTTATTATTTTTTTAAGCTTTTCCAAGCTTATCAATAGAGTATTAAAAACTTCAACAGTCACAATCATCCTTCACATTGTCCACATCTCCTCCTGTTGAATCCACCCCATTTTTTGGTCAATTTTAGCTATTCAATTACTACAAGCAATTGTTAAAAAGGAATAATAATTAGAGTTGAAAATAAAAAATTTGGTGGTTGGCAAATTGATAAGATTTGCAATAATTTTTTACTTTGCTATATTTACCTATGTCATTAGTGACATAAACATGGTTTTATCCTTCTATAAAGAGAGCATTCTTGCTTATTTGTAGAACACACCAAATTAGAGAGAAAACCTATTTTGAGAGCAAAGTGAGGTATTTCATAGACTAAACAAGAAAAATAGTATGTGACGAAAAATAGAATATGAGCGATATTTTAGTAAGGTGGAAACCAAAAGAGTGTTGCTCTTTTTGAGTGTGTAGTAGTCACTTTGAGTATTGTATTCGTGACTACACTGTGTAAAATTCCTTACTATAGTGATATCAGTTGCTTCTCTTGGCCCGTAATTTTTTTTCTTATTGAGAAGGGTTTTTACGTAAATTTATTGGTGTCGTTATTTTTCCATTTTATTTTAATTACTTTTAACATATATATTTTTGTATTGATTCGCGTTTTTTCAGTACCTCCTTGAAGTCATCTTCATCTAATAAAAGAATGATATTAATTTTTTTCAAACCTAAAAAACAGAAATTTTAGAAGAAGTTAAATCTACTGATTTGTATTTTTAAAAAAAAAAAAAAAAAGAGACGCACAAGAGTGAATGTGGGGCTGGATAAAGAAGAAAACTGAGGGTTGTGGTGTGGAGTAGAGGAGAGAGGGCTGGTGGAAAAGAAGCAACGGTAGGTGAGTGGGTGAAGGAGGGTAGAAGAAGATGAATCTTATATTTCATTTGTTTGTAAATTATTTGTTTTAAAAAAATAAAATTTATTTAATTCCGTGGTAAGGAGGTGAACGTTGCGCGTGTACTCACCAAATCAATTTATATCAATATTAGTGTCCATAAAGTTCGGTTAATGGTTTGAGGGGTTTAGAATATTATGTTTTGATAAGTTTCATGGTTTGGTGACAAAATGATGAGTAGGAGGGTCCAACCAAACGGAACTAAGTACATGAGTTTCTCAGATCATTCCGTCTAAATAATTTGATAATATAAACGTTACATTTTTATGGTGTATATTACTTGAGTTCTCTGTAATTCTTGCCTTTTTTTTTTAAAGTTTTATTGGTTAATCTGTTTTCTTCCTCATTTTATTTATGGGTTGTCACCACTTTCCTTCTTCTCATCAATACACTCCGCTTTTAATTGGGGTTTAGACTGACTTATATTTTGGTGATTTATGATTTTTAAGATACTTTTTTTTATTTGAAAAATATTTGGATAAAACAAAAAATGTTATTAAACATTTTTTAAAAAGTTAAAAAGTACCTCCAATAAAAGGTCAAATGCCAATAGTTGGGTATTCACTGTCCCAACTAATGATTTGTCTTTTAATTTATAACTCATTTTAAAAAAAAAAATCAATTCAAACAACCTCTTAGTTATTTGGTTATGAAATTATTTTCACTTTTTTCCTGAGTTCAATTTTGGAGGCACAAAATTTTGAATAAAAAAATATTTTTCATTTTTTTAAAAAAATTAGAAATTAGAGTTGTTGTAATTTTTTTTATTATAAATTATTTGTAAAAATTCAAAAGCAACTCTAATTTATTTTATAACCAAACACAACTTTAACATTTAAATGTTATTTTTCCACCTTAATTAAAAGTAAAGACCTTTTCTTTTTCCTACAAAATAATGAAATATTATAAAACATCTATTTACAGATTATTTGATACGTAAACTAAAAAAAAGTCTCAAAATAATAAATTTATAACGTCAATCAGAACGAGTAAAAGAAATAGACAAGAACATTTAACTAGACAGAGTAATTGAAAAGAAGTTGATTGACTTATATGATGTATTAACGTTATTTATTGGTGATGAAAAATGTGTGGACATGGTCTCAGGATCAAAATCAATCAATGGTACCACTCCATCAATGGCTCCCTTCATCTTCTTTTTTTTTATAGAAAAGATGGCGTTACTCGGAAGGTAAGTAGTCATACTTTTCATTTCGAGTTGAAATCATCAAGAAAATAAAAATATGATAACTTCTAGAAAAGGGTAAAAAGAAAAACTCCTTTCCATTTTATGGCATGTATATAGATTTGATAGAAAGGAAAAAACTTAAATATATGATTTAAATTTGAGAAAAAGCTTATTTATGTCACCCGTAAAATTTTTGGAAAATCTATTTCATTTTCGTTTGAAAAGAAGTTCATATTATTTGTTAATTGAAATGGAACAAACGAGACATATTTTTAATGGATGACATAAATGAGTATTTTTTTCAAAGTTCGATGTCATATTTGAGTTTTTTCTTTTTAAAAAATTATTTAGTTAATAACGTGAAAAAATCATAATTAACTAAGTGCAAAAAATGATTTTGAAAATCAAAAGTGTTTTCCGCTAACAAATAATGACATGAATGAATGTTTTCGCAAATGGAAATGATATGGATGTACGTTTTCTCAAACAGAAGTGACATAAATGAGCTAAATTTTTAATGACTAGCTTATATGCGCCTTTTCCGTAGTTCACTTTCGGAGGCACAAAATTCTGATAAGAAATTGTTTTCCTTTTTCTAAAAAAAAAAGAAATTCAGAAAGTAGAGTTTTTTTACTCTTTTTTTACTATAAATTAATTATAAAAATTCAAAAATAACTTAAATTTATTTTATGATCAAACACAATTTCAATTTTTAAATATCATTTTTTTACTTTAATTAAAAATAAAAACCTTTTTTTTTGTGTATATTACTTAATTCTCTGTAATAAGTGTTATCTTTCTTTTTTTTCTTGAAGTCTTGTAGGTAAATCCATTTTCTTCCTCATTTTACTTAATTCCATTGTCTATCACTTTCCTTCTTCTCATTAATAATAAACTCCACTTTTAGTTGGGGTTTAGGGTGTATTTGGTACGAAGAAAAATGTTTTTCGTGAAAAAAAAATTCTAAAAAAAAGTAGATATTTGATTTATTTTCGTCAATGTTTGGTTGTAAGTAGAAAATATTGTTTCATAAAAATAATTCAGTGTTTGGATTTTTGAATAAAAATATTTTGAAAAATATCTTTATTTTTTAACGCCGTCGCCCCTCCTTTTTTGCCGTCCTCTTACTTTCCTCCCCCCTCCCCTTTCCTTGTTTTTTTTGTGGGGGTGGGGGGTTCGCGGCGTCTGGGTGCCCCCCCCCCTCTTCCTAATCTTTTTTTTGGGGAAGGGAGGTGGTCACGGGGCTCTCCGGCGGGGGGGGGGGGGGGGGGGCAGGGTAGTGGTGAAAAACAATTCAATTTGAATTTAAAATAGTTTTTAAAAACAACGTTAATTTTTTTTTTGGAGGGGAAAGGGGGGGGGGGGGGGAGAGAGGGGTTTCGAGCGTATGGGTGCAAAAACATTCCACCTTTGAAGTTGAATAGGGGCTGGTCGGGGGGTACCCGTAGTGGGTGGTGGCTTCGCACGGTCCGGGTGCCACCAAAATGACCTTTTGCCGTTTCACCTCTTTTTAAAAACCAACTTACCATTTTTTTTGGTGAGGCCGGGCTGTTGGGGTTGGGGGGGGGGGGTGGGCCGGGTTGGGGGTGGTGGGCTGGAGAGCCTGGGGTCGCGGGTCCGGGTCGCCCCCCCCTGCCATCTTCGTTCCCCCTCTTTTTTTCCCCCTCCCTTTCCTTGTTTTTAGAGGTAGGGGGCTGGTCGGACTTGGGCTGGTAGGAGGCGGGTGGCAAGAGAGTTTTGGAAATCATTTTTTCCTTCAATTTTTGACGAAAGTCCTTTTCTTAAATTTGAGAAAAATGAGTTAATTTGCAAAACATTTTCCAAAATATTTGACCAAACCAAACATGATAAAATTGGAAAACATTTTTCGAAAAATATTTTTCCTTCATACCAAACATCCCATTAGACTTGACTTATTTTCGGTAATTTATTATTTTTAAGCTATTTTTGTGTTTCAAAATATTTGTATAACACAAAAAAAAAATTAAAACATTTTTTTTTAAAGTTGAAAAAGTACCTAAAAAAGAAAAGCTAATGGTTGGGTATTTACCGTACCCAACTTATGTCACTTTAGAAAAATCAATTCAATCAACCTCTTAATTATTTGAAAAAATTGTATATAATGAAAAATTAATAAATAAAATTAATTGTAATAATCACCCTTTGATTTAATTGTGTCCTGTAACAAACTGTTTGTCAGTCACCTCTCTCCCTAAACTCTCGCTCGCCACTTCCTCTCTCGCTCCATCTCTCGCTCGCTTCCTCTCATTTTTATACAAACACAGGTGTATAAAATCTCTTTCTATTTGTATAAAGTAAAGGAAACTGTATAAATATATATATTTTTGTTCTCCTCTCCCCCTCTTCTAGATCTGGCTCGCCACTCTCCCTAATCTCGCTCGCTACCCTCACCTCTCTCGCTTATACAAACGCGAAATGCATAAATTGCGTTTTTGTATAAAGCGAGAGAAATTGTATATACATATGCAAATACATATATTTTTGTCCTATACACTTATTATTATATAATAAATAGCTCCCCTGCCCAGTTCTTTTTGCTTTCTCTCTTTCTCGTGTGTTATACAATTCCAAATTGTTATAATTTCCTCTCTTTCTTCGTTCGTTTTATACATTTGATTCACTTGTATAGTCCCCTCCCCGCCCAATCCTCTTTTGCTTTCTTCTCTCTTTCTCATTTATACAAATTCCAATTGTATATACTCGTTCTATATACTTATAATTATACAATTAGTTTTCTTACCACTATCATTTGTATACAAATTCTCTTCCAAGTTCTCTTTCTCTTTCTCTCCGTTTTATCCCACTCCTCGTTTTATATAATTCACTTCAATTGTTCTGTATAGCGAATTATAATCTTTAATATATTTGCTATGGAGTGCAAGTACGCAACTTGCTATAGCTATAAAGATGATTTTAATGGTTTTTAATATTAGAAAGTTGCCCTGATTATTTTGGTTATGAATTTTTCCAATTTTTTCTGGAGTTAATTTTTGGAGGCAAAAATTCTAAATAAAAATATTTTTTTAAAAAATAATAAATAATAAAAGTTTTTTTTACTTCTTTTTTTACTATAAATTACTTATAAAAAATTTAAAAATAACTCTAAATTATTTTATGACCAAACACAACTTTAATTTTTAAATATTATTTTTTCACTTTAATTAAAAATAAAAACCTTTTTCTCTTCTTATTTTTATAATGAAATATGACTAAATATCTATTTACAAATTATTTGATACGTAAAATAAAATGAAATATCTCAAAATAATAAATTTATAACGTCAATCAAACCGAGTAAAAGCGATGGGACAAGTGCATTTAACTAGACGGAGTAATTAAAAAGAAGTTGACTGACTTGTATGATGTATTAACACCATTTAATGGTGATGAAAAATGTGTGGACATGACTATGTCTCAAGATCAAAATCAACCAATGGTACTACTCTCCCTGGCTCCCTTCATCTTTTTCCCGAGAAGATGGAGTTACTCTGAAGGTAAGTAGTCCTATTTTTCATTCCAAGTTGAAATTATCAAGAAAATAAAAAGGCGAGAACTTTTAGAAAAAGGTAAAAAGATAAACTTTTTATGTTTTGTTGCATGTATATTGATTTGATAAAAGGGAAAAAACTCAAATATGTCATTGAAATTTGAGAAAAAGCTTATTTATCTTATCCGTTAAAATTTTGATTCATCTATATCATTTTCATTTGAAAAAAGGTTCATATTATTTGTTAACTGTAATGGCACGAATGAGTCATACTTTTAAGTTTTAATGAATGACATAATGATATTTTTTCTCAACAAGTTCGATTGTCACATTTTAAGCCTTTTCCTTTTAAAAAATTATTATTAATGATTTGTCGAATCATAAATTGGACCACCAGCGTAAAGTATGATTTTGAAAAATCAAAAGTGTTTTTCGCTAACAAATAATGGCATGGATGAGCGTTTTCTCAAATGAAAATGGCATATAAATGAGCCAAATTTTTTTGGGCAAATAACAAATTTCACATACTTTTAAGGCAAAATTACAATCTATCCTTTAAAATACAATCACGTATTTTATACACATATATTTTACACACATAGTTTATAATTAAATATCTCAAAATAATAAATTTATAATGTCAATCAAACCGAGTAAAAGAAATGAACAACTAGACGAAGTAATTTAAAAGAAGTTGACTGACTTATATGATGTATTAACGTCATTTTTTGGTGATGAAAAATGTGTGAACAGGACTAGGTCTCATGATCAAAATCAACCTATGGTCAATTTAGCTATTACTCCCTCGATTGTTCCTTTCATCTTTATTTTTTTTAGGAGATGGAGTTGTTCGGAAGGTAAGTAGTCTTATTTTTAATTTTGAGTTGAAATTATCAAGAAAATAAAAAGATGGGAACTTCTAGAAAAGGGTAAAAAAAAACTTTATGTTTTATTGCATGTATGTAAATTTGATGGAATAGAAAAAACTCAAATAATCATTGAAACTTGGAATAAGCTTATTTATGTCTCCGCTAAAATTTGGTTTATCTATGTATTTTTGTTGAAAGAAAAGTTCATATTAATACATAACGCAATGGTCCTAAAGTTGTTCGCGTTTTTCCCCCCCAGTTACCTGCATCAACTAACCCGCAGATTCCTATTAAATCCTTTAACCCATCTAATTTGATCCCTTTAATATTCTTGGCTGATGTGGACACATTCCAATAAATAATTTTTGGTAATTGGCGCGTGAGATGAACTTCCCCACGTGGGAAATTTTGGGACCAATACACTCCAACCCAATTACACTCAGTGCCCACATATTAAGTCATCAAACCTAAAAACTATTTCCCCCCCAAATCATTCTAACCCGTTTCTAAACGAGAAACCCCCACGAATCTCTCCCTTTCAATGACTTTTACACTGAAATCTTAAATTTTAACGTGATTTGAAGTGTTTTGTTTGAAGGAATAGCAGAGATTGCAGACGATTTTCGCAGTTAAAAAGAAGAAGAATCATGAAAAAGAGATATAATATAATGAGGTAAAGAGGAGAAATTAATGATGAAGAGAAACAAAAAGGAGAATAATTTGAAGAATGGAGAAACTTAGGGTTAACAGGGGGAAGAAGATCATTGGGGGTGGTTTCAAGATCCACATCAGCGCTTTTAAAAAGAGTCCTGCAATTCAACCGCGCTTTAACGGACGTTAGATCACGTTTTGGCCTCCACATCACCAAGAATATTTAAAAGGATCAAATTATTAGGGGGTTAAAAGATTATAGGACTCTTTGGTTAGTTGAGGTACCTGGGGAAAAAGTGCGAACAACTTTAGGGACCTGCATATGTATTTGGCCTTTGTTAATTGAAATGGCAAAATGAGACATACTTTTAACGGATGACATAAATAAGTATTTTCTCAAAGTTCAATTTCACATTTGAGTATTTTTCTTTTTAAAAAATTGTTTAGTTAATGACGTGGCCAAATCATAATTAACTACGTGTAAAAAATGATTTTTAAAATTAAAAGTGTTTTTCACTAACAAATAATGACATGAATGAGCGGTTTTTCAAAAGGAATTGACATGGATGAACGGTTTTTCAAACAAAAATAACATAAATGAGCCAAAATTTTAATGACTAACATATATGCGCCTTTTGTCAAACTTTGATGTCATATTTGAGCCTTTTCCCTTGATAGAGTCTGAAATTTTAAAAAGATTTTACAATTTAGTGATTTTAAATAAAATATGTGTATAATATATTAGGAATATCTTTTAAATTTTATGATCTTGTACCTATCATGATATTTTACCGTAACAGAGTATATCAATAATTTCTAAATTTCCAGTAAATATCATTTAAACAATTGAACAACACTCTTATTATATTGTTAAACTTAAATATGTTATCTTATTTAATTATACATATTAGTCTTTTTAAGTCGCAAAATTTAAAATTTGTTTCAATTCAAGTTAATGTATCTAAATAAAGTAGATAACATATTTGATGTGGTTAGCTTATCTAAGTATATTAAAAAGAGCTTGAGAACACCCACAAAAACTATTTCAAAGTCTAAGCCAGAAATATCTAATATAATATTAATCATGTGTTCAAATATTCAATTAGAATATATCGTAGTTTGAGTGTCTAAATGAATTTTATTAATATATTCAAAGCATCGTCAATATATTCTACCAACATATATCATTGAAAGTAAAATAAAAAATATTAAAATTTAAAAGCTAATACTACCTTTGTTTGAATTTGGGAGAAAGTCTGAAAAATACTTTACTTTGGCTGAAATTGTTGTTAGAATATCAAACTTTATGGAAGATCTTTTATCCCCTGCACTATTTAATAGTGTATTTAAAAGTATATATGTGCCCACGTGGACACATTACTACTTATAATTGTGCAATATTTATGATGTCCACGTAGATACATATATACCTTTAAAATGCACTATTAAATAGTGTCAGGGGTAAAAGGTCCTTTTCAAAGTTTGGTATCGTTATAACAATTTTGATCAAAGTTCGAATATATTTCAGGTTTTTTTCCCTTTAAATTTACACACTTTTTTTAGATCGAATTAGAATAAAACAGATTCATTCAGTAACTTTCATTACAACTCCGCCCTTCGACTAATTGTATCAGCAAATTAGTCCTCTCAGGCTTATACTCAAAGACCATGACGAACCCTGCATCAAAGTCTCCCATGCTAAGTTACAGGCATCGACTCAAAAAGTAATGGCGAGCCACATGGTTCTAGCTGAAGACTGCAGTATACTGTAAAACGAGGAACATATCAGCTTCGACAAAGTTGAGGATACATTAGACCCTTTTCCTATTAAAAAACATGACTTTGATAAATATAATTTTAATAAATGAGTAACACTTTCCTTGATTGTTCCAATTTTCTCCATCCACACTATATGATTTTTTCTTCACATTATAAAGTCAATCATACTCTTTTTCTTCTTCTTATATATAGTACAAGAACATAAAATTCAATCTTGCAAAAGAAAGAACTCTATTGCTTAAGCATGAAAACCAAGGAGATTTTAGACTCACTGATCACTATTATTACAATAGCCACAGTGATTGCGAAAACAATCGATGACAATCGAAATCTTTTCTCCGAACTCAAGAACTTGTTCTCAAATAAGGAAATAAAGGTGATCAACGAATTTGATGAACTTTACGAAGCTGTTGAGATATATTTGAGCAACAAATTCGAAGTCACATTGGAACATAATAAGAAGGTTAGAGATTATTATGATGGCCATAAATTCAAATGGATTTGGTTACAATCTGAGGTGAAGTCCTTTATCCTTTATTATCGAGAAGATGACTATGATTATGTCCTTGACACTTACTTGCCTCACATTAGGAATGAAGCCATATAACAAAAACACATCTAAATTATCGCTTTATTGCGAATTTCTACATTATGAACTATAAGTTGTTTGCTTTTCCTACTTAAAATTATCACTATCCACTATTAGTTGAGCCCTTTTCCTATTTGAATGATGGTGATCATATTGTCTGGTATTATATTGTATTGTATTGTATTGTATGGTATTGTATTGTATCGTATCGCATCGTATTGTATTGTATTGTATGGTATGGTATGGTATTGTATCGTATCGTATCGTATCGCATCGCATCGTATTGTATTGTATTGTATTGTATTGTATTAATGAAAATAATGCTTGAATAAATTGTATTGCTCCCCATTGTTATATAATACCGCACATCAACAATTTGGATGATAAATATATTAAATACGTAAGGTAGACGTGAGTTGCAACAAAAATATAGGGTAAAGGATAAAGCAAAATTATTAAATAATGAAGAAAGATAAAATGGAAAGAAAATATTAAGGTTACGACCATTACAAAAAAATGCATATATTACTACAAAATTCGTCATAACTAAATATGAAAATTTACGTGGCTAAACACTTTAGCTATGATATTATTTTTCGTAGCATTCATAGCAAGATGTAGTGTGGCGTATAGATTTTTTTTTGTGTTCTAGTTATGTTGGTAAAATAGAGAAGAAGAGGACTAGGGGTGTGCATCGGTCGATTCGGTTTGATTTATCGATTTTCAGTTTTTAAATATGCCAACCCAATAACAAACCAATAAGATATTTTTTATGATTTTTTGGTTTATCGGTTAGATTTTCTGTTTACCCAATAAGATTCTGTCCGTAAAATATTATATACTTTCTCACTTCTCTAAATGTTTTGATATAGTGGAACAAGAATAATAATAAGAAATTGTATCAATAAGAAAAAATATAGTACGAATGCTATAATTACATGTAACCACCAAAACATAGTATGAAATTTTTTATGTTAATCTAATTACGGATCTTTACAAACTTACAAATGCTACAACCTACAATTACAAACTAAAACTAAAATAAAATAGTTCAACAAGACTAAAAATAAAATCAAATAGCTACAATTGTGAATCTCTTACTTCAATCTTTAGATTTTGAGTAAACGATAAAAACTAGTGAAACGGCCTAGTGTGAAGTTGGTAGAGTTTAATAATTGTTCCGCCATTATTGTTAAGACTTGAGGTTCATTAAGTTCCATGGATTGGGGTTCTGCAAGATTTTAGCTTAAGACACTTTTGCAGAATGAAATAATAAATGCAACATCAGATTATTTTCGTCATTGCAAATGCGATTTAATATTTTCATTTGACATTATTAGAATTTTTTTACTCAAAATCTAATTAAATAAGGTAACTTGATTTTTCAAATTATAAAGAAATTTAATTTTGACAACTGAAAATTAACAAGATGTTAGAAATTTCTGAACTTTTTGGGCTGTTTTCATTTAAAAAGATCTTTTTTGAGTTTAAACTTTCAACCAACTGATCTCTTGAATATAAACAAGGGGATAAAATAAATCAAAATATTATATTTACTACGGTATTTAATACTTTTGTGGGGTACAAGATATTCATATAGTTAAAGTGTATTTTTTTTAAAATTTGAGACAATTTCAAATGTCATTTTATGTCTTTTTTCAAATTTCTATGTAAGATTAGCTTAATAAGCATGATGTCTTCGGTTCAAATCTCAATGGACACAAGTGATTACTTCCTATCTGTCTAAACCTTGATGGACAATTAGTTACCAGCAACGGCAGAGCCACGTGGGTGCAAACAGACTCATCCGGCGAAAAATTACATTGTATATTCAAACACAAAATCATGTTATATATATATATATATATATTGTTTAAATAAAATTCTATGTAAGTTTATCTTAATAATGATATCACATGTTGTGACTTCTTCCTACTTGTCCAGGTCTTGATGGGCAGTTATCCGTAGAGGTTGATATCATTTTCTATGTATATATATTACATGTTAAATCTTATTAGCTTCTTAGTGTATTTACTTCATATTTTAAATCCACTTTAGAAGGAAAATCCCACTCAGTCACTGATTGGGTTGCCTAGTACCTCTCTTGATGGGAGATAGTAGATTTATCACATATAATTAGTTGAACGGTGTACAAGCCGATCCAAACACAACATTCACATTTTTTTTTCTTTCCAAAAAGGTTTAATAATCCTACACTTAGATAAAATCCATGTAACTAAAGAACTACAAGATGAATTAGAGAAGAAAAAAGGGACATACAATTTAATTATTTTGGAGTAATCACGAGTTAGAATATTGTAACCAGTGGACATCCTATTAAAAAAAATGACAGGGCGGCTCAAGCGTATTAGTGGCCTAAAGACAAACTTCTATATAATTGATTTCTTCTAGTTTTCATCTCAAAATATAACCACTCTTATTTTAAATTATTTTGCACGACATACAATACTCCGAATATGTCAAATGTCTTTTAATAATTTCTTTACTTTTTATGAAATATTTACTTTTTCTACAAATAGAATTCATATTGTTCAAATAATAATTTATAACCTATTACTTATTAAAATGAGACCCTTAAATTTGGGGCCTAAACACATGTCTTTTTTTAAGGAAAAATTGGTATAAATACCAACTAATAAATCAAATTAATTGCTATAAAAACGGTAACGACCCTTTGAATTCATTGTGTCCCGTAGCAAACTGTTTGTCAGTTCACCTCTCTCCCTCAAACTCTCGCTCGCCACTCTTCTCTCTCGCTCCATCTCTTGCTTGCTTCCTCTCACTTTAATACAAACACCCAGTGTATAAAATCTGTTTTTTATTTGTCTAAAGCGAGAGGAAATTTAAATACAATTTTTTTGTTCCCCTCTCCCAGATCTCGCTCCCAAACCTCATCTTCTCTCGCTATACAAACAGAAACGTAATGTATAAAAATTCCTGTTTCTGTTTGTATAAAGCGAGAGAAAATTGTATATAACATCAAATAATACATATAATTTTATCCTCATACACTTTATAATTGTACAATAAAAGATATTCTCCTGCTCATTTCTTTTGCCTTTCTCTCTTTCCTTTCTCGTTTTTACCAATTCAAATTGTGTTATTTCTTCTTTTCGTTTTAATACAATTCGATATAATGGATATTCCCTTGCAAAGTCTCTTTTGCCTTTCTCTCTTTTCTCATTTTATACAAATGCAAATTGTATATAACCTTTTTATCCACTTATCATTATAACAATTTTGTTTTTAATCATTGTTTTCTCTAATTTCGCTGGCCCAAGTTTCTTTCTCTTTTTTGTTTTTATACACTTCCGTTTATTACATTCGCTTCAATTGTATATGTATAGCGAATTATACATTTATATATTTGTTATGGAGTGCAATTATACTTGTTATATGTGAAAGTTATCCTTTTTTTAATATTGTCGATCCACCCAAAAAAATAAAGCCAAAAAAGAATAACAAGAATATGCATTAAGAATTACCCTCCATTGCTGCTTCGTCATCCTGATCAGCTATGTAATTTGTTTTTATTTTTTTTATGATTACAAATTATACATTTTAAATCAAAATATCGATCACTTTTTACTTCTAAGTTGTACCAAAACATTTATTGTTTACTTTTCATGATTACAAATCAAATATTTTTAAAAAGGCTTAATTGAAAGTATTTTAAAAATTACTAGAATACACGTTTATATTTTTCTTATTTTCAATATTTCCTTCTATTTCTGAAAACCGTTAATTCTGTATTTCTTTATTATATTCGAGTCAGTATTTAATGTATTCGAGCTATATTTTATATATCCGATTTATTTTATAATGTGTTCGAACTAATTTTTAGTGTATCCGAGCTACGTATTATATATCCGATGTTTTGATTTGTGTTACTTTTTTAAGGATTAATGTAATTACAAACCAAGGAAGAATAGATTGTTATTTCATATTAAAACTATGTGATGCCTAAAGTTTATCTCAAATAATTGGGTAATATAAAGTTACATTTTTACGGTGTATATTATTTAATTCTCTGTAGTAAATTTTTTCTTTCTTTTTTCTTGCAGTCTTATTGGTAAATTGTAACAATCCATTCAGTTATTTTGAGCTCTAGAACATTTTCTTTGATAAAATACTTTTCAATAGATTTTACATGAGTGTTTTGGACTATTCATAATTATAATTATAAAATTAGTGGGATAATTTTAAATAATTTAATTAGTTGATGGTTAAAGAGAAAAATATTAAAATTAATAGTGAATCACTTTTATTATTATATTTACAATTAATTATAAAATAAATAGGGTTTGTCATTTTCTTCTAATGAGGGGAATCGAAATAAGACGTATATCAAAGGTAATACGACAGGTAAATTATTGAAATGATTTCTCTGCACCTTGTTTACAGAAAGTGCCTTCTTGAATTGTGAATGGTATTGTAATGATCCGGATGGTCATTTTAGTAAATTTTTGTAAAATTATTATTTTTATCCCTCTCGATAGTTACCCCGAGTTATGTTGAATTAGTGGAAAAAGTTGATTTAAAAAGTTTTAAAACTATTTGTTTAACTAGGTTATTTAATTGGTTAGTGATAATTTATTTGAGGAATATTTATTAAATAATTAATTAATTTAGTTGATGATTAATGGGTCAATATCATGATTTATCAAATACGCTATATTATTTGATTCATATTAAAATAAGTTATTAGAATTTAGTAATTTTAATATATATTTAATTAAGAAAAGAAGATAAAAGAAGAGAACAAAAATTTATCAGTGCTAACTGCTCAGAGGCGGCGGGCCTGAAATAAAAAAATTCACGTACAGGTAATTGTTAAACATTATTGTTATTATTTATTTATTATTGTTGTTAATTAGTATTAGCATTAATTGAATATGCATTGTTATATAAGTAATTTTCTATCGCTTTTAGCCTACGTGGCACTAGCTTGAAAAAAAAAGTCAACCAGCGTTGGCCCACAAGATAGTGCCACATAGGCCAAAAAGGGGTAGAAAATTATTAATAAAATAAGTTTAGGGGGTAATAGGACCTTAATATAGTATAAGTGTGTCTCTGAAATTTCGCGCATAGGTTGATGATTACTTGTGCATTATCCCTTTTTGTTATTTATAGTTGAACTATTGGTATATGTTGGGGTTTAGATTTGTATTACCTACCTAGGAGGTTAAGTGTGGGTGTCACTCACGACTCATTTTGAGTCGTCACATAAATCCGGTTTCTTCCTCCTCACTTTCCTTCTTCTCATCAATAAACTCCACTTTTAGTTGGGATTTAAACCTTCTATTTTTAGTGATTTATGATTTTTAAGCTATTAATATGTTTCGAAAATATTTGGATAACACAAAAAAATTGTTTTTAAACTTTTTTTTAAGTTGAAAAAGTACCTTACAAAAAGAGTCAAAAGTCAGTTTGGTATTCACCATACCCAATTTATGATTATGTCTTTTAATTTATAAGTCACTTTTAAATAAATCAATTTAAACCTCTTTAGTGATTTGGTTATGAAATTATTTTTACTTTTTTCCAGAGTTCAATTTTGGAGGCACAAAATTCTGTTAAAGAATTGTTTTCCTTCTTCTAGAAAAAAAGAAATTCAGAAATTAGAGTTTTTTTACTATAAATTGCTTATAAAATTCAAAATAACTTAAATTTATTTTATGATCAAACGCAACTTTAATTTTAAATAACTTTTTTTTTCACTTTAATTAAAAATACAAATCTTTTCTTTTGTTGTACATTACTTATTTCTCTGTAATAAGTGTTTTCTTTCTTTTTTTTTTTTCCTTAAGTCTTATTCGTAAATCTGTTTTCTTCCTCATTTTATTTAATTTCATTATCATTACTTTACTTCTTCTCATCAATATTTTATGACCAAACACAACTTCAATTAATATCATTTTTTCACTTTAATTAAAAATAAACCTTTTTTTTCTCTTTATTTTCATAATGAAATATGACTAATCATCTATTTGCAGATTGTTTCATACGTAAAATAAAATGAAATATCTCAAAGTAATTAATTTATAATGTCAATCAAACCGAGTAAAAGAAATGGTACAAGTACACTTAAACGGAGTAATTGAAAAGAAGTTGACCGACTTGTATGATGTATTAACACCATTTATTGGTGATGAGAAATGTGTGGACATGGTCTCAGGATCAAAATCAATCAATGGTACTACTCCCTCAATGGCTCCCTTCATCTTTTTTTTTCTGAGAAGATGGAGTTACTCGGAATGTAAGTAGTCATACTTTTCAATTCGAGTTGAAATCATCAAGAAAAAAAAATGATAACTTCTAGAAAAGGGTAAAAAGAAACTCTTTCCATTTTATTGCATGTATATAGATTTGATAGAAGGGAAAACTTAAATATATCATTTAAATTTGAGAAAAAGATTATTTATGTCACCCGCAAAATTTTTGGATAATCTATTTCATTTTCGTTTAAAAAGAAGTTCATATTATTTGTTAATTGAAATGACACAAACGAGACATATTTTTAACGAATGACATAAATAAGTATTTTCTCAAAGTTCGATGTCATATTTGAGTTTTTTTCTTTTTAAAAAATTATTTAGTTAATGACGTGACAAAATCATAATTAACTACGTGTAAAAAATGATTTTGAAAATCAAAAGTGTTTTCCGCTAACAAATAATGACATGAGTGAACGTTTTCGCAAATGGAAATGATATGGATGAACGGTTTCTCAAACAGAAGTGACATAAATGAGCCAAATTTTTATTGACTAGCTTATATGCGCCTTTTTCGAAGTTCAATTTGGGAGGCACCAAATTCTGATAAAAAAATTGTTCTCCTTTTTCTAAAAAAAATTCAGAAAGTAGAGTTTTTTTACTCTTTTTTTTACTGTAAATTAATTATAAAAATTCAAAAATAACTCAAATTTATTTTATGATTAATCGCAATTTCAAGAAGAGGGTGTCCAATCAAGTTCCTTCGAAGTTTCCTAAGACTCGTGGATGATCGGGGTCTAACCCCAGCCTAAAAAGGGAAGGATACTAGTTTTACCGAACAAGAAAGCCTACTGTGTCAGTTTGATAAAGGGTCTTCTTGGGAATGTCCTAGTTTTGGAACAGGAATTTTGGCTTTGGTTTGTAAGAGTGCCACATTTAGGGCTTGGTCCCCCAAGTGAAGGTCCAAGACAAGGGGGTTAGTGGTTCAAATGCAACACGCAAATGGTCAAATGAGGCTCCCGAAGAAGAATCATTTTTATGCCTCCTCTTCCCGCTCTATAGTGAGCAGTAGACTTCTCCCGACGTGTGAATTCGTATTGTTGACAGTTCTTTTCTATTGATTGTATATGCCCTTATTGACCCGACGTACCTTATCAATTTTTTTTTTACTTCCTTAGTGCTCAAAAGTTTGAAATTTTATCCGACATATTGCTGAAACCTTATAGTGTCTTAACCTGGTTTGGTGATATAGTTTGTTTGCAAAAGGGGTTGTATAGAATTGTCCTATAATGTTTTTACCCACTAGAGTTTCTTATGTTGAGCTAGTAGACTTGATATGTTTTTGATTTTGATGTCATTTTGGGTATGGATTTAGTTTTGCATGCTTTGCTTTGCCTTATTAATCTTGTAAGAATGAGGGTGGTGAGTTTTAACTTTCCAAATGAGCCCGTTTTAGAGTGGAAGGGGGGGATTTTATTCCTAGAGGTCGTATCATCTCTTATTTAAAATCATGTAAAATTAACTCTAAAGGGTGTTTATATCATATAATAAGAGTCCAAGATTTAGACTCCGAAATTCCTCCGATTGAGTCGGTCCTCGTAGTGAGGGAATTTTCGGAGGTCTTTCCTAATGATCTTACCGGTATTCCTCCCGAACGGGAAATGATTTTGGTATCGACTTGTTACCGGATATTTCTCAATAGGGTGCTCTTGTTTTGTTTGTGAAGAAGAAGGATGGGTCCCTTAGAATGTGCATTGATTATCGCCAACTCAATAAAGTCACTATTAAGAACAAGTATCCTCTCCCTCGGATTGACGACTTGTTTGATCAACTCTAAGGGGCAAGCTACTTTTCAAAGCTTGTTTGAGGTCGGGGTATCATCAACTTAGGGTGAAAGGTGAGGATATACCAAAGAAGACATTTGGGACTAGATATGGTCACTATGAGTTCTTAGTAATGTCTTTTGGTCTTACAAATGCCCCGATGGTGTTTATGGATCTCATAAATAGGGTTGTTGTCAAAGTTACCTATACATTCCGTTTGTCATATCTTCATTGACGCATCTGGGTAATATTCCGAAAAATAGGGTGATCAATTAACCATCTGAGGGTGGTGTTGTGCAAAGTGTTTAAGGAGAAATCAATTATTTGCCATGTTAACAATATGAGTTTTGGTTTAAGGTCGTACATAAGTTCTTGTTTCATATCATCTCTAGTGAGGGGGAGGTTGAGGTTGTCCAAGGAAATTCGGACGCGGGTGAAAAATTGTCCCCTAAAAAACATTGACTTCAATCAAGTATAGAGTTTTTCTGGACCTAGGGGATTATATCGAAGGTTTTATTGATGGAAGTTTTTTTTGCGTCCATTGCCTCTCCCTGACCTACTTTGACCCAAAGATAAAGAAATTGAGTGGTTTGGAGGCATGTGAAAAACAGGGAGCCTTCCAAATCTTTAAAGATAGGCCTTACTTCCGCTAACGATTTTTTGACCTTACTTGGAGGGTACAAGGGCTTCCCTTGTGTATTGTGATGCCTCCCGAATGGGTTTTTAGGGTTGGTGCTTTCAACTGGGGAAAGTGGTAGCTAAGCTTCTAGAAACTTAAGGTGAATGAGAATAAACTTCCACTCATGATCTTGAATAGCGGTCGTGGTGTTTGGCATTGAAAATATGGAGGCCTGATTGTACGGTGTCCATGTTGATGGTATACCACCACAGAGTCTCCATATTGTTTACTCAAAAGGCGTTTGAAATCTTCCGACAAAGAGTGGTTGAAATTGGTTGAAAGATTAACGCATGAGTGTTCGTAGCACCCAGCAAGATAATGTGGTTGCAGATGCTCTAAGTCGGTTATCCATGAGTAGTGTGTCTCATGAAGATGAACCCAATAAAAACCTTGTGAAAGATGTTCATAGGTTGGCTAGATTAAGTGTGAGGTTGGAAGATTCTCTGAATGGTGGTTTCATGGTCCATCATAACTCTGAGTCATCTTTGGTAGTTGAGGTGAAGTCCAAACAACACCTTGATCAATCATTGATAGAGTTGAAGGAATTGGTTCTTGGTAAGCTTAATGAGTCATTCTCCTTAGGGCG
Source organism: Solanum habrochaites (assembly GCA_027704765.1). NCBI lineage: Eukaryota > Viridiplantae > Streptophyta > Magnoliopsida > Solanales > Solanaceae > Solanum > Solanum habrochaites. The sequence continues at coordinate 5,396,033 of JAKWJA010002491.1, forward strand.
GGATGGTGTTTTGAGGTATCAAGGAAACTTGTGTGTTCCCAATGTAAATGGTTTGAGGAACCGGATCCTTGAGCAAGCTCATGGGTTATATAACTCCATTCATCCGGGTTCAACAAAGATGAACCATGACCTTAGGGAAGTATTTTGGTGGGAAGGTTTGAAAAAGGACATAACAAAATTTGTCGCTAAGTTTCCAAATTGCCAACAAGTGAAAGCCGAGCATCAAAATCCGGGTGGCTTACTATAAGATATACAAGTTCCTACTTGGAAGTGGGAAGACATCAATATGGATTTTATAGTAGGTTTGCCTGGACTCAAAGGCAATATGACTTTATATGGGTCATTGTGGATATGTTGACCAAGTCCGGTTATTTTATTCCCATCAAGTCTACTTATTCGGCGGAAGATTATGCAAGGATCTTCATAGATAATATTGTGTGTTGCCATGGTATTCTGTTATCCATCATATCGGATCGGAGTGCACAATTCACATCTAGGTTTTGGAGGTCATTCCAAGAAGGGTTGGGTACTAAGGTGAAGCTAAGCACCACTTTTCATCCCCAAACGGATGGCCAAGCGGAGCGTACCTATTCAGGAAAAACCCTTGAGATTCTTGGTCTTGTATTATTTAATTTCAAGGGAAATTGGGGATCCATTTGGCCTTGGGTGGAGTTGCTTACAATCTAGTTTTTCCATCTCTATATCCATAGCTCCTTATGAAGCCTTGTATGATAGGATGTGTAGGTCTCCCATTGGATGGTTTAAAGTGGGTGAGACTTTGCTTCTTGATCCCGGTTTGATTTATAAGACTTTGGAGAAGGTACATATCATAAGGAACCGGTTTCAAACGGCCTATAGTCGGCAAAAGTCTTATGCCAATCATAGGAGAAGGGATTTAGAGTTTTAAAAAGGTGATAAGGTGTATTTGAAAATTTCGCCTATAAAAGGGGAGGGTTAGATTTGGCAAGAAAGGAAAGTTGAGTCCTCGTTATGTGGGTCCCTATGAAATCTTAAAAAGAGTTGGTAAGATCGCCTATGAGTTAAGGTTGCCTAGTGAACTGCTTCGGTTTATCCGGTTTTTTGTGTTTTCAAGCTTAAGAAGTGTATCGGTGATCCCGAGTCTATTCTTCCTATTAAGGGTCTTGGTGTGAAATATAACCTCTCTTATGAGGAAGTTTCTGTTCAAATCCTTGATAGGCAAGTAAAGGAGTTATAGGGAATAAAGAAATGGCTTTCCGTAAGTTGTTATGGAGAATCAGCCTATTTGAGGGTGCACATGATGAGCCGAGGCCGACATGAAGTTTTTCGTTACCCTCAATCTATTGATAACTAGGTTAGTATTTTTTTAATAATAATAAAAATAATGACTAAAATTTAAATTTTCTTTTTTTTTTGAATGAATTTTTGTAAAATGTGCAATTTTTGGATGTTGTTACTTGCACTTACCACAAAACATGCTAATATTGCAATTTTCTTGTTTGATTAGTTGTGTATTTTATATATGGTGATCTTTATGTAAATGATATTGTAAACATGTTTGATAGTTTTAAGATAATATTGCCATAATTGACTCATAATAAGATATGGTTGAAGCTCTTGTTGTCGTGGAAAGGGAATATTCCAGTGTCCTCATAATGTAATGTTGAGTGTCGTATGTTATGTTAATTTGAAGTTTTTGAATTGCCTTGTTAATAATAGATCGATGTTGTTAGTGATTGTTGTTGGTTGGGCCTGCTAGTCTTGGAGTCCTATTCCTTACTTCTAAAGATTTTTATTGTCATTCTGGGAAACAAATGTTGTTCCTAGGGATAGATGTACACTTCGAAAAATCCAAGACAAAGAACCAATGTTCTAAGAGCCTACATGATTGTCCCTATGTTTAGACACTGTTTAAGGTCCATTGTTTAATGAATATAAGTCATTTAGGAAAGTCTAGAAACCAAACGTCCAGACGCCCATGACGCCCTGAAACTAGTTTCAATGAGGTCTAAGCGTGCCTTAGCCTATTTTTACTAGCTTTTTAAGACGGAAAATGTTAAAAAATGGGTGGCAGGGTGTCCTAAATGTGTTTTAAATTGAATTAATGGTTGAATCGTCGCCCGGGTATGACTCCCCAAGACCAACCAAGGACCCCCCTTCTGATGAGGACCCTTTCATTTGGGGTCAAAAGCACTGCCCTGGGCAGTGTGCACCCCACTAGGGAAGGGGCGACGAACGTGTGTGATCAAGACCGGGGTGCGTCGATGCCATCCATCTACCAAAACTTAGACAAATCTCTAAAGGACCTGTTTTGGCAGGTCTCAGAACTCATCGACAAAGTACAGCACGGAAGAGGGGCAGGAGTCGTCGACTCATAGACGGACCGTTGGTCGAGGTCTCGTATGTGAGGGCCTGACTTTTCTTCACATTTTTAGTTGGTTATAATCAATTAATTAAGGGGTTAGATCGTTATTTAGGGGTTAAGGTAAGACTAATTAAGTTAATTGACACCCCATATAAAGACCCGCAAGCCCCATTAGACTACTCTAAACTCTTCTAACTCACAAACCCACATCTGCGTCTTCTCGTCGTCTTTCTCTCTCTAGTGAAGAACCTCCATGAAGACAAACTAGGGGAGGTTTGTAAGGGCTATAAAGATCAGTTTTCATCAACCATCAATCTTTCATCAATTAGCAAGGTATGCGATCTCCTTTCCTCAAAGGGTTCCATCAAAATTTGATTTGCCAAAGATTGGGTTTTCAAGTGAGTTTTCATCCATCTCGAAATTTATGTTATGAATTGATTTGTTTATGATTTCTTTTCCTTAGGATATTAATGAATGATATTAACATGTATTATAACTTATTATGATCTATCTTGATGGTTTGGTCTACTGTAGAAGATGACCTTTGTACAACCCTTAACCCTAGGGTTAATGATCTTGATTGGTTATATTGTATTGGTTCATTTTTACATGGGTTATTGGTTTGAATTACGTACGCCAGGTGAATTGCAAATTTTAATACTAATCATGAATGAATTAGATGAGTTTATAGTCCTTTCATGCTAGTTCTTGAAGAAGTATCTAGGTTATGAAGTAATGTTGTGAATGTTACCTAAAAGGTATCTTGTTTTCTTAAGCTTGAACTGTAATTGAATTGTGATGTAGTGATTTTTTTAGTAAGCCTTGTTATCCTGTTGGTTATTGAATTATGATGATGGTTTATTCCCTAATTGGGTTTAATTAAGGGTTGGAATGATAATAACCTGATGATAATTCCAGAAGGAGACTTGCTAAGTCCTTGTAATCCCCTATTTTCTTTACTTCAATTTATGGTAAACTGTGATTAAGTCATGATATTTTAGTGGAGTATGCCTTTGTATGTAGATTTATATAGGGTTTGGTATGATTTTGAATTGAAATGTCTTGACTTATGGTTTTTGTGAGGTGTTGGCTAAGATGTAATGTTTTTCTAAGGTTGGTGAATGATTTACCCAATGTCCCTTATCATGACTATGTGTGAGTATGTAAATTTTTAACCTCACTTCTAGGAATTGTTATGACGGATTATACTCATGCAATTCTTATTGAGCTAAGGATGATGATTATAGATAGATAGGAGTAGTACGAACCCTTTTGACTACAAGAGAGTTATTTTTGATTAACAAGACAGTTAAAGACATTTCAAAATGGACTTACCTTAGCAGCTAGGAGTGAATTTGACAATTTCCGGGCGTTGCTTCCTTTTCCCTCTGGCGCTTTCCCTCCCATCTTCTTTTCCACATGTGGTGTTTAATCCCAATGAAGGGATACTAATCCATGGATTCCCATGAGGAGGAGGCTCCATTGCCCAGTGATATGTAGAGGGATTATACCTATCGTCTTTAGTTCTTTGAACTTGTTGCCCTATAGGAATACTACTAGTGAACAACTAGAGAAGGGCTAACGTTTATGTTTGTTTTTATACTTTGACCGGTAGACCACCTTTCCATTCATCGGTGTAATGTTTTTTCACAACACCGGATTCCCAACACTTAGATCTTGTGGTCTATTCGGTTTAAGAATAATGTTCTTTAAACTAAGTGAAGTGATGAAGTACAAAACAACTAGGGTGACTTGAGAGGTTGAACAAACTTAGGTGGGGTTATGGACTTACCTATGCCTTGTATTAGTTTAACTTTCAAGGAACTTTAGGAGGGTTGTTACTATGTTTTTATTGCTTATAAGGTGTGTGACATTAAATAATGTATATGCATAAACTTGCACATTGTTGATACGGATAATGTTGTGGATGTTCCTTATAATATGTGTTGGTCTATATTGTTAAAGTATTACGCATGTAAGCTTCTTAATGGCATGCTATGTGAAGTGGCATGTTTTTGGGTGCTGCGTGATCTTGTTTAGTTAATTGTTTGAATTGAGTAATGTTATGGGGCTTTGCTTGTCCATTGTACTTGTGACTTGATAGGGGTTGCATGGTAATTAAATCCTTGTTTTTGGGTTATGATACATGTGAAACTCTTATTCATCCTTGTGGTTATTATGATCGATGATAGAGTTTACTACTTTGACGATGTCATCCAATTGTCAATGATATGCATGTTTTAATTACTAGTTTTTTGGTGTTTGTTTTGGTCCCCTTTGATGTTACATGTTTGATGACTTAACAAACAATGGTCTATTGGTTAGTATGGCCTTTTTTGAAATGTGCACAAAATTGTTTAATGAAATGGTGCATACTTATTGAATGGTCCTCTTTTCTTTACATTGATTTCAAATATGTGTGCCACACATGGTCTCATCTTAGTATACAAGTGGGTGTAACTAACCCCATTTTCTTCTTTTTTCCTCGCAACATTGTGGTTTCCGATCGTTGAAGGGCGTTTGTATCGCTTTTGAAAAGACTTGAAAATCTTGATCATCTAAGTTGGTAGCTCCTTTCACTTTCCGAGGGTAATGTCATGTATCAATCTATAAGTTTTTTAGTATTAAGACTACTCTTATGTTTTCTTTTTTCCTTTCATTTGAAGTACTAAAAAACATTATATACCTATGACTGTATGATGTAGTAGCTAAAAGACTAGTCGTATTCCTCAGAATAGAACGCCGACGTTTGGTTTACCGTCTAGGGGATATTCCCCGGAGTATGACAGCGGGAAGTCTTTTCCTTAATTTGAGGATATTGTGAGTGTGATTGCAAAACATTTTCCAAAGCGGTTTTTTAACCAAACCAACACATGAAAAAATTGGAAAACATTTTTCTTTAAAAATTGTTGTTCCTCATACCAACACGATCCCCTTAGACTTGACTTATTTTAACTAATTTATGATTTTAAGCTATTTATGTGTTTCGAAATATTTGGATAACAAAAAAAAATTAAAACATTTTTTTGAAAAGTTGAAAAAGTACCCTAAAAAACAGCCCATAGTTGGGTATTTTACCGTTACCCAGCTTATATTCGAGTGTCTATTAATTTAAAAGCAATTTAAAAAATCAATTTCAAACAACCTCTTACTTTAATTTGTTATGCTTTCTGTTGCCAATTTTTTTCCTGTCGTTCAATTTTGGAGGCATGAATTCTGGAAAAATAAAAAAAGTATTTTCCTTTTTTTAAAAAAAATTAAATAATAGAGTTTTTTTTAATTTTTTTTACTAATAATTCCTTTTAAAAATTCAAAATAACTCTTAAATTATCAAACCACAATTTCAATTTTTAAATATTTTTTCACTGAATTCAAAAAAACCACACCTTTTTTTCTCTTCCTTATTTGTCATAATAAAACGACTCAATCTCCTATTTAACCAGTTATTTTTGATACTTAAAATAAAATGAATTCTCAAAATAATAAATTTATAACGTCAATCAAACCCGAGTAAAGCCAATGAAACAAGTACATTTAACAATATGGGAAACAAAAATAGTAATGAAAAGAATGTTTTACTACCTTGTAATGGGGAATGTATTAACACCATTTTGAGGATGAGTGATATAAAATGTTGTGGACATGACTTTTTCTCATGACCAAAATAACCAATGGTAATACTCCCCCTGGCTCATCTTTTTCCCGAAAAGTTGGAGTTACTCGGAAGGTAAGTAGTCCTACTTTTCATTTCAAGTTGAATCAAGAAAATAAAAAGATGAGAACTTCTAGAAAAGGGTAACAAGATAAACTCTTTCTTTCGTTTTATTTGCAGGGTATATAGATTGATACAAGGGAAGAAAACTCCAAATATGCCATTGGAAATTTGAGAAAGAGGACTTATTTATTGGTTACCTGTTGAAAATTTTTGGAGGTCATCTAATCTCAATTTTCGTTTGAAAATGTCATATTATTGTTAACTGAAAGTGACACAAATGTTATTACGATCTCAACCAGCTTTGAGAATAAATAACTCACTACGAGGTTCTTTTTCTATTTCCGCTATCATACTTTTTAAAGTTTTACTAAAATGGATGACATAAATGAGTAATTTTTCTCAAAGTTTCGATGTCCACATTTGAGCCTTTTTTTCCTTTAAAAATTAATTTATAATAATTTTGGTCAATCATAATTACCAGTTTGTCAAAAATGGATTTGAAAATCAAAAGGTGTTTTTCAGCTAACAAATCATAGCATGGATGAGCGTTCCTCAAATGAAAAATGGCATGGATGAGCTTTTTCCTCAAGAAAATGGCATGGATGGCCATTTTTTTAAGGAAAAACTCCAAATTGTGCACAACTTTTATGGCAAAATTACCAATATATTTATTCTGCCCTTATAATTTATAATGTACGGATATTCTCACGATACATTAATTAACTGTGAGGTCCGGGATCCATTAATGACCAAACAATCAAAGTGTTGATTTCATTGAAAAGAGGGTCTGAACACATGCATAGATTACTTTTAAAAAAGAAGGTCGGATACATGCGTTGATACTAAAAGGAAGGATCATACATTAAATGAACATGTTTGACTTAAGCAAATGAAGATTTTGAAAGTTTATGAAACTTATATTATAATAGTGCTAATAACTGAGATATGTTATTTTCTTTCTTTTTTCTAAATGTACAGTAAATACGTTGAATATGATCGAACTACACACTACAACCGACACAGATATACTTTTATAATTTTTAAACCCAACTTCCACCTCTTTCCTTTCATCAAAAAATCAACTAATATATATTCCTATCCGTCCATCATTTTAGAAACAAATACAAACAAAACCTGATATAGGAAAACAAATTCGAGAGTAATGAGTTTTTGTTGACTGGGTTCTAAGTATTTTATGCTAAGTTTTTAAATTATTTAATTCAGAAAAAAAAGTTTGGTTTTTCTTTCTCCCCTTTTCTTTCTTGTTTTCTTCTGTTTTTTTTCTTTTTCGCTTTTCCCTCGTTTTTCTCCTTTTTTTTATTAAAAAAAGTAATCAGAAAATTAAGAATGTTTTTTAGTAAAGAAGTTATTATAAAAATTCAAAAGCAACTCTAATTTATTTCACGACCAAACACAACTTAATTAAAAATAAAAACCTTTTATTTTTCCTATTTTCATAATGAAATATAATTAAACATCTATTTACAAATTGTTTGATACGTAAAAAAAAATCTCAAAATAATAAATTTATAACGTCAATCAAATTGAGTAAAAGAAATGAACAAGTACGTTTAGCTTGACGGAGTAATTGAAAAGAAGTGATGTGTTAAACATCATTTATATGGTGATGAAAAATGTGTGAACATGACTAATCTCAGATCAAAAGCAACCTATGTTACAATTTGTAGGTTATTATGTTACTACTGTGCCCCTCGATTGTTTTTTCCTTTCATCGTTTTTTTTCGATGAGATTGGAGTTATGTTCAAAGGTAAGTAAGTTTTATTTTTTTTATTTCGGATTTGAAATTACAAGAATACAAAAAGATGAAACTTTTAAGGAAAAGGGGTGAAATAAAACTCTTCCGTTTTATTTTTTTGTGCTGTGTATATTAGATTTGATAGAGGAAAAAAAAATCAAATATGTGCATTGAAGATTTAAAGAATAAGCTTATTTATGTCATCCCTAAATTTTGGTTCTCTATGTTCTTTTTCGTTGAAAAAACAAAGTGAGTTTTAGTTTTTTTTAGTGCAACGTAAAAAAGTGTTTTGGTTTTCATTTTTCATATTTATTTCAGTTTTATTTTTTAGTTCTTCTTTGTGGTCCTCTTAATAAAATAGTAAAATTATTCGTAAACTAAAATCACATAAATGAGATATATTTTTAACAAATGACATAAATGAGTATTTTCTCAAAGGTTAATGTCACATTTGAGTTTTTTTTCTTTTTAAAAATTGTTTTATTGAAATGACGGTGGCCGAATCATAAATAACTACGTGTTAAAATGTTTTTTTTAGTGAATCAAAAGGTATTTTTCCAATAACAAATATGGTGCTGAATGAGAGTGTTTGGTGGGCTCGAACGAACATGTCACTGAATAACGTTTGTCCTTAAACAAAAATTATATAATTTGCCAATCGGTTTAATGACTATCATATAATGTCGCCTTTTCCTCAAAAGCTTTATAGTTGTTCATATTTGAGGAGTATGAAATTTAAAAAAAAAAAATCAATAATTTAGTGATGTTTAAGAATAATGATATATTGTAATAATCTATAGAACTGTGGTCGTTTAAAAATTTGGGCCACTGTGGACTATCGATGATATCATTACCATAACATAGGATTGATTATATTGTTTGGGTTGTCTTGGTAGAATACTTTTTTGTTACAGATTAAATATGGTTTACCGGAGCATACCGGCTGGGTCCTTTACAAAACTATTTTTTTTACACTTCAATATGGTTACCGTTGTAGATAATAAGTCCTTTCACTTCTCCTCTTCTCCTTGTTCCCTCTACGAAAATTTTAAAATTGTTTCAATTCACATTTAAGTAATGAATCTAAATTAACGGAAATAAACATATTTTACATGTGATTATCTCTTATCTAACGATGTAACCAAGAACTGAGACACTCCAAAAACACTATTTCAAAATCTAAACGCATAAATTATCTAATCAAGGTTAACATGTATTTAAGGGTATTCCATGTTAATATTAAGTATCGTATTTTGAGTATCTAATCATGAAAAAAAGTTTTATTTAATATATTCAAAGCGTTATCAATAGTATTCTAACCCAACATATATCATTGAAATTAAAAATAAAAATATTATTGATTAAAAAGATAATAGCACCCCCATTGTGTATTTAAACTATGTGAACATTAAATTGCAAATATGGCCTTAAATAATTAACACTTTCAAACTTTTTCCCAAGAAAAGTCACCCGAATTATTAACCACTATTTAACGAAAATCAACGGATATTTAATTTTATGTTCCTTCCATTAGCGTATCTCAAAAACCTGTCGAGTCTGCAGTCAAGTCTTTCTGCTGAGTCCACAGGACAGCACCTCGAAAATGCCGTGGAGCCATTCGAGGACCGCGGTGAGGAACATATCAACTCTAACACAAGGTTGAAAGATATAACAAATATAGACCTTTTCCCCATTTAAGTTAAAAAGACATTCTTTTTGATAAATAATTTTAATTAAATGAAGTACACTCAACAATTTTCCTGATTGTTCCACCGCACACTGGTTTTTGATTTTTCTTCACATAACCAAAGTCCAAATCATACTCTATTGTTTTGCTTCTTATATAGGAAAAAAACAAATAGTCCACTCTTTCAAAAGGAAGAAGAAACTCAATTGGCTTTCATCGTAAATCGATGGAGATTTTTAAAGTACTCATAGCCACTGTTATTTACAATAGCCACGGGACTGGGTGGTGTTTGCGAAACGATCAATGACAATCGAATCTTTTCTCCTGAACTCGAAGATATGTTTATCAACTAAGGTAATAATGGTTGGAGCACGAATCTGATGAACTTTTAGAAGGCTGTTGAGATTATATTGCGCTTGACATATGGTTGTCCCAAAATATGTTAGACAATAGAGTAACGTGACGACTGAGAAGAGAATAATCCGATCAGAATCACATGGAACATAATTAGAAGGTTAGGGATTTTTATGTATGGCCATAAATTCAAATGGATTTGGTACACGTCTGAGGTGAAGTCCTTTAAACCTTATTTTTTTCGAGAGAAGACTATGAGTATGTCCTGCAAACTTTCCTTGCCGTCACATTAGGAAAATATCAAAACACACTGAATTAAATGCGCTTTAAGAATTGCGGAATTCTACATGATAAACTATAAGTTTTTTGCTTTCCTACTTAAAAGGTTTTTTTTTTGTGTTTTTTTATCACTATCACTAGTTAGTGAGCCCTTTTTCTATTGTGAACGTATGGTGAATAGTGCCAATAAGAAAATGTGAAACAATTGATATTTTGAACACTCTGCTGTGGATGGTTGTTAAGTATTGTTTCATAATGTATTGTATCGTATTATAATGTATGGTATGATATAGTATCGTATTGTCCTTGTAATCGTGTGATTGTAAAACTATGATTGTTTGTTGATTGTATTGTAATTGTATTGTGTGTATGTGTTTTTGTGTTGTGTTGTTTGTAATTGTATTGTGTGGTAAAATTGTATTGTGTTCAATAATTTCAATATCTGATATTGTATGTGTACCCCCATCGTTATGTAATGTCACACATCAATAATTTAAATGATAAACACATTAGAAAAATTGATAAGGTGAAGACGTAACGTTTGCCATGATAATATAGGGTAAAGGATAAAGTTAAATTATTAAGTAATAAGAAAAGAAAAAATGAAAAAAATATATATTAAGGTAACGACGCGATGATAAGTTTTTGTCGGCCGTTATATATCAATGGAATTTAGCGATACACACGGAGTAGAAATTTTAAGTGACAATCCAAACGCAAACAGTTGGTATTGAGCTAAAATTACAATACCATGGATAACAACCAACCAAAGAAGGTGGAAGTGCGCTTTAATAGCATAATTAATATAGTTTTCGTGGGTAGAAAAAGTAGTGAATAACTGTAGTTGCATTTGGAAATTTTTGAGCGAAAATATACCATCCCTTGTTCGATGGGGATTGGTTGTTTATGAACGTTTGAGTAAGCTGCCGGGCGGCACCCTGGGGAGTTAGTTGCTCATTGCGTTGTCCCTAGATTGATCTGATTTCTATCCGCTTCAGTAGGTTGGCCTGCTCGAAAGAGGCAGGCTAGAAGGGAGGGGCATTTGCTCCTGATATTCTCCCAGTGGGGAATTTGGTGCAGAGAGTGAAGCAATGTTGATTAGATACTGGCATATGGGGGGAAGAATGGCGAAAGACATTTTTCTTAGGGGGGTTCTGAGCTGGGGGTGGGGTTTGGACCGTGTGGAGTGTGATGTGGTCTTAACTTGGGAGAGCTATGTTCAATACGGTGTGATACCAAGAAAGTAAGTATTGAAAGCGTGTGAAGATTGAAAGATGTAAGCGGAGGTTATGAGGGAAGAGAGTAGGAGTTGGGGGAAGAAATTATCGGTCCACGGTAGGATCAAAGGGTTTGGGAGAGGGTATAAGTGATGGAAGGGCTACCAGGGAGGTTAGGGTGGGGTTGTTAGGTGCTGCTGAGGGGTTCACTGGAGGCAGGAGGGGTGATTGGGTGGATGTGACCGTGTTAGTATTGCGGGGGACTAGCGTAAAAGATCAAGGGGGTGGTGTGTCTAATGTAGAGAATTTAGAAAGAGGTGACAAGGAAGGACAATGAAAAGTGGAGTCAGGCGTGAGTTCAGGGTTCAGTGGGGCATGTGTGGTGAAGGACGTTTATGGTGGGGATAGGCGACAAAGTTAGTAGGAGGGTGTAGATTTGCGGATGGATTGGGATAGGGGTAACTAATAAGTAAAAGAAGGGGTAGGGGTACGAGGGGGGGGGTAAAGGGTGGAGTTGGACGGCTTTATGTGTGGAGAAGAATGATGGGGAAGTAATAGATGCTCGGAGGAGGATTATTGGTGTTTTTCTATTATCATAGCGAGAACAATTCTCAATGGCCTACCTAAAACAGAAGCATAAACATGTTTAGTCAAAAATTACTCAAAATGTTCTATTATACCCTTTTTTCAATTTGCGTTTGAGATTGAGGCCTAGTTATATAACTTATCATGGTTTTGGCAATTTTGCTTTTAAATTGTGAGTTGAAAAATTGGACTGATTGTTGGATTTATTTGTTAGTAAGTAAACGGAAAATAATCAAAATGACACTCAACACTACCTTGTTTGTCTGAATGGTTTGTTTGGATCACAAATATCGTTAAAACCATTTTGAGATTAAAGTCGAATGTTTTATGTTCATCTTGGACTATCGGGGATTCGGTCACTAAATATTTGCGCTTTCTATCAATAAATCGATCGATTGAAAAATATCAGCAAAAACTGCAAGTGAGTGGCAACATATATTTCGATTCCGCGGGAACCAATACTCCTTGAGTCTAATTCTTCTTTACACCTCCATATCCCCTCCTCGACTCCCCTCTTCCCACTCTCAAGCCCTTCCCCCCCTCCGCTCCTGGTTTTGGACTTGATCATGACAACACGTGGATTGGTTGCGAGTCGATGATACATAGACTGAACATTGTCCACAACATTACAAACGCTTACACAGTGCATTAACAAACACTAAATTTTTTCACACTAAGATAGATACACAACCAAACCTATCTCAATAAAGAACATGTTGAATCCAAGGTGTTTAGACCCTTGTGTTTGACCCTACCATAGTTATGAGATTACCAAAACATTATTAAAAGAAAGACATTTAAAAGGTGACTTAGCGGTAGCACTGTTGGGAGGCACTTGACACTGGTGAGGTGTCAGAGACTTTTCCATATAAGGAAGATTCGACCCTATAGTGTCCACAAGGGTGTGGTGTTGTAAGTCAGCAGAGTCAACCCATGCAGGGATACTATTCCAATGGATTTCCGCATGATAGGAGGCCTTCCAAATTGTGGCCAAGTGATATGTAAAGAGGATGGGTGTTGAACCGATCTCTTAGTCTTGAAACTGCGTGTGTGCTCTATATGTGTGCGAGACTAGCTAGTGAATCCACCTAGAAAGCTAACGTCTATGATTGGGTTTCCTTTGGTCCGGGTGTAAGGTACGACAAACACCGCGGGATTCCACACTAGATTCTTGTTGTCGCTAGTTTGGTTAAGGGAATATTTCGGGTTGTAAAAACTGAAAGTTAAGTAATGAATTACAAAACAACGTGAAGGGGGGGCGTTGAAGACTTGGGTTGATGTGGGTTACTTGAGAGGGTGTGATAACTTAGGTTAGGTGGGGTATGGGACCTACCTTATATGCCTTGTTTAGTTTTACCTTCTAGGGAACTTTAGGAGGTTTTTTACTATGTTGTATATGTGCTTATAATGGTACGAGGATCTAATATGATGAACTTGCACAATTGTTTATACTATGTTGATTGATGTACTTATGAATATGTGTTTTGTCTATATTGTTTAAAGTATGACGCTTATTTACTCTTAAATTGTCATGTTCTGTCAAGTGGGATGTTGTGTCGTGACTCTTGTTGAGTTATTTTTTGAGTAACTGTTATGGGGCTTTGCCCTTGGTCATTGTACTTGGGGACTTGATAGGTGTTCATGGTTAAATTAATCTTTTTTTTGGTTATGATTGAAATGTACTCGTATTCATCCTTGTGGTTAATTATGCGTCGATGTATAGGTACTTGCTATGTGTATCCAATTTCATGTATATGCATTTGTTGATGACTATTTTGGTGTTGTTGGTCTTGTGATGTAAACATGGTTTATGAACTTCACAAAATGGTTCTATTGGGTTAGTATGGTCCTTGTTTGAATGGTGCACAAATTTTTTAAATGACAATGCATACTTCTTAAATGTCCTCTTTTCTTATCATGATTTCAAATGGTTGTGTGCATGGTCCCGTCCTACTTAGTACAATTGGTGTTACTAATCCCGTTTTCTGCTTCTGTTTCTCCGCTCACTTTTGTTAGTGTCCGGTTGTTTGAAGGGAATTTTTGGATAGTCGACCCGTTGCAGAAGACTTGAAATGTCTTGAAATCATCTACAGTTGGGTAGTGGTCCATCGCTTTCCCGAGGGTAACGTCAGTATCAAGCTCTGAAGTTTTTTAGTTTATGAAGACTACTCGTTATGTTCTTTCTTCATTTGGAAAGTCTGAAACATTATAATGACCTAGATGTGGTCTTGTGTTAAAACTGATGTAATGGCCTAAGCGCAAATAATATACTCGGTGTTAGATGGTAATGATATGAGAACGACTATTTTTTTTGAGACATATTTATCTATATATATATATATCTATGATAATCTATATATATACTATGTGTATGTAGATGGGTTCTATGTAAACCTCCGAGTAGAGTGTAATAAAAGATTAAAATTTTCCGCTAAATTTGACCTATTAGTAATAGTAAGATAAAAGGCTAGTATTACGTGTCCTCAAATAGGACGGCCAGACTTTGGTTTACGTCCTAGGGCTATTCACACTGATTTGACATAACCGGAAGTCAAGTTTTTTTCCTTAAATTTGAGGAAAGTAGTTTGATTTGCAAAATATTTTTCCCAAAGCTTTGACCAAACCAAACAATAAAAAAATTGGAAAACATTTTTTCTGCAATTTTTTTTTCCCCCCTTCCCTTCAGCCCAAAACATAACCCTTAGACTTGACGTTATTTTTAAACTAATTTAGGTTTTAAGCTATTATGTGTTTCCGAAATATGTTGGAAAAAAAATTATAAAATCTTTTTTATCGAAAAATAAATTTTCGAAAAGGTTTGTTGTTTTTTAAACAGTATTTTTTCTACTTTAGGAGTCCGCCACTTAATGTTTTAAGGAAAATCAAGAAACTTTTGTTTTCTAAACAACTTAGAAGCAGAAAAATTATTTAATTTTTTTAAAGGGTTTCGGGATTCTTATTAGCGTCTTAGTAGGAAGGTGGTTGAAGGCACCTAAGACGCTCCGTTAAATACGTTTTCTCAGCGATTAACTTTTTGTGACTATTTTTTTGTTTTTGAGGTAAAACCTTTTGGCAATTTTGAAGTTTGAATTTTTAGGTAACATTTTCTTGACAACATTTACAAGTCCTTGAAATACTTATCGTTTAACC
Organism: Solanum habrochaites; assembly: GCA_027704765.1. Classification (NCBI taxonomy): domain Eukaryota; kingdom Viridiplantae; phylum Streptophyta; class Magnoliopsida; order Solanales; family Solanaceae; genus Solanum; species Solanum habrochaites. Next base: position 5,411,121 of record JAKWJA010002491.1, read on the forward strand.
TTGCAATTTTGCGGTAAATTGGCCGTGTCGAAGTTAAACTTCTTAGGTTTTGCCTAGACAAACTTTCAAATTTTGAAATATTTATTGTTTTTAAGATTCCAATTATCGTTAAACCCCTTAAGCTTTAATTCTAAGCAAACTTGTAAATTTGAAATTTTATCTTTTTTTTATTATATTATTATTATTATTTTTTTTAAAAAAATTCAATTTTAATTTTTAAGTTCGATAAAGCGAAAGGTGTTCGGCGGGGTTGGAGTTTTCTAATCCTAGACTAACGTTATTCAAACAAACAAGTAGTAAAACGAGATAAGGAGAGGGGGAGAGAGAGAGAGATTTTTTGGGTCCAAACTCGGGTTCTGTTCGCCTTGACCAAGTTTTGGACCCACCTGTCTTTGGGTTTTTGACCCATTTTAGTACCTGTCCTAATCTAACATACAAATAAAATATAGAAAACAAAAGGGCGACAAGAGGGCTTAGGCCCATTACAAAATATACAAAGTAAAAATAAAAATGAAAGAAAAGTCTTCTAGTCTCATCCTCTGGTCTTTCAATTTCCATGACCCTTGTCCTTTCTACACTTGCTTTTTTGATGGATTGATCGATAAGTTTCGAGTCTTCATGACTCTCCCGAATATGGCGGATAACGATTTTATAAACGAACTCAAGGCAATTTTGGCATGCACAAAAGAGCTGAACAATGATTTAGTACTTCGTCATATAACGAAACTTGAAGATAAAATGCGAGATAAATCAAGACAACATTCCCAATAATTACCGCAACATGGGTTCATCCTATAACATTAGGTGACTAATGAGAAGACAAATTCTAATAAATCTAACAACTCTAGTCACCAGAACCATTTAATGCTTTTTTAATAAGAGTGTAACCATATGACATTGAATTGGTTAATTAATCAGCAAATTTGATAACAAAATCTGCAACGAAATGGAAACTTAGAATGGCCACATTTGGATATTTAGAAGCGATTGATCTTTTAAAAGACCAAGAGCAGAAATTTCCTAACCACAACTATAATATATGCGACAAAGAGCAAGCCACAGTGACCACACGAAAAGACTTAGGCCTATTTATTTGGAAGAAAAGTGACCGAGAAGACCATTATCAGTAGAGGAAAATGCAATGGATCAGACTATCAAATGAATGAAACTAAATTAGAAGACAATACACAATGTTTCAAAGATGAATGACACCCACCCACACTACTGAATTTTCATGTAGACATAATGATTGATAAAATCAACAAGAGCATGCCCCGATTACGTGACAATCTGGATACAGAACCATCTTCGTTAGAGCACTAGCTCTAAACTACAAACAAACGAGTTTCACTCCAATAAACTAGACAAAGACCCTCCTGAGTTTGTGTGTCTGCGAAACAAAACCAACACAAAATTGCCCAAGCAAGCATACCAGTGATGTCAATCCCCCCCAAAAGAAACACTGTGATAGACAAACCCCTTGAAACACACACGAAGGAAAATTTTTATTCCTCGATCACCGCTTTGGGCCCGAATAATAGAAGAAATTCCATAACGGAAAGTGTTTACCTTTGAGGAGCCTCAGCGACATGGACGGGCGAGCGTGAGGCACGTTCTCGTCCCAGCCACTCGAGTCACGAACGAACTTCCACCCTCTAAAATTTTATTATCCGACTGCTCCTTAATTCTTTTGAAGGCCAACAGTAAGAGACACCAAAGTGTGTTTCCAAAAAAAAACCCTCGCAATAACTAATAGCTCAAGTTTCTTTGTCTTTTTTTCCAGAATTTTCCCATTTTTTATAAGACCAAGAAAATTTCAAAAAAACTCCAACCCTTTAAAATTTTTTTCACAAACTCAGAATCGCCAACCCCGTCGCCAACCCCGTGTTGAAGGAGAGGTGGGGGTGTTTATATAGAAGTCCAATAAACTGAGAGGTTTTTTGAGAATTTTGGCGGGTAATCGACGATGGCCCATTTCGAATTTGAACATTCAAAGTTCTCTCCGAATCGCTCAGGAATATGCTGTCCTTGAGGCTCTGATGCCGTTCGCCCCATTCCAACGGAATTTGACCAAGGTGAACGACCGCGTGACAAATGGCGTCCCCTTGGCGAGGTAACGTGGCGCGAGCTCGTGCTGCAAAGGATGAGAGACTCGTCTGGCGAAGCTCGTGAGCTGAAGCTGCTATAGCCAGCTGCCCTGCTGCGAGGCGTGCTTGGCAGGAGCTTGGGTGTTACGCTACTGACGAGGAGAGGAGAGCGGAACTCGTTAGGAATCGCGAGGAGAGGGGGTAAGAAGATTGGAGGCTTGCGTGAGGGGACGCGAGGGGTCGGGATTTCGCGGTGGGAAGTGTGGTTTCCGTTTATGGGCTCGGTTTCCGCTCGCGTCCTTTCTGGGTTGCTTGCGTTTTTTTTCGTGTGTCTGGGAAGGGCGTGAAGAGAAGGGGGAGAGAAAATGGGAAATGAGCTTGGGTCAGAGCGGGTTTAATTGGGTCGGGCCGGGTCCCGTGTGAAAGGTGGTTGGGTGAGGAATTAAACTAGTGGGCTGGATGATGGATTTTTTGGGCCTGTGGGAAACTGGGGCCTTGAGTTTGTGTGCCTGTTGGGAATAATTAGGTATCTTGAAGGTGGCTGCTGGTGGAGGTTTAATTAGAAATAGGGACAGGAATTGCATTAATGTAATATCGTAACTAATTAAAATGTGACGAATTTCCCGTTACCAATTAACGAGCTTTTTATTTTAATAAAATATTATTAAAATCGTAAAAAGTGAGTCAAACCATAGATTTCATTAAAATTACAAACTACTTTAATAAACATCTAAACGTGATATTTTTTCGATGGTTTTTTTGAATAGTCCTAGAGGTCTACACTTATATACATATTACGTAGATATGTCTATTACCTAAACTTATGACAAAGGTAGCGAAGTAACATAAAATTCATGTATTATATTTCATATTTCGTAACATTTGTCATACAACTATTATTCAAACTATTTGGAAATTTAGGAAGCTCGATAATTGTGTTATACCGACGCGGGTCACATTGGGTGTCAACACTGTCCCTCTTTTACTTGGGTTTTGATGCAAGCACCTCGAGGAAAATGAAATTTGAACCGAGACCAATTTTGACCACTCCATGCCTTTCTAAAAAGGATTTGACAAAGAGTTTAGGAGGAATTATGGCCTAGGAACCCTGCAAACGGGGTTTCCTACATATCCATCTAATATTAGAATTCCGGTCAACTTTGTAGTCGATAGCTTGATTGATCGCATGACGGTTTGGAATAATCCAAAAGCACTCACTTCGACACCAAATGATTGAAGGTATATCGAAATGCCCGGGAATTAGAATTTGATGAGCGAATGTGGAAATACAAGCCGGAGCTTCACATCGAATTCGCCCTACAGATTCCTTAAACTTGTCGGAATCAAGCTGTGTTATTCGACTCGAACGGTGGAAATAGCAATCTATAGGGCTAGATGAACTTGTTTTAGATAAGCGCAACATAACGATTATGAAAAGGAAGCTTGTAACCAAACCTCTGTAGCCATGCTCAATTTGCGCTCTTCACATCCATAGGCACGAACTCATCGCGGACTTAATTTCCAAAGCTCTTTGGCGTCGTGTGTCACTCAGATTGGAAACTTGCTTCCGAGAAAACCTGAAAACTTCCGTGATTCGAGGAAACTGAAACTGACTAGTAACAAAGTACAACCACCCGCGGCATTTGGCCTCGAGAGGGTGGTTCCGATTGTGGTGGAAGTTGGCTCCCGTCTGCTCGCGTCCTAAGAGTTTGATATTCTTCGGACTATGTCCCAGTTCGCTGCTAAGAAAAAGTTCCACGTTGTGCTACATCCTTTTGATGTCGTCCGCACCTGTGGTTTTTGGGAGAATTCATCCTTTTGGATGCTCTCGACAAAGACATGTTTACACTTCATCGTTCTCCTTGATATTCGTCGTCGACTCGATCAGTCTGACGCTCAGCAAATCAGCTTATGCTTTGCTTGCAAAATGACTTCACTGCACTCTATACCTTGAGCCAAAATAAATAATCTGACATGATGCTGGTATCTTCTTTTGACGTCAATCTTTGATGCTCTTCTTGATTTTTTACTTTTATCAACAATAAAGAATGCAGTGAGGCCTATGTGAGAAAATAGTTCTCTTTCTTTATATCCGTGTGATGTCCTCTTAGGCAATAAATACTTCCCACGATACGTAAATTCCGCGAGACCATAATCTTCGTCTCGCGTCTGCATAACTTTCAGCCGAGGAATGAAATCTTCTCGAGATGTGCAAATTTGAACGAGGCCATGAACTCTCTTCGTCGTGCATAATTGACTCCAATGCTGATTTCACAAGCATGACTTTTCCGCGATGCATGACTTCGTCTAGCATGAATTCCAGCGATGGCATACCTCTTCTCGCGATGTAATAAATTTTGACGAGGCATGACATACTTCTCCGTCGTACAAATTTGTCAGCGAGCATAAAGTCTTCTTCGCATGGGCATAAATTTTGACTAGGCATGAATGCTTCTCTCGGCAGAATTGTCAGCGAGGCATAAAGTCTTCTCGCGATGCAAATTTTGAGAGTGCATGAAATCTTCTCGTCGTAATGCTAATTAATAGACTCGCGATGCATGATTTTCAATCAAACGATGCATGATTCTGCAGCAGTATATGACTTCCCTCTATTGCATGAGTTCCGTCCGCGATGCTGATTCCCCTTATGCATGAATTCCCGCTTGCATGATTCCGCGATGCATGATGTCTTCAGTGTATAAATTCAGTTCCGCGATGCATGAATTTTCCTCCGCGATGCATGATTCCGTTTATGCATGCATTCTTGCAGTTGTATAAATTCCCGCGATGCTGATTTCGGCTATGCATATTCTTCCTTGTATAAATTCCACGATGCAATGGTTCCCCTCCTCCCGCTACGCATATGATTCCGCGATGCATATTCTTCATTGTATATCCCGCGATGCATGAATATTTATAATCGCCCGCCAGTGGATAGTAACGAACGTCAAGACGATTCTCCCAAATAATATATCGACTTGGATCGAATAATGATGAAAACCATATTGCATAACTTTTCCTCTTTCTTAGGTCATGATTGTCTGATCGATAATATCATCTTGCTCTTGCCTTTGATAACGCATGCAAATAGCGTCGTTCTATAATATCGTGAAATCGTCGCTGAGATCCTGTTTGATTACCTTTGAATCTGCCGGTACTTTTTAAATTTCCCATGTTGAGATGGGTTGGAAATAAACAACCATTCACAGCTCCTCACAAGCACTATGAAATGCTTCCTGCTTCAATCCAAGATCACTGGTTTTTTGGATAGTTTTCGTCCTTTCTCCTTATTCTCCTGTCGGAAGAATTTGGCCGATTTCGAAGCAAGCTAAAACATGGCATCCACAGAAAAATTGTTAGTTTTAAACATCGGATCTGTGGTCAATCCCTTCGGGTTGTTTGCTCTTGTCCTTGATACTCCGTTGATTTTCCTTCCCGTTTCCTCCCGACTCTTGATAGATAAAGAAAATATTTATGCCAAACCCGACGAAACACTATCCAAGTGCCCATTTTTACGACGTAACCACGAAAATTTCACGACAATAGTATCTTGAAAAAGTCACTGCCAAGTCATGTCCATATCAGGCTTAACGAGCTCCTTTGAGTCCCGACGTTTGTTGAAGAATTTTTCAGAGGCATTCCGTACTTGTAGGGAAACCCTGGCAAAATTTTGAGGTACCATCCTCAACATTTCTGTCCCAGTTGTATCTTGCTTATTCTTTTCGTTGTACCTAACAGATCGCGGAATTTCTTGAGATCTTCCTCCAAAATTTCTGTCCCAAGTTTGCAATCCGAATGTCTCCAGTTTGGCTTGCCTGAAGAGAAGGCTTCTTCTGGAGATTTTTGAATCCCCTCAAAAATTTTGTCCCAGTTTTATTGTAAAAAGGGGGGTAATAGAACTTACGAGAATTGACCGAGGCCCTTGTGGAGCCTCGATCCCTTTGAGGCATGAATAGGTCAAACGTAGTTTCCCCCCCTCGAAGGTTAAGCAAGATAAAATTTACAAGAAAACCGACCGAGTTGCCGACATAGGCCTCCTACGTATCTTCGTTTTCGAGAATTTCAGGTCGAAAACGTATTTCACATACAAAGAATTAATTAAAGTGGGAGAAAATGGGGTGACCGAAGCCGACATGGCCACCTACGTATCTCGTTTTTGAGAATTCAGGTCAGACGTAGTTTTCGTTACAAAGGGGATATATTCAAATTTGAACAAATACAAGCAAACAGACGATTACAGTTAAATGATAAAACAATGCAAATCGAAACTTCATGCATAGTACTCTTTGAACAGATCTGGACCATTCCATCTCCGACAAGACCAAAGCAACCGTTCCCAATTAAACCCTTACGAACCATGTACGGACCTTGCCAGTTGGTGCGAACTTTCCTTTTTAACTGTCGCTTTGATGAGAAAAATACTCTTAAGGACCAACTGAGCCGACTTCCAAAATTTCTGGCTCTTACTCTTTTGTGAAAAGCGCGAGCATTCTCTGTCTATAACCTGGCCATGGCCAAACAAGCGGTCCAGCCTCTTCTCTCATCAAGATAGTTGATCAATCCGTTTACTAACCCACTCACGTTCTTAACTCAGCGTCTGGAGTGATCCCTCAATGACGGTATCTCGACTTCAACAAGTACGACTGCTTCTGTTCCTATACTACAAGTAGGATTAGCCCATCGATGTTCTGACCGTTTGTTCGATAAACCTAGTAGAGATATGGCAAACATTTCATGCCACCTCCGCTGTTTGTCAATCATTTTCCTCAAAATCTTCTTGAATTCTTGTTGCGGCCTCTACAACAGCTCGCGTTTCATTTGAGGGCGATAGGCGTTGAACCTTCGATGAATAATCTTAAAATTGTTCACATATCTCCTTTCATCAATGGCTGTTGAGATTGCAGTGCAAATAAACAAAACCGTTATCGTTAATGGGATTTCTGGAACTCCAATCTGCATATCAGATTTTTGCCGACAAAATCGGCCACCACTTTTTTGGTTACCGACTTGTAAGGTCTGCTTCACCCACTTGTGAATAATCATGTCTACCAAGATGAATCTGTGTCCATAGAATCGCGGCTCTATAGGACCGATAACATAACATATCCTTTCCCAAGCTCAAACTGGCCAAGGTGAACTCATATCATTAAGTCGTGGGTGTCACCCTATCAAAGCGCCGTGCACTCGAATTTGTGGCTTTTTGCAGACGAATTTCAATAGTCATTCTGCCATAGTCATCCAAACTAACCGCCGCTCGAAGAACCTTTCTCGCCAACAATTACGCCATTCAATGTGTTTCCCGCAAACTCCAGTGTATCTGTTTCAAATAAGCCCTAACAGCTTCATCAGCATCCACGCATCTTAAAAGACCCCCAGTCTGAGTCCTCCTATCTGACTTCTCCATTCAGAATGAATTGAGATCCATACGACGTATCGACTTCTTTTATTAGATGTAGCGTATTCTGTATATGCCCCCAGACTCCAAGTATCTCTTTTATTCAAATACCAATGCAAACCAATCTGGTTCGGATTCACATGTGAACATGGATGGATGTTCCTTCAAGTCTATATCCAACGTGTCGAGGTGAATCAGTCTTTTCGAAGTTGATCATTGAAGCGTATGTTGCAAAGAGCCATCAGCTAGTTCATTCTGTATTCTGGGAGTATATGTCTGAACGCAATCTTGCGGAACCTTTGCACAAATTTTACAACGACTGTCGTAAGGTATAATTTTTGGGTTCTTCAACACTCATTCTCCTTGAAGCCTTATGAATCAAAATTTGAATTATATCCAATAACCAGCCAACTCGTAAACATGTCATGTCGATGGCCATTTTCAAACAAACCGAGATACAAGAGCTTCTTATCAGCCATGTTGTTTTGTCAGTGAAATCGCAGTTTAGCTTCCATTAGGATACTTGCTGACCAGCTTCCTGATACTAAGACTGCTCCAACACCTTACCCTGGTGATTAACCGGCCCCATCGAGACAATCCCAACCTGGATCAGCTTCGATATATTCTTTCCCCACAATGACCCTTCTTCCTCTTGGAAATACGTCTTAAGTGTGTTCATATTCTTCGTCCACGGAGATTCTCTGCAAGATGGTCAGCCAAAGCTTGTGGCTTTTTTGCCTTATGAGTCACGTACAACGATATCAACACTCACTCGAACAACATTTGCCATTTAAGCTAATTTCCCGGTTTTCGGCATTGCTTTCAGGAAATGTACTTCAAGCAGGATCCATGCTGGAAATGAGTACTGGTTTATGAAGACAAGTATGCCTAGCTTTTGGCAAGCTCACGTCAGAGCACAGCATTTCTCTCAGTCAAAGTGTGCGAGACTCGTACTGATAAAATTTCTTGCTGATGATAGTAATAGCCCTTTCCTTCTTCCCCGTCTCGTCGTGTTGACCAAGTACCATCCAACGGCACTATCTCTGAACAGACAGATATAGCAACAAAGGGACTTCCTTCTCGCTAGAGGAACCAATACTGGTGGGCTTAGACACATGCTCTTGATAGCGGCGAAACGGTCCTGGCACTCCTCAAGTCCATTTAGTCGGGGCGGTCTTTCTTCAACAACTTAGGCCTCACACACCAACTGTTGATTATGCTATAAAAACCGGCTATATAGTTAAACCTTCCCAAAAACTCATCCCCTCTTTCTCGTTTTTGGCGAGGCAACTCTTGAATTGCTTTTTGATCTTGGAAGTGTCCCGGCGAGCTCATAACCCTCTTCTGCTTGACTAAAACCCCCAACACTTCCCAGCTGGACTCCCAAAAGCACATTGGCCGGGATTTAAACCTTCAGGTTGTATACCGGCGCAGACGTTCAAAGAATTTTCTTCTCAGGTGTGTCAATGATCTTAACTCCCAACGGGATTTGATTATGACGTCGTCCACGTACACTCTCAATTCTTTGTGAATCATGTTCCATGGAAAATATTCGTCATTGCTCTCATGTTAAGTAGCACCGCCGGCGGTCGTGAGGCGAACGGCATTACCCTGTATGAACACACCCCAAGGTGTGATGAAGGCCGATTTTTTCCGCGTCTTCTTCAATCCATCAAAATTTGGTTATAACACCCGAACATCCACAAATGACTGCATTAATGTTTTGTCACCGTTGTCAATCAAAATGATGATTTTTGCAACTGAAACTATCCTTTGGACTAGCCTTGTTGGCTCACTGTAATGCAACGACAAATCCTGAATTTTCCCATCTTTTTTTGGCCGCCCGATAAGAACTTGGCCAACTAGTTTGGATATTGCGTTACTTCTAAACATCGAGACCTATCTGCTGGTGGTTATTTCTTCTTAATCTTCAACTCAATTCAGGCTTGGAATTTCGAGTCTTTTGCTTCACTGGTTTCTGAACCCTGTTGATAGGCAGCTTATGAGACACTACATCAGTACTCAACCCTGCATGTCACCGACTTCCCAAGAACACATCACGTATTCGGAAGCGACAACCAGATCTCCTTCTGAATTTCTTCAGATGAGTGCTGATTCTTACCTCTTTGGCATATTCTGAAATCTCAATTCACGTCTCTGTCCTCCAGATTCGGTTTAATGTTTGATTCTTGAACTGTCGAAATTCTTTCGGCTGGCCACATAGCCCCGGTTCTCCACTTTCCCCATCGCTGTGGTCTTCGACCTCGGTGTCATTGCCTCATTTAGCTATACATGACATTACATTGTCGTTTTGTAATTTACGCTACTGAAAATCATAAAACAACAAAAGTTGGAAGTAAAATATAAAACACGCATTAAATAAACAAAGTCAAATAAGAAGGCTTCATTAAAAAATCGATCAAAAATTCAAACATTGGTCATGGCACTAGGCCATGTCCGCCTTTAACATCATATAAAAAATTCAACTCAAGAAAATGCAGAAAGGGTGGTCTCGGGCCTCTTCGGACGACCACCGATTTTGATATGCACAAAAATAACTACACTGATACTCCTTTCTACCATAAGAGTTCGGAACATCATGATTGGCGTGGACGTCCAATTCAGCAGCATCTCCCCTGGTTCAGCGGCACGATCCAGCTGGCTCAAGCCTCTTCCTCGATGAGGGCATTGATCTTTTTTCCCCCCTTTAGAAAATTGTCACAGATTTCCTTCCCTCCATCGTCTTCTCAGGCTCGTCATGCTCCTTGACTGGAAGGATGATAGAGATGCTGGGATCGTCTTAGTACACCTTGATCCTTTTTTCCTCTTCATCTTCTATCATCATCTGTGGGGATGTACCTCCAAACCATACTTTGATCCTAGGCAGCAAGGGCCGGAACTGGCTTTTGATGATCCCCTGGGGCACTCATTCCAAATCCCAAACCTGGTTCTATCCGCTCTGCACATTACCGTGGCGATCATTTTGTACCACGGCCGCCTGGGGTCCTGCGGGGCTAAGCCCCTCATCGGTGGTATTTACTCAACTCCACCGTTGTGTAGAAGTCTAAACCTTGCGGCGTCTCGTTCAAGACCCTCACTTGCTTTCTTTCCCGATTGTCCCTTTGTCCCATGAATAACCATTTCTTCATTTTTTCCACACCAGTTTATCATTTGGTTGAGAGTGGAGGGACGGCTAACTTCCCGCGTGAAATGAATGGCCTTCTTCCAACAGGAGGTTATCCTGGTTTCGAATGTCCAAACCACTGGAACTTGCCTCGAAACTCCGCGGGGCCCATTTGGTGTCCTTTTCACAGCTCCCAACGTGTCTCTCTACACCCCTTCGAATGCGTTCTCACATTGAGCCCTGGTTTTGCTCCAACTTTCCGAGGTCAAACCTCGCTGCTTCCTGTGACAGGGGCATATGTTTCAACCAGATCCTCCGTCTACCATAACACGTTGATGACTTCTCCTCGCACATATCACATTGATTGTAGAGCTTTGTCGTTGTGCCCTCCCTTCGGCGTGGCCGTATGTCATCATTCGCAGAACTGATGCGGTGTCCTGAATGACCTGGTGAATCATAGAAGCTACATATGTGTCCTCTAGGGCTTCTCATCAAGCCTTCTGTGGGAACAGGCTCATCATCAGGCCCACCATACCGAAATTTGGCTTGAGTCTTCTCCAAGTGCTTTACGATGGAGAGTCTTGGACTGCTTCTCCTTTCTCCTCCAGCACTCCCTCAGCTCTGCTTCGCTGATCGGTCTCTTATGCATGATCTTTCTTTTGTCCTCCGAGAGTCAAGCTCGTCAGGAGTTGTAAACAGCCTTCCGATCTAGTCATGCCTTGATCCACGGCCGTTTCTATAACGAACTTGGGCTTGGCGAGATTCTTTTGCGCGTGCACCAGGCAACCAGCCTTTGCAGGTGTCAGAATGACGACTCTTGGGTCTTTTCCCTGATTCCCTGACGCTTTAAAGAAGCGACAGCCCTTTCCAGTCTTCCTGAACAACAGGAGAATTCTTTTGGCTCATGCTCATCTTCATACAGTTTCTAATCATGTTGACGTTTCCCACCCCCTGATTTGGCACGGTTTCGTGTTGACCGTTTGGTGCCGATGCTGAAAGGATACCATCTTCTGTCAATCAAGTCCTGGATCTTGTGCTTGAGATTGATCAGTCCGTCATGTATCATGTCAACACTGTTGGAATGATAAGCACATCTCTGCTCCGGTCTGTAGAATCTTGATTGACATCCACGGGCTTGGGCCCACAGGATGGATGTATCCGTCCGCGGCTACTCTTTCGAACAAATTTAGTTCTCTTTCATTCAGGCAATCGGTGAAGCTTCTTGTGAAGGGCTTTCTCTCAAACTGGGGGGAGGGGAAACATACCCGCCCGGCTGAGGGGGAGGGACTTTGTTGGTATGCGGCGTTTGATCGTGGAGCTGGGTTCTGGGGTAGAGATTTGTTTGGTGGGTTTGGCATTGGGGCTTGGTAATTTGGATGGGGTCTTTGATATGCTGGGGGTTTTTTTGTATTTGATATGCGTGATACGGTGCTCGATAGCTTGGCTGTACAGTTAGGCGCACTAGGAAGCGACTTTGGGTAATGGGGAGGACTTGATAGCTTGGGTGGTAAGTTTGATATGTGGAGGGAAATTTTTTGGGGAATCGGGGGTTGATTCTATATTATAATATGGGCATCTGGATAATGGGGGTCAGCATTGTAGTGGCTGGAGTTGATTTGAGTGTGGATGGTAAGGCTTGATGAGGCTTTGATGGAGGATTGGAGTGGCCTTGGGGCGTGTTACGTTTCTGGGGATGTTTCTCTTCCCCCGTTGAGATAAGCGTTAACCTCCTCCTCTTTCTCCTTACCAGTCCGGAAGACCCAGGCTATGCAGACACTCGGGCTATCTTCCCTATCTTCAGTCCCATCTTCGATGTCCTCACCTACGTTTGACTATCTCGGCGAACTTGGTCGCCTGATTAATAAGATGACTCCTGTCATACTACTACTCGTCTCCTGCAAAAAAAAACCCGATTGACACCTCTACCATCTCTCCTTCTCTGTCATTTTGGGAGCCTCACCTCGCTGCATCCTTTCCTCCATCTGTACGTGGGCGGTGGAGGGACTCTCGCTATCTTTCTGTGGGCTTCTGCTTCATCTTCTCAAGGAGTACCGATCAGGACTATCCTCGACGTTGTACGCCAAATTTGTCGATGAACTCCTTGCCCGTGCGCTCCAACTGGGCCATTGTCGAAGTCTCGTGGGATGTGAACCACTCCAAGGGGCCTCACCGCACATGCTTCGGCTTAACAACCTCATCAGCAACGCTTCTCGTTTTGCCAACTCCACGAGTTGGTCGCAGTACGCTCTTAATTGCCTGGGTTGTCCCCCCCTGGCGCCCCTCCCGAGGTATCAAACTTCGGGATCTGAAACCCTTCAGGTAGTTTCAAGTCCTGGTGGATGCATAGTCTGCGTATCTTTAATCGCCCCTCCATTCTCCTCTTTCCTTGCTCCTCGTAATGGTCCAACTCGGAGCCGTGTCACCTCATGCTCGCCGGGACACGTGACTTGAAATGTGGTTCTTTTTGGGTAGGGGTGAGCTATGGAAGGGCTTGGGACGGTTTTGTGCGGTTTGGATAGTTTTGCGGATAATTTTGGGGGATTTGTATTTTTTGGGTTTAAGTGGGGATGCGGTGTTTGTGAATTGAAGCGGTGGTGGTGGGATTTTGGGTTTGATTTTGGGGTCGTGGGGCTGTTTTGAGTATTTTGCGGTGTGGTGTATTTGTGGAGATTGTTTGGGAGCGGTGAGGGGAGTTTTGATAGTGAGACCGACGATCTTGGGGTTTTGGGGTTGTCATAAAAATTTCCTACCACCCGACGGTTTGTGCACGGGTGTCCGATGGACAGTGCTGGGTAGGATCCGATTTGGGACGAGGGAAGTATTAAGGAGGTCCTTGCATCTCGAAAGTTGGGGCCGAATCCGGGCGAGGAGTGTCTTGCCTCTGTTTCATCTTCTACCCTCATGTCACGTATTTTGCTGCATCAGCTGCGCAATAAGCTCATTCTGCTCTGCCACGGTGGGCTGAGCCACCACGACGTCTGTGAGGCTGACTTGTTCATTGTTGTCTTTCATGTCTGTATTTGTGTTTGGTCCGGGGAAGGAATCTGCGGGACCTTTTGATCTGGTGAAGTAGGGATGATCTGCCAGCTTTATCGACACAGATCAGTAAAAGGTACCTGTGAGGAAAAAACAACTCAAAGGCAAATTTGTTAGTGCATATCCGGAGTACAAAACGCATAATATCGCACATAAAACAGATAAACACACAAGTCGCTTTGTTTGAGGATATCTTAACCCACGAATGAGGACGGAAATATATTCTGAACAAACAGGAATTTGTTTGTTTTGACGTCATCTCGGGAAAGCTGAATCACGTTGAGCTATGGTCTTCTTGTAGCTGCTTTTCGACATATGTTGATCTTATCTTCGTACCTCCGAAACATGGAGGAGAATGAAGATTTTTGGTGATAGGGGCCGGGCCGGGAAGGCTGCCTACGTATCTCACGGGGAGAATTCAGTTCTAACGTAGTTCGGATTTTGGGATGAAAAATTTTCATTCATTCTTTCACTGCGATTACAAGGGAATTGGAAAAACAACAGTGAAATTGTTAAGAAGACACATTTTGGCAATTTCTTGTCTTGTGGCTGCTTTAATCCTTTCCTTCAGACAGTCGAAACGGAGCTTGTAGACGATTTTCTTCTAAATCATCGCCTCCTCATTACTCGTCACACCGGGGTGACGCACTGTTTATTGCTCCGATCAGCGGTCGAGGTATTTTCCGTCCTTCAGTTGCTATGGGTCGCCGATTCCTCGTCATGTGCCGCACTTCTGGCGACACACGGCAGTCCAATATCTATCTTCGCTTCTCTCTCTCTGCCTCGCCTTTCCTTCGTATCTCCAAACAAGCAAGTTCAACCTTTCCCTTAGCTTTTCGATTTCGCATCTCCACCTCCTTCTTCTCTTCTGTGACGCCATCTTCATCCAAGTGTGACCGCAGCGTTGTAATCGCACGTGGTCCGTACACTTTAAGTCCCTCTCCTTAATCTTTCTGAATTTCTCGAGTGACTCGCGCTCGATCTTTGCTGCGCAATTCCTCTTGGTGATCTCCGTCTGGACATTCTCTTTTGCCTTATCCCTAGCGGTGCTTCAACTTTCAAGATGACAAGAGCGGGATTTTAGGATTTGTGGTATGTTATACGGACTTTTGAGTGAGAAACTTGAGACTAGAGAATTTATGGTCGGACATTTTTAATAGTGGCTTGTTGAAATACTCCTTTTGAATTTTGCTAGGAGTGGTGTTTTATGATATCCTCATTCAAAGCCAACGTAGCACATAAGCATGTGTAAAAAATACCATAATTTAATTTTGCGTCCTAATATCATGGCATGGGGACCCTTTTGTGCCAGAGGGTAGGCCTAGCGCATTCGAATGATGTACTTTGAATTTAAAAACCAAATTAAAAATGATTCCCCCCCCAAAATAATACTTAATAATGAGTAAAATGTTTCGAAAAGAGAATAGACGAAACCCACGCAGGGTCTATTTTCAGAAAGTGCTATAATATCAGGCCCACGCGGGGCAAAATATGCGAATACAACAAAGAAACACCCGCGCGGGCGATGTCCACTATGCCTTTCTCCGGAGGGTCCGTGCGCCCGTCCGTCGCCTTTCTGGTTTTTGTGCTGTTGGAACATGTACCTCAGCATCAACATAAAAAAACTTCACACCCAGATGACTTTTCTTCCAGACTCTCGTTCTGTATCCTCGCGTCGATGTTCTGCTGGATCCAGTTGTCGAACTCGTCATACCCTTGCTTCACAGTCTCTCGATCTCGTCGAGTTGCCCTCTTCAAGTGCGTCTTGATTTCTATTAATTTTGGGCATGGACCTCATTAGCCTCCTCCTTTAAC
The DNA here is from genome assembly GCA_027704765.1 of Solanum habrochaites. Classification (NCBI taxonomy): domain Eukaryota; kingdom Viridiplantae; phylum Streptophyta; class Magnoliopsida; order Solanales; family Solanaceae; genus Solanum; species Solanum habrochaites. Next base: position 5,426,578 of record JAKWJA010002491.1, read on the forward strand.
TTCGCAACTCGGCCACTGCTTGGCCTCTTTGTCTGTTACCGCTGCGGAAAGCTACGCGGAATCTGAAAGGAGATCTTTTGTATCTCTTTTCAACCATGCTTTGTAACCTTCGTCGTATCCACCCAAGCGTTGAAATCGTCAGGAGCGATATTGTTTACGCCTATGCCTGGCTTTCTTTTCTTGTTTTCCATTCTCGTGAGAATCTCTTGGCGTCGTCTAATCGTCGTCCCCACGTCTTACACTAAGCGCCGTAATACGCTCTCTGGGCACGGTCTGTCTTCTTGATCGAACTGTCGCCAGACTCAGAATGGCGCGGTAAGGGCGAATTCCTCGATGCCCGGTAGGTGAAGCACGAGCACAAGACTTCGACTTTCCTACGACAACTTCTTGGGAATGAGGCGGTCGAGCAATCCATTGGAGGTCCTCTTCTCCTTAACTCGGAGAAAATTTGGGCCATCTCCCTCTCGTTCTCCGATTGTTCCTGGTTTGCCCAGAATAGTAAGTCGTGTAGGTCTTTGAGGTTTTCTTGTTTCGAGAGTGTGCAATTCTCGGTTCCACAGCACTTCGCCAAGTGACTGAGAATCCACCATTGGAGGAGCAGAGTACAAACCCTTGAAAGGACCGATTTCCCTCTTTGCACTTGCCCAAAGCGCATATAGGTCCGACATATGACCGGAGCTACGGAGTAGTCCTTTCGTCGTTCCTGATTCTCGTACCCTTTGAGACAGGCGTCTGGACATTGTTATAACTCTGGTGTTGATTCTCGCAGGTCGGGCCGTGCGGGGAAAGACCATTGTTCCCACAAGGCTATGGTAAACGTCCAAACGGGCTGCGCTCCGTTCCAACGCCCTGTAGGAAATCTATTCTCAATTATACGCGGCATAGAAACTCGCGTGGTCCGAATCTGACTTAGAGATCTCTGAACATTATGTGGAATCTTGACAACCAACTAAGTGAAATCCTTTCTTAGTCCTAACCAACTGAGATGTTTCACGGAAGTTTTGTTGGGGATAACACGTCCTCTTGTTTTCGGTCTCTTCTTCTAGGCTCGGCCACGGTGTCTATGTCAATCCCTATCCCTCTCTTCTAATGTAGGGGTAATTTCGGCCGTCTCCGAAATGGAAACCGCTTCTATGGCTGTCCCAGTATCCTGTAGAACCTCGATCAACTCTTGCCAACCGTCCATGTTGATTAGCCTCGGTTAAGGCCCCACGTATTTGTTGAGGGTCCTCCTATGATCTCTCCGTCTAAGTCGTTGTGCCACATTGTTAGTTGGGTGGCGCGGATGACAGTTGAATTTGGGGAAGCTTTCCATACCTTCTGCAAAAAGAAACCCGTTAGAATTTTGCCCCTACCCTCCCAATTTGGTTTTTCAACATACACTTTCGATGTCAAATACTATGATTCGTCATGAGGTCGAAGACCTTAGACCGCAATTTTTGTGGCGTTATTCTACTAAAATGGACTTAACTCCTTGGGTATTAGTCGTCCTAGGCTTGTATTCCTATTTTGGTTTTTGGTTCGCTTCTAACTTAGGCTTTTCTAAGAAATTGTTTTCAAATAGACGGTTTCCCGAGTCGGAAAAACATCGGGGTGTAGACTATCGAATACGCCGGATGACCGCATTCCGATATTATATTTGATACTCCGAAATAAGTTCTTTGGGTATTTCTGAGAGCAGATCTCGCGGTAAGCCGCTTACTCTTCGTTTCCTAATGCAACATTTGCGCGTTTGGGCTGAATTTAAGCCATGAGAATGCAAACTTCTGTCTAAACTAAAAAATTTAAACAATTAAAACCGTTATTCAAATAAGTTAGTCTTTAAGGTTAGAATCCTCTCGTATCCCCAGCGGAGTCTGCCATTTCTGTTTAATCGAAAATAATTTCCGAAAAAACGAAAGATTTTGTTTTATTTTAAAGTATTTTTCGACTTTAGGAGTCGCCACTTAATTTTTGTAAGAAAAATCAAGAAACTTTGTTTATTCTAAACAACTTAAACAGAAAAATTGTTTTGAACCTTTTAAGGGTTTAGATTCTTATTGTGTCTTTAGTGAGGTGTTGAAGGCACCTAAGACGCTCCGTGTAAATACGATTTTCGCCGGGCGATTAACTATTGACTATTGTTTTTTTTTTTTGGTTTAAAACTTTTGTCAATTTTGAAGTGTGAATTTTATTATAATTTTAACTTGGACACATTACAGTCTTGAATACTTATCGTTACCTTGCAATTTTTGCTAATCCGTTTTCGAAGTTACACTTCTTAATTTTTTGCCTAGCAACCTTTCAAATATTGTAATATTTATTGTTTTTTAAGATTCCAGATTATCTTTTAAACCCCTTAAGCTTTAATTCTAAAGCAAACTTGAAATTTGAAATTTTCTTCTTTTTTTTTTGTATTATTATTATATTTTATTTAAAAAAATTCAATTGAATTTTTTAATCGATAAAGCGAAAAGGTGTTCGCTTGGTTATAGTTTTCTATCCTAGACTAAGTTATAATCAACAAACAAGTAGTAAACGAGAATAAGGAGAGGGGGAGAGAGAGAGAGATTTTTATAGGTCCAAACTCCGGGTTCTGTTCGCCTTGACCAAGTTTTTGGACCCCACCGGCTGTTTTGGTTTGTTTTGACCTTTAGTAACCCCTGTCCTAATCTAAAAAAGACCTCAAATAAAAATATTGAAAACAAAAGGCGACAAGGGGCTTAGCCCATTACCAATATACAAAGTAAAATAAATTAAAGAAAAGTCTTCTAGTCCTCATCTTTCACTTCCATGACCCCTTGTCTTTCTACACTTGCTCGTTATGGAGATGGATTGACTCAATAAAAGTTTCATTCTTCAGACTCCCCAAATATGAGGAGAAGCGTTTATACGACTCAAGCAAGTTGCATGCACAAAGATAGCAACAATTATTAGTATCTCATATAAACGAAACTGAGATAATGCGAGATGAATCAAGACAACATCCCAAATAATTACCACAACATGGTCACAGCCTATACATAGGTGACTAATGAGATACAAATTCTAATAAATCTACAACACTCTAGTCCAAGTAGACACGTATACCACTAGCACCGGCCGCCACCATTTAATAATGCTTTAATAAGAAGCCATCTGACCTTGAATTGTAGATGATCAGCTAATTCATATCAAATATGCAAAGAAATGAAAACTTCGATGCCACATATTGATATTAAAAGCGAATTGATCTTTTAAAAACCAAGAGCATAATTCCTAACCACAACTATAATATATGCTACAGAGAGCAAGCCACAACCTTCCTATGAGCTAATACAAAACAAGGAGATAAATGAAAGAAAAGCGTATTTGCCGAGGCAGAGGAGATAGTGAGATTAAGTTGATAGGGGGATAGGAGAGTAAGTTGATGGGTAATGATAAAGGGGGAAGTAGTTGAGTGTTATGCGGGGTAAGATAGGGCGGAGTGGTGGGGGTCTTGAATGGATGGTACGGAGGATAGTTGGGGGTAGTGTGAGGGTGGGGTATGATGAACTCGGGGGTGGTTGTAGGTAATAGTGGAGTTTGGGGTGGGTTGAGAAGGAGGATGGGGAGCAGTAAAAACATCCAAGAACGCGATATACAAACCATGACTAACAGTGACCACACGAAAAGACTCGGCCTATTTATTTGGAAAAAAGTGAACCGAGATACCCATTATCAGTAGAGGAAAATGCAATTATCAGACTATCATATGAATGACACTAATTTAAGAAGACAATACATGTTCAACAATGATTACACCCACATTACTAATTTTCATGTAGACATAATGATGGATAAAATCAACAGAGCCCTGCCCCTATTTACTAAAATCCTGGAGACTGGACAAAGAGGCCGGTTTCTTTCATCTACTCTAGCATTCCTCACTTGAGCAAAGAAGAGAGCCTACCATACAACACAAGACACCCAGTAAAGTTGACCTAAATATTCAGACGAGCAAATACGCATTGAAAGCCGAAATAAAATGGATAAAGAATCAACTTTCTAAAGGCGAATCTGTCGAGACAAACTAAACCATACCCAACTAAATCAATGACGTGTTTTAAGAACTCGAACTTGAATCATCTTTAGGCGGCACAAAATCTCAGACGACCGTAGTGGCACACAAACCTTCGAACAATCAACACGAACATCCATACAGGCAAAATTCTCAAATTTGGACTCCTCGATTCATTCTTTCACTTGGGGTGGAAAGAATGAAGGATGATGTCGAATGTTCGCAATCACTTCAAATACAACTCTATAAAGAATGCTCATAAGAAAGAAATACGAAACCATCTTCTTCGTTTTAGAGCCTAGCTCTAAACACAACCAAAACGAAGTTTTACTCAAATAACTAGACAAGAACACCTAGTTTGTATGACGAACAAAAACAAACACCAAATTCCAGCAAGCATACCCAGTGATGTAATCCCAAACATGTGATAACAACCCATTGAACGCCACACACAACAAAGAAAAAAACACATGAGAAAGAAATTTCTAATCCTCAATCCACCGCATTTGACCTCGAGAAGAGAAAGAAGATTACACAATAAGTGTTTACCTGTTGAGGAGCAGCGACAGGGACGGGCGAGCGAGCACTTCTTCGTCACACCACTCGATCACGAACGAACTTCCACCCTCTAAAATTTATCCGACTTTCTTAATTCTTTTGAAGCCAACAGTAGAGAAACCAAAGTGTTTCCAAAAAAAAACTCGCAATAAACAGAATAGCTCAAGTTTCTTTTCCAGAATTTCCCAATTTTTAACCCAAGAAATTTCAAAAAAAATCCAACCCTTTAACTTTTTCAACTCAAAACGCCAACCCCGTTTTTGAAGAGAGGTGGGGTTTTATATAGAAGCCACCAAACGAGGGTTTCAAATTTTGGCGGGATCGACGATTGCAACCCATTTCGAATTTGATTCAAAGTTCTCTCCGAATCTCAGGGCATATGCTGTCTTGATGCGTGAAGTCTCCCCATTCCAACGGAATAGTGACGAGGTGAACGACCCAATCAAATGGGCGTCCCTTGCGAGGCAACTTGGCGCGATCCTCGCGCATGCAGGAAGAGATACGGCGTCTGGCAAAGCTGTGATAGCCAGCCTGCCCTGCTGCGAGGCGTGCTGGCGAGGAGCTTGGGTGTACGCGTACTGAAGAGGAGAGGAGAGCGTACGCGTGAGGAGACGCGAGGAGAGGGGTAAGAGAGGGGAGGTTGTGCGTGAGGGAGACGCGAGGGTCGGGATTTCGCGTGGGGAAGTGGTTTCCGTTTATGGGCTCTGTTTCCGCTGCGTCCTTTTCTGGGTTGCTGGCGTTTTTTTTTTCTGTTCTGGGAATGGCGTGAAGAGGAAGGGGGAGAAGAAAGGGGAAAGGGGCTGGGTCGGAGTGGGTTTATTGGGTCGGGGCCAGGTCGGGTGAAAGGTGGGTGGGTTAGGAATTAAACTAGTGGGCTGGAATGATGGATTTGGGCCTGGGGAGAACTGGGCCTTGAGTTTGTGGGCTGTTTGGAATATTGGGTATAAGGTGGGCTGCTGGTGGAGTTAATTAGAATAGGGAAGGGAATTGGATTAATTAAATACGTAACTAATTAAAATGACGAATTTCGCGTTTACCAATTAACGAGCTTTTATTTAATAAAATAATTATTAAAAATCGTAAAAAGTGATTCAAACGCATAATTATAATTAAAATTAAACTACTTTAATAAAACATCTAAACGTATATTTCGATGGTTTTTTGAATAGTCCTAAGGTATACTACTTATATACATAATTACGTAGATATGTATATTACCTAAAACTTATGACAAAAGGTATTCGAAGTAACATAAAATTCATGTATTATATTATTATTCGTAAAATTTATAAAACTAATTAATTCAAACTATTTGGAAAATTTAGGAAGCTCGATAATTAATTTATACCGACGCGGTCCAAATTGGGTGTCAACAAAAATATGTTTTTAAAGTTGAAAATAACCCTAAAAAACAGCCAATAGTTGGGTATTTACCGTACCCAACTTATGATTTGTGTCTATTAATTTAAAAGTCAATTTTAAAAAATCAATTCAAACAACCTCTTAATTATTTGGTTATGATATTATTTTCAATTTTTTCCGGAGTTCAATTTTGGAGGCATAGAATTCTGAAAAAAAAATTATTTTCCTTTTTAAAAAAAAAATTAGAGTTTTTTTAATCTTTTTTTTACTATAAATTACTTTTAAAAATTCAAAAATAACTCTAATTTATCAAACACAATTTCAATTTTTAAATATTTTTTCACTTAATTACAAAAAAAAACCTTTTTCTCTTCTTATTTTCATAATGAAATACGACTAAATATCTATTTACAAATTATTTGATACTTAAAATAAAATGAAATATCTCAAAATAATAAATTTATAACGTCAATCAAACTGAGTAAAAGCAATGAAACAAGTACATTTAACGAGATGGAGCAATTGAAAAGAAGTTGACTAACTTGTATGATGTATTAACACCATTTATTAGTGATATAAAATGTGTGGACATGACTGTGTCTCATGACCAAAATAAACCAATGGTAATACTCCCCCTGGCTCATCTTTTTCCCGAAAAGTTGGAGTTACTCGGAAGGTAAGTAGTCCTACTTTTCATTTCAAGTTGAATCAAGAAAATAAAAACATGAGAACTTCTAGAAAAGGGTAACAAGATAAACTCTTTCGTTTTATTGCATGTATATAGATTTGATAGAAGGAAAAAACTCAAATATGCCATTGAAATTTGAGAAAAGACTTATTTATGTTACTGTTGAAATTTTGGTTCATCTATGTCATTTTCGTTTGAAAAAATGTTCATATTATTTGTTAACTGAAATGACACAAATGTTCTTATCGATTCTCAACCAGCTTTGAGAATAAATAACTCACTACGATTCTTTTTCTATTTCCCTATCATACTTTTAAGTTTTATGGATGACATAAATAAGTATTTTCTCAAAGTTCGATGTCACATTTGAGCCTTTTTCCTTTTAAAAATTAATTTAATTAATAATGTGGCAGAATCATAATTGACCATGTTCAAAAAATGATTTTGAAAAATCAAAAGTGTTTTCAACTAACAAATAATAGCATGGATGAGCGTTTTCTCAAATGAAAAATGGCATGGATGAGCGTTTTCTCAAACGAAAATGGCATAGATGAGCCAAATTTTTAAGGACAAACTACAAATTTCACATACTTTTATGGCAAAATTACAATGTATCCCTTAAAAGTTTATAATTACGGAAATTCCTCAAACGGATACATTAATAGAGGGTCCGGATACATTAATGATCAAACAATCAAAGTGTTGATACATTGAAAAGAGGGTCGGACACATGCATAGATACATTTAAAAGAAGGTCGGATACATGCGTTGATACATTAAAAAGAGTCGGATACATTAATGACATTTTTGACTTAAGAGAAAAGTAAGGGATTTTGAAGATTTATGAACTTATATGAGATAGTGATAATAACTGAGTATATGGTTATTTTCTTAAATTTACAGTAAATATCGTTTGAATAATCGAACTACACACAAATAGAGTTTATCAATTTTATAAACCAAAATGCAAAGCTTCAACGAATATTCCTCATCATTACAAATACAAACTATATAGGAAAACAAATTCGAGTTATGAGTTTTGACTGGGTCTATAGTTTATGCTAAGTTTTAAATTATTAATCAGAATAAAAAATTGTTTTCCTTTTTTTATTAAAAAAAGTAAATCAGAAATTAGATTTTTTTAGTAGAAGTTATTTATAAAAATTCAAAAGCAACTCTAATTTATTTCACGACCAAACACAATTAATTAAAAATAAAACCTTTTATTTTTTCCTATTTCTAATGAAATTAATTAAAAACTCTATTTCCAACTTGTTTGAACGTAAAAAAAATCTTAAACTAATGAAATTTATAACGTCAATCAATGAGTAAAGAAATAAACAAGTCGTTACTGGACGGATACTTGAAAGAAGGATGTGTTAAACATCATTTATTGGTGATGAAAAATGTGTGAACATGACTAAGTCTCAGGATCAAAATCAACCTATGGTCAATTTAGTTATTACTCCCTCGATTGTTCCTTTCATCTTTTTTTTCGAGGAGATGGAGTTGTTCAGAAGGTAAGTAGTTTTATTTTTTATTTCGATTTGAAATTATCAAGAAAGTAAAAAGATGGAAACTTTTAGAAAAGGGTAAAATAAAACTCTTTTTGTTTTATTGCATGTATATAGATTTGATAGAGGGGGAAAAATTCAAATATGTCATTGAAATTTAGAATAAGCTTATTTATGTCATCCGCTAAAATTTTGGTTCATCTATGTCATTTTCGTTTGAAAAAAGTTCATATTATTTGTAAACTAAAATCGCATAAATGAGATACATTGTTAACAAATGACATAAATGAGTATTTTCTCAAAGGTTAATGTCACATTTGAGTTTTTTTTCTTTTTAAAAAATTGTTTATTGAATGACGTGACTGAATCATAAATAACTACGTGTTAAAAATGATTTTTAAAATTAAAAGTATTTTCCACTAATAAATAATGGCATGAATGAGAGTTTTCTCAAACGAAAATGACATGAATGAACGTTTTCTTAAACAAAAATGGTATAAATTTGCCAAAATTTTAATGACTATCATATATGCGCCTTTTCTCAAACTTTAATTTCATATTTGAGGAGTATGAAATTTAAAAAAATTCTATAATTTAGTGATTTTAAATAAAATATATGTATAATATATTAGAAATGTCTTTAAAATTTTGTCATCTTGTACTATCATGATATCATTACCATAACAGAGGATATGAGTATATTGTGTGTGTGTCTGGGGTAGAATACTTTTGTTACAATTAAATATGTTACCTCATTTAAATATTTTTGTTACACTTAAATATGTTACCTCATTTAATTATACATATTAGCCTTATTAAGTCTAAAATTTAAAATTGTTTCAATTCAAATTAATGAATCTAATTAAAGGAGATAACATATTTTATGTGATTAGCTTATCTACGTATATATAACAAGAACTTGAGAACACTCACAAAAACTATTTCAAAATCTAAAGACATAAATATCTAATACAATATTAATCATGTGTTTAATATTCAATTAGAATATATCGTAATTTGAGTATCTAAATAAAGTTTATTAATATATTCAAAGCGTTATCAATATATTCTACCAACATATATCATTGAAAGTAAAATAAAAAATATTATAATTAAAAAGGTAATAACTCCCATTGTTTATTTAAACTATGTGAACATTAAATTGCAATAGAGTAAAGTATTACACTTTCAAACTTTTATCACCCGAAAAGTCACCCAATTATTAACACTATTTAACAAAATACAAAGTATATTATTTTATTCCTTCCAAGCTTTCATGCTGAGTCACAGACAGCACCTCGAAAAGCACAGGCGAGCCAGTCGAGGACCGCGGTGAGGAACATATCAACTCTAACAAAATTGAAAGATATATTAAACCCTTTTCCCATTAAATTAAAAAACATGACTTGATAAGTAATTTTAATTAAATGAGTAACACTCAACAATTTCCTTGATTGTTCCACCCACACTGTTTGATTTTTTCTTCACATAACAAAGTCAATCATACTCTATTTTTTCTTCTTATATAAGAAAAACAAAATTCAATCTTTCAAAAGGAAGAAGAACTCAATTGCTTCATCGTAAAATCGATGGAGATTTTAAACTCAATAGCCACTGTTATTACAATAGCCACGGGACTGGTTGTGTTTGCGAAAACGATCAATGACAATCGAAATCTTTTCTCTGAGCTCAAGAGAGTGTTATCAACTAAGGTAATAATGGTGATCAACGAATCTGATGAACTTTATGAAGCTGTTGAGATATATTTGAGCAACAATATGTCTCCCAAAAGATGTAGAATCAGAGTACGTACGACGGAGAATGAGAATAATCCGATCAAAATCACATTGGAACATAATGAGAAGGTTAGGGATTATTATGATGGCCATAAATTCAAATGGATTTGGTTACAATCTGAGGTGAAGTCCTTTAACCTTATTTTTCGAGAAGAAGACTATGATTATGTCCTTCAAACTTACTTGCCTCACATTAGGAAATATCAAAAACACAACTGAATTATCGCTTTATTGCGAATTTCTACATCTTTAACTATTAGTTGTTTCCTTTTCCTACTTAAATTATTACCATCAACTATTAGTTGACCCCTTTTCCTATTTGAACGATGGTGATAGTTCAAGTAGAAAATGGAAACAATTGATAGTTGAACACTCTGTTTGGATGGTTGTTAAGTATTGTTTCATAATGTACTGTATTGTATTGTATTGTATTGTATTGTATTGTATTGTATTGTATTGTATTGTATTGTATTGTACTGTACTGTACTGTATTGTATTGTATTGTATTGTATTGTATTGTATTGTATTGTATTGTATTGTATTGTATCGTGTTGTATCGTGTTGTATTGCATTAATGAAAATAATGTTTGGATAAATTGTATTGTTCCCCCCTCGTTATATAGTGTCACACATCAATAATTTGAATGATAAACATATTGGAAAAGTAGGGTAGACGTAGAGTTGCAATGATAATATAAGGTAAAGGATAAAGTAAGATTATTAAGTAATAAGAAAAAAATGAAAAAAAAAATATATTAAGGTAACAACGCGATGAGAGTTTTCGCCGTTACCTATCAATGAATTTAGACGATACAACACAATAAAATTTAAGTAACAATCAACACAAACATTGTATTTCGCTAAAATTACAATACAATGGATAACAACCAACCAAACAAGGTGGAAATGCGCTTAATAATGCCTCCCTCCTTACTCCGCTGGTGTCGCCCCTGCGCGCCTCCCTGCATCGTTCCCCTGTGAAATTTGAGCAAAATGCTACTCGGTTGGGTTCGCTGTGAAACTTGGCGTGCAAATATGATACTTCGGTTGTGTTATATGCAATTCTCATGGCCTACAGAAGCCATAAAATATGTTAGTCAAAAATTACTCAAAATTTCTATTATACATTTTTCATTTGTTTAAGATTGAGGCATAGTTATTAACTTATCACGGTTTGGCAATTTTGCTTTTTAAATTGTGACTTGAAAAATTGGACTGATTTGGATTTATTGTAGTAAGTACGGAAAATAATCAAAATTACACTCAAAACTACCTTTGTTGTCTATGTTTTGGATCACAAATATCCTTAAAACATTTTGAGATGAAGGAATTTTTTCCATCTTGGACTATCGGGATTCGTGTCAACTAAATATCTTTCTATCAATAAATAGATTTATTGAAAAATATCAGCAAACTGCAAGCGAGTTGGCACATATTCGCACCAAAGATCTCCTTGAGCGACTTTATCACGAACATAGTAAAAATCCACATCAATATGTTTGGACTGATCATGAAACACTGGATTGCGAGTCATATACATAGAGCTAACATTGTCACACATTACACGAATTGGTTCACGAAGATACACACCGAGCTCAGAAAGAACATGTTGAATCCAAGTGGGTTCAGCAACAGTGCAGGCAATAACTCTATACTCCGCCTTCAGTAGAAGATCTAGAGACAGTAGGTTGCTTTGTCGCAAGCCAAGATATAAGATTAGAGCTCAAAAATACTGAAGATCCAGTAGTGGAACACCGACTATCTGGGCAACCAACCCAATCAACATCAGAATAGGCCACCATTGTAGACGTGGATGATTATGCGCTCATAAAAAGACCATGTGTAATCGTACCTTGCAAGTATCTAAAAATACACTTCACCGAGTGTAGATGAGTGGTACGCGAAGAGCATGAATAAATTGAGAGACAACACTTGTAGCATAAGCAATATCAGGACGAGTCAAAGTTAAATGTTGAAGTGCACCTACCAAGCTCTAATATTCAATAGGATCTGAAAGCAATTCACCATCCACAAGTGAAAGAGAAGTTCGAGAAGCAAAAAGGGTATGAATGGGCTTGCAAGTGTGCATATGAAACTTAAGAAATAAATCAGATACATATTTTTGTTGAGATAGATGAAGGCCAGTAATGTACGAGTAGCATGGACACCAAGAATAAAGTAATGGATATCACCAACATCTTTCATGGAAAATTGACGTGAAAGACACTCAATGAGATCATCAACTAGAGAAACATGACTTCGAGTAAGGATAATATCATCAACATAGAGTAAAGGTGGATGAAGAAGAAGCAGAAGCAGCCGTATGTGGACTCGACCTGCCATGAGACGTCCCAATAGAGGAAGATGGATCAAGAGACTGAACCGCAGGATCATTAGAACCTGAAGACGTAGAAGAATGAGATGAATCTACAAGAGAACTTACAGAGGGAAAAGGACAGTATGTGACTCACATGAGTTTAAAGGTGAAACAACTATAAGAGGTTCAAAATAAAGAGACGGAGATATATGGTCATGAGATAACTCAGAATATGGAAAGGCTAACTCATGAAAAATGACATGAAAATTAATGTTGACACGACTTATTTTTGGTTCCAAACAACTGTATCCTTTATACTTAGAAGCATAGCCTAAAAAACACAACGAACTGAACGAGGGTCAAGTTTATTTGAAGTTCGAAAAGATACATATGGAAAACATTCACAGCCGAACACCTTGAGAAAATTATAATCTGGAGGAGTTTGAAAAGTCTCAAATGGAGAAATTCCATGTAAAACTGGTAATGGTAACCTATTGATTATGTAAACTGCATAAAAGGCATTTGAGAGAATGGTACACGTCATCTCAAGGATATGTCGATGCTTCCTTTCTGCAATCCCATTTTGTTGGGGAGTGTTAGGACATGACTTACTAAATATAATACCAAAATTAGAAAAGTGTGAGGCCATAGCCTTGTTTTTGAACTCCCCACCCACATCACTTTCAAAGCTTTTGATTTTAGTGTTCAAGCTATTTTCCACTAGTTTTTGAAAGGCACAAACATGTATAAAAACTTCAGATTTATGTTTCATGGGATGAAGCCATGTAAATCATCAATAAAAATAACATAGTATAGATATCCTAAATAAGATAGAACTGGTGACTGCCAAACATTTGAATGAACAATCTCTAAAAGAAAAGATCTACAATGTTCAACTAAATGAAACGACAACTGATATGCTTTTCCTAAGCGACAAGAAACACGTACATTATTCTGAAAAAGATTGAGCAAACGAATGGAATTATTTTCTCTAAGACTCGAGCTCTATAGTGACCCAAACAACAATGTCATACGTCTCCTGATTGTCGTAGAGCAACTAAAGCTTGACAAGGAGAAAATGCTGACTTAGAGGAAAGAGGGTATACATCGCCTTGAATGAGAGTTTGACCCAAGGCTTTTTCCTTAATAGAAACAGAATACAAGTCAATATTAACAACACAATACTATCCTTACATAACTTTTTGATTGAAATTAAGTTACTCCCTCCGTCCCATTTTATGTAACAACATTTGATCGAGCACAGAGTTTAAGAAATAATAAAGACTTTGAAATCTTACCAAATTGTCTTTCAAAAAAGTAAACTCATTTTTCTCTCTTCTCGTAAATGTATTAGAGTACTATCTTTAAGATTAAGTGAAATTGGATATACCAAGTATGACTAATATTGAGTAACCCCAACCAAATCAAACATGATTATGGTCAGTAATGGAGTTTAATGCAAATGTTGCAGAGTCTAAGGTACCAAGTAGCATCATACGTTTCACGAATGGACATGGTTGCAAAAGACTTCGGAAGAACATTAGCAACAAAGGCATTATTAAACATATTAGTGCATTGTAGAGCAGTATGGCCGAGAGATCCACAAATTTGAAAAATTATAGTTATGGATGAGAACCAAGCACACCCCTAGAAGGTGAATTAGTACCTACAAAATATGAATTATAGGAGACAGAGTAAGTACCACCATTACGTAACGGTGGTTGTCCAGTTGCACTAATGCAAGTATTATGGTTGCTAGAGTTGATTCGTGGTTGCTGCCCACGACCACCAAATCCACAACCTTTGCCACCACAATCACGACTTTTGAAAGAAGATCGACCTCGGCCATGATTAGAAACAAATTGAGAGTCAAGAGTCTTGAGTAGTTTTAGAAACAGTCAAGGCTTCGATTAGTTTTAGAAGAAGAAAAAAGATCAAAGAAACCCCAGATTTTGGGCAACCAAAGCTTGATGCAATAGAATTCGCAAGTCAAGTTACTTGAAACGCTGCAACATTTGCTCATGAAGTAAAAGTTTGGTGGGAAGCTCTTCAAGCGATGATGTAATGATGCCAACCAAGGTATGATACTCTTTTTCAAGACCGAGTAAAACATGATCAAGGGACGGGTGAATTAATTGATGCTAGAGAATCAACTATTTGCTTGACATTGAATTAATTAGATGGATTTTTGGCTATCTGATACCATGAGAATGTATTTGTGAATAGCAGAAGGAAATCAACGAGCCTGCCTTTGTTTATCTATATATATAGAAAATCATGTAAAAATATACTTACACATCCTAATAAGAGTCTAAGAGTTCTAATACTATGAACAAGAGAGATCCTAAATATCCATTAAAATAGTATTTTTGCAATAGGGTCTCGCAAATAAGGATAGTTGGGGCACCCAAAAAAGGAGAACTGGATGAACCTGCGAAAAGAAGCGGGGATAGCCCGTGCACTTCGTGCACTTATCTTATTGTCAGCCTTAACTCCCCTCATTTTATTTAATCCCATTGTTGGGTGTCTCAATCATGAACTCACTGTCTAGTGGTGGTTTTTGAAATATTTGCTTTTAGTGATTTCTCATTTTAAGCTTATTTTTATTTTAGAAATATTTTGGATACATATGAAGTTTTTTTTTTTTTGTAAAACTGAACAATGTACAAAGAAATTACTTTTTCTTTTAACTTATAAGTCACTACAAAAAAAGAATTTTTCAAACACCTTTCATTTGGTATGAAATTATTTTCACTTTTTTCAAGAGTTCAATTGTCGGGAGGAAAAATATTCTCTATTCCCTCCCACCTCTGCATCGCCCCAATTCCGATCCCATGCGTGCACTATTCCACTCGGACTCCCACCATTTCACCCCTACACCTCTTCCCAGGGTCACTACAACCCTTTCTCCTTCCATTTTCTCCAACGAAAAGGAGGAACCAAAGAAAGAGAGAAAGCTGGCGGGAAAAATGGGTTTCCTGTGTAAATGGTGGGTTCGACAAATATTAGAGTTGTTGTTACTTTGTTAACATGAAAGTACTAACAAAAATTTAAAAAACTTCTAAAATTTATTTATGCCAAATTACAAAGTTCAATTTTATAATATCATTTTTCACTTAAAACAAAAACTTTTTTTTACTTATTTGCAGAATAAAATAATAAATATGGGACAAGTACATTTAACTAACGAAGTAATTGAAAAGAAGTTGATCGGTGATGAAAAATATGTGGACATAACTAAGTCTCATGTTCAAAATCAACATTTTTTTCCAAGAAGATAGACTTGTTCGAAGATAAATAATTCTACTTTGAATATTAAATTTATGAGTTCAAATTATCAAAAAAAAAAAAAAAGATTTCTTAGACTTCAAAGAAAAGGGTTTTAAACCCAGGAATAAAAAAAAAAAAAAATTCCTCAAATTTAATGCACTATAATAAATTTGAGTAATACGGATTTTATATTTTTTAGTTGATTTTTTAAATAAATATGTATATAATATATTAGAAATATCTTTTAAAATTTTATGGTCTCGTACACGTCATATCATTACCATAACAGAATATGTCGATAATTTCGTAATTTTACGGTAAATTTCATATAAACAATGACTACACCCTTTTTTTATTGAATACCTAAATATATGGTAAATATTTTTATTATCGTAAATATTTTTTCTCCTTTAATTATATATATTGTAGACACATAATTTTTAACCGAATTTGAAAAATTTCATTCTCATTTTTAGAGTATGATAAATGTTTTAACAAAATTTTAAATTAAATATTTTTTTTTTTTACTTTTATTTTTGTATTTAAATTTATTTAACGAATTTGAAAACAGAAGAATGGAAATCACTATTTTTAACGGTAACTTCTTTTTTTAAAAAAAAAATGGTAAAAGGGAAAAAAAAAAAAAAAATAGGAGTTGATTAAATGGAAGAAGAAGGGATAGTTATTAATTTATAGTTGAGAATAAGCTTAGTACATGTATTCCTTTGTTTTGATTAGGGAACATTTTTACTATTACCTAATTAATTGTTAAAAAAAATCTTACCATTATTCTCACTCACAACCCCACATCACCCCCACAACCTACACTCACCCCACTTACTCCTCTACACATTATTTACATTATACCCTACACAATACAATACAATACAGAAAATAATATACATTCACGCAAAAAGAACAAAAAAAAATTAATAAGCAACCAAAAAGATACATTACAATACACATACACTTCTCACCCATTTTTTACAAACACATTCAATACACATCTTTTTTTTCACCAACACATCCACATCTTTTGTTTCTTACCCATTCTTTTCATATTAACACAAATACAAACACCATCATAAACAACTTACAAAAAAATTATGAGTGTTCTAATTGAGTTTCGATTAAAATTTTGTGGTATTCAATTTTACTTTATCTCTTTATTTATTTATTTATGAAATTTGATGTAATTTTATAATAAATTTTCCTTTTTTTTATTCATAATTTGATTGAATATTGAATTAAGTGTTAAGCATATCTCTATTTAATGAATTGAGATAATTTAATTGGTGTTTTATATGATTTATTTATTTTTTTTGTTAGTTGTTATTTATTAAATATGAAAAAAGTGAAGTTTTGTTTTTGTTGGCGGTTTGTTGTTCTTGTTTTAACTTAGATGCCCAATAAGGATTTAAAAAAAAGGAGGATTTATTAGGCTAAAAAAAGTATCTGCATGACTTTTATTTTGACAAAAAGAGATTTTTTGTTTTAGAATTCATTAATTGTTTGCTAGATAATAGAAATGTTATCTGTGTAATGCTTAATTTGACGATAACTTTAAGAGTAAATAAAAATAAAAAGATGTAATATTGATCTAAAATTTTATCATGCACCCTTAAAGTTTAGATTAGTTTTATGTATTTGATTATTATTTTTTATCAAGAACAAATATTCTCTCTTTTAACTTTTAGATATATTGAAAATATTGGTTTCAATTAAGAATGTGGTTGCGCATTTTTTTTGAGACAATAAAAAATAAACTCAAGAATGTGGTGACACACCCTGTCCAATAATATAATTAACTATTATTAATTTAAAACATATACTTATAAAAAATAAGATTATAAAGTGTGATGCAAATAAGACAATTATGTCTCTAAATGTGAAGACCAAGAATGCGGTTACACATCTAGGTTGAGACCAAATAAAAGTTCAACAATAAAATATTGCAAACAAACTATAGCATGTAACCATATATCCATCCAAAATAATTTAAGATAAGTACAAGTCAATAAAAGACGACTTAAAACATCATAACTCAATTTTAAGTGGCGATTCTAAAAAAATAAAATAATAACTTATCAATATCGTCACTTAAATTGGAAAAATCATTCCGACTGGAAAAAGGTTGTGACACATACTAGCCGTAATAAGTTGCAAAATCTAAAACTTGTAATGTATATAAATATAATTAATGGAGATAACATATTTTATATGGTTAACTTATCTACGTATATATAACAAGAGCTTGAGAACACGCGCCAAAACTTTTTCAAAATCTAAGTCAAAAATATCTAATATAACATTAATTACGTATTTAAATATTCAATGAGAACATGTCATAGTTCGATTGTCAAAATTTGTTGATATATACAAAGGATTATTGGTGTACTCTACCAACATATATCATTAAAAGTATAATAAATATATGAGAATTAAGAACTTATTACTTCCTCCATCGAGATTTACATATTTTTTCGAAAAGGCGAACAAAAGAGAGTATCGGGAAGACGGGGAAAGGGAAAAGAACGCAGGTAAAGAGGCGAGATCAGGTTGGGAAGGGAGAACATCGGTCGGCCGCTAGCCTATCCTAACCCGTTGTACAGTCTCTCCATATCATAGTCCGCCCAAACCCAAATCACGTTCCTTGCTGCATCTTTCCACCCCAAAATGTCACCAAATTATTGAAACTATATATCAAACTCAAAGTCATACTTTGTTAATAATAAGATGATCTCTCAGTTTTGCCTATATTTTTTAAAAACATTAGTCAGTTTAGCCGTCGTACTTCAAATCAAGCTAAACAAACTGAAATAAAAAATAATAATTTCTAATAATCACAGAATAAAAAAAAAGTTTTTCGATGTAAATAGAGGTAATAGACTCTTTGTTGTTCCACACAAATATAGTTAATGATTTTATCAACCAATATAATATTCTTCATCATTACAAACTATATAGGATCAATTCGAGTTATGAGTTTGACCGGTTCTAATAGTTAATTTAGATTACGGATTAGGATCAAAATTCCTCCTGAACTATATGAAATAGGTCACTTATATCCTCCATTATATTTTGGGATAAAAATACCCCCCGTCTTTATCCTAGGAGACAACAAATACCCTCAAGAGTTAATACCTCAATTTTTCAGTGATGTGGCATGCCACATGTGGTGGGAAAGACAAGGCACTACCAAGAATGGCCCGACAGGATAACAGCGGGGGAAGAATACCCAAAGTCTATACTTTCCTTTTAATTTGAACCAAGAGAAGACAATACAACCACAAGCAATATGATAGTAAGGCAGCAAGTAATTCAACCAAACCAAAATATTAACAAGACATATGAAACCAATCACACAAGGACACAAGATTTACGTGGAAAACCCTTCGATGTGAAGAGAAAAAAACACGGGGACCAAAAAAAAAGCTCCACTATATGAATTCACCAGAAGTTACAATATTGGTTCTCCAAAAGGGCCACAAAAACAAGTGCCAAACAAGAGCATTCAACCAAAATCAAGATTTTGCACCAAAATCTTAGAGAAATTAAAGGAGCAAAATCACCAAATTTGAAGTACTATTCACGACAGCCAAAAATGAAGCTGACCAGACCGGACCGTTTCCAAATCCAACTCTGTCAGTTCTCTAATCAAAGATTGAGATATGAACAGACAATATGCTGTCCAAAAATCAGCTCAAGAGACAAAGAAAAGAAGCGGGAAGCGACAATTGAAGTTGGCTAGAAGGATGAAATTTGGACAGCGAAAATGAAATTCTCTTTCTCCACGTTTTGGCTCCGCTGAAGGAAAACAATCTCTTGATGTGTCTGAAAATTAAGGACCTAAAATAGGGCTTATATTGCCTCATAAGAATCGGGATTATGGGCCAAAAATGGGTTGGTCCAAATGGGCTTTATTTCTCCACATAGGAAGGGAAAAAGACCAAACCCAACAATTTTCCCCCTCACCGGACTATGGGAGGAGGAGAAGCCATCCCGGGCGACCATGCAACAATCTTCAAATTTCCTCTGCAAAGCTTTAGTCCTTCTATGGAACCATTGTCATTTGTATGAATCTTTTCAGAGACTCAGCAAATTAGATCCACACATCTCGAATCCAAGGGTATCTCACATCAAGGGTGTTTAGAGCAGACCATGGAACAGTTAGAAATCTTGCCAGATGTATAGCATTTGACTGTACCAATAAAAGCAATACCTTCTTGAGCACAACCAAGTTCCCCCAAAGACTCTCTTCATTCTCAAGAGCAAAGCAATTCTTTACAAGCTTCAACAACAGCAATAAGCTCAGCTTCTGTAGTAGTTAGATAGAGCAAAAAATTTTTTGCAACCTTAGATTGCCAAGACAAAGCTCCCCATGCAAAAAGGAAAAAAAGAAGGAACCAAGTACCCGAACAGTAGACTTGAGAGATTTCACAGTATCAACATTCACCAGCCTGTATGAATCAGTATAACCAAAAAGGAATAAGGCTTCCCTGTCCAAACAACAAACTCAGACTAGAAGTGACCACAGAGATATCTCATACCCACTAACAGCATTCCAATGTGTCTCTTCCCGGATTAGAAAGAAACGTCTAACAACTCCAACAGAGTGAGGGCAATATCCGATCCATTGTACAAAAACCATCGCATACATCAAACACCACAAGCTGAAGCCATAAGGAACTTTCTTTTCATATTCCTTCACTTCTCATATCCGAGATAAGAAGGACACTGTTTCGTGCCTCAATTTGAAGTGCATAGCTAAAAGGCGTACTGACAACCTAATTTTGTCAATGGCCGGAATCTGCGACAATACTTCTGAATGTACTTCTCTTGTGGTAGTCCCAATTCTTGGCCTTTCTATCACGGACAATCTGCCATGCCAAGAATCTGCCTTGCTGGTCCTAAGGCTTTCTCGCAAAAGACTAATAACTTTGCTTCAAACTTTGGAATCCCCTGAAGTATTATGACCAACCACACAAGCATTTGTCATCAACATAAAGCAACACAATAATAAAGTCACCATCAGAGAACTTTTGCACAAAAACACAATGGTCATGAAGACGCGTCTATGAGCCCTGTGACTCAGTTAAAAGAACCAAACGTCCTGTGTACCACTCCCTGGGAGATTGTTTCAAACCCCTACCAAGCTCTTCTTCATTTGCAAACATAATTCTCTTTACACTTGACTTCAAAACCTTCCGGTTGTTCCATATAAATTTCTTCATATACGTCACCATGGAGGGAAAGCAGTTTTTAACATCCATTTGCTCAAATCTCGAAATCTAGACTTGCGCCAAGCCTAGCGAACCACCGAATGAGGATGACATTTCCAACAACTGGAGAAATATCCATCAAAATCAACGCCTTTTTCTGAATTAAATCCTTGACAAACAATCTTAGCTTGGTACCGTGGAACTGGATACCTCTTCATGTTGACCCGAATAAAAAAAAACCCCACCTGTTTTTCAAAGCTTTTGCTGTCTTTAGGTAACTTAAACCAAATCAAAGGTGTATGATTATCATGCAAAGATTTAATCTCATCTTCAATCAGCATCAAAACCACCTTTTCTTTTTCTTCACTTTCCATGGCCTCATCAAGACTCTCAGGTTCTCCCCACGTTTCACTAGTCAAGCAGTACATAATCATTGGGAGAATAACGAGATGAGGAATTCATCTCTCTACTAGATAGTCTGAGGAGAACTCTCTGGAGCATCTATAATTGGTTGCTTGGACAACCACATTCTCATCTTGCACTGGAGCATCAACAAAATCATGTCGGTCATTTCTGAACATGATTCACCCATCTCATTATCAACTTGGGGATTTTCATCATTATGAAAGATTTTCTTCCGTGTGCAATAGTAAAGGAACTGGATCATTATCAACTAAGCTCTCATACTCTGAAAATCAGCCTTGTCAGCTTGTTTATTGGTCAAAAAATCTTCAATTGTTTGGTATTTCAAAGAACAAAACATCACGGCTTTTTAACCAAGTTTCTTCTTCAAAAGGATCATAGAAACGATAGGCCAAATTCATCTTTGACCATAACCAATGAAGAACACTGCCTAGTTTTAAAATCCAACTTTCGACCATTTCATCCTTGGAACATTGTACAAAGGCTTTACACCCAAGGACTTCTAAGTGATCATAAAGAAGAAACATTCTTACCAGTTCCCAACTCTGTCAGGGACCCATTAACCATCTTAAA
The DNA here is from genome assembly GCA_027704765.1 of Solanum habrochaites. Classification (NCBI taxonomy): domain Eukaryota; kingdom Viridiplantae; phylum Streptophyta; class Magnoliopsida; order Solanales; family Solanaceae; genus Solanum; species Solanum habrochaites. The sequence continues at coordinate 5,448,319 of JAKWJA010002491.1, forward strand.
GCCAACAGCGGGAGATAAATTGATAAAATAAGCAGCAGTAATTAACGCTTCTGCCCAAAAGGGAAATAGGGCAGCCTTACATATGAGAGCATCATACATCTAACCCTCTTCAACTAGGTTCGTTATCCTCTCTGGGGGGGGGTCTAAACCATTTAACTGAGGAGTCTTTGGGGGTTTTTGATATTTTGCCTAAGACCCTGCCTCTCTGCCCAATATCGATAGAAAAAGGATCAATATACTCACACCTATTATCTGAGCGATGCATTTTCAATGTTCATCCTGTTTGATCTTTTTTCCACCAAGGCCTGAAAACTCTTGAACACATCAAGACGGAGCCTTGGACTTCAAAAGGAATAATACCCGAGTTTGAGAGGAATCGCTATCAATAAAAGTACAAAGTAAAGTGCACACCACATGAGATCTTAACTAAAAGGACCCACACAAATCGAATGTACAAACTCCAGAAGATCAACTTTCGTGAAGCGCATCCCATCAGAAACATATTAATATAATTGACTCTGAAAAGAAACTTTGTATGTTTACCGGGCCTACTAAGCATGAACACATTTCTTCACTTTGCTGTTTCACTCCAGAAAGCAAATTTTTTCTTAGCCAAATATCAATTCCCTTCGCGCTCATATGACTCAGCCTTTTCTTTATTGCCAGTAACTCTGAATGAAGTATCATTCTCACCAAATTTACTGAGTCTCATGGATATGGAGCCCTGAAATACATTACAAGTAGACAACTTTTCACACGGCCCTAAAACATCAACCTCTAGTAAGCTTTCCACTGGCCAAACACCAAGTTATTAACATAACCCTAATCATCAAAGAATCCACGAAATCAAATTCAGCGGAGGCATCTGGAGCATGTTGACATTATTGAGAACGAAGTTTGGAACCATGTACTTTCCAAACAAAAATGTACCAATGCCAAAACATCAACTTCATGATATTGCCCATTTTCAACGTTCCAAAATACTGGAAAAGTATAAGAAGAAAAAGTAATTCCTTCTTTGCGTGACATGAGAAGTAGCACCAGAAATCACACAAAACAAGCTAGACTAAGCTCTGAAGACAAGATTTAATGGCATTTTTATCACAAGAAAAAGAAGATCAGTATTAGAAAAAAAAGCAAACTAAGATTCCTCTTTCATTATCGCGCTCTCTTTTGTTTGTCTTATTCATCTCGTGTGCTTGTAACCAATATTTCATGATGTCCATTCATTGTGGCAATAGTCACATTTTGTGTAGTATTCTTGGTATTTAAGACTTTTGACTTGTCTCTACTTTTTACCTATCATTTTGACCTCTGGACTTGTTTCTCCCCCTATCTCAGTAAAAACAAAAACAATCGGGTGGAGTGTGAAGCGAAGAAGATGAGGCTTGAGATCTCTTCTCATTTCTTCATTCAAGGAACACCACTCTTAGTATATATATTCCATGGGTACAACACCTGGGAGGCAGAATTAGTCAAAAAAGAAAACTCGAAGATTTACCAAGAGTCTGGCAGATTATTAAGAAGCCAATAGTCCTTGGATCTCATCATCAAACTTTACACCCAATTCCGGACAGCTGGTTCAAGAAACCCTGTGATGAAAATCATTAATTGATGAATCAGAAATAGGAGAGTGCCCCTCTTTTGTGTTGTTGTATGAGCCTGATAGTATTAATGTTTCAATAGGAACACCTTGTTGTTGCCGTCTGCGAAGCTAAAGTTTCTTGTTCAAGCTTGTCCCACAAACTTTTAGCATGTGTATCATACAATATGACTTTCTAACATTATCTTCAACCATTGTCTAATATAGCCACAAACAGACAGAGAAGAAGATGTTCAAAATTCCTTCTTCATCATTCAAAGACTTAGGCTGATTAGAAGCAAACCACAGGGTAAATGCATCTTCTGACAAATAGAAGATCTGTAATCGTGCCTTTCTGTCCAATACAAAGTGATAGTGACTACCATTTAAACAAACAATTTTGCTAATATTTGACTCTCATTAAAATCCACTAAAAACGAAAAACATTTAACATAAACAATGCTCTGATACCTTTGTGGGAAAGACCAAGGACACTACCCACAATGCATGACAGGATAACCCAGCGTGGAAGAAACCCCCCCCATCCCCCCATAAGAAAGAATGAAGATACACCCGGTCGACTATCCTTTTCCCTTTTCGATTTGAACCAAGAAGAGAAGACAAACAACCACAAGCCAATATGATAGTAAGGCAGAAAGTAATTCAACAAAAAAAATTTATAACAAGACAATATGAAACACAAGCACACAAGGCACACCAGGATTTACGTGGAAAACCCTCGAGTGTAGTTTGAAAGAGTTAAGAGTCATGTAAAAAACCCTGGGACCAAAAAGCTCATAAATCACCAAGAGGTAGTTACAATATTGTTCTCCAAAATTGGCCACCCAAAAAACAAGTGCAAAACAAACGAGCAACAAAAAAATAAGATTGCACCAAATCTTCTAGAGGAATTATTAAAGGAGAAAATCACCAAATTGCAGTACTATTAACGACAGAAAAAATGAAGATGAACAACAGGACCCTCCAAAACTCCAACTCGTTCAGTTAATTAATCAAGATTGAGATTGAAGACAATATGACTGTCCAAAAATCAGCTCAATCGGAACACAAGAAACGAAAGCGGGGGGAAAGGAAGGAGGGAATCGCAATTTGGAGTTGGCTATGAAGGCTGAATCTTGGACTGCGAAAAAATCTCTCGTTTATCCCCGTTTTGGCTGACTGAAAAACTCTCTTGTCTGTGTCCTGAAATTTTAGACCTAAAAAGGCTTATATTTGCTTCATAAGAAGGGGGCTTATGGGCAAAAATGGGTTTCGGTCCAAATGGGCTTTTATTTATCCACATAGAAGGGAAAAGACAAGACAAACGAACAAAAAATGGAGAAAAGAGTCAAACACTAACGTCTAAAATATTGTTCAAACTAAGATCAGTACCAACAAGAATTTTGACCTTTAATGGCGAACAAACAAAGGAAGTTGTCAAATATAATCCCAGCCACAAAATATTGTCACTAAAAACGGTTTATGAGTGAATTTTTTGTTTTTCCTTTTTTAATGACGACTAGGACTCCAACAACCATAAATTAGTAAAACCTATTTTTTCAACAAATATTATATGATAATTAATTTTCTATTACAACCTAATTTTCTAAAATAAATAACTTGAAATATCAATATTAAAAACACCCAATATTATTACGAAAATTATGAAAATTACTTCTCGATTACATCTCCTACTATATAATGCATCATTATATATTTTATACATTTATATATACATGAAAATAAAACACACTACTTAAAAAAACACAAAATTAGAATTTAATGTTAAAAACTTTTAGTAACGATTTTTTGGACTTTTATAGCGTCTATTGTCGCCGCTAAAGGTTTAGTTCTATTGTAGTGAATACTAGTTGACAATGCTAGCTAGAAGGATTAGTCCCACATAGTTTGTCAAGTCAATAAAAATATGGGGTGTTAACTCTTGAGGCTATATGTGATCTCTTAGGATAATAACAGTGGCATTTTTTTATCCCAAAATGTAACAAAGGGTATGAGTGATATATTTCACATAGTTCAAGTGTAATTTTAACTCTTTTCCGTTTAAATTATATTAAGGTCATATGAGTTGATTAAGAAAAATAGAATTAAGTAAAATTTCTCATCATATATTGTTGACAATTTTCTAATAGGTGACTTTTGAATTGATATAAGAAAAGTTTGTTGCTCTCTTTTAAATAAAAAGGAAAAAAAAATTAAAAATGTTATCGAACTTTAAAAAACGATTATCTATGTCATTTGTTAAAAAATTCACTCATTTTTTTCTTTCTGTTTGAAAATAAACTCTTCAATGCATTATTTATGAACTAAAAATATTTTCCTTTTTGTGAAATCGTTTTTTTGCACGTAGTTAATTATAATTCAATTACGTCATTAATTAAATCATTTTTTTATAGGTGAATAATTATGATTTCAGTTACCAAATAATAACATGAATATTCCTTTCTCAAACGAAAATAACATAGATAAGCGATATAAACTAACTCTTTTTCCAAATGTCGATAACATATCTGACCATTTCTCCTTAAAAAAACACATAAACATGACTTTAATAATTGAGTGACCCTCAACAATTTCCTTCATTGTTCCAATTTCTTCCTCCACACTGTTTGACAAAGTCAATCATACTCTGTTTTTTTTCTATAAATAATAAGAAAACGAAATTCAACCTTACAAAATTCATTCATACTCTATTTCTTAAGCTTAAAATCCATGGAGATTTTAAACTCGATAGTCCTTGTTTTTACAAAATCCACGGGCTCGTGGTGCTCGTTAAAACAATCGATGAGAACCGAGCTCTGTTTTCTAAACTCAAGAAGTTCTTGTTGAATAAAGTCACATTGGTGATCTATGAATTTAATGGACATGTCAAAGATGAGCTTTACGAAGCTGTCGAGATATATTTGAGCAACAATTTGCCTCCCAATAAAGAGGTGGAATATATTTACGTATTTGAGTGTGAGCCATAGAATTCAAGTGTTTCAATACAATATGAGGTAAGTTCGTTTGTATCTCCAATTTCGAGCGACAATAAGATTTCTTATGAGGTGCATGACACTTACTTGCCTCATATTCGGAAAGAAGCCAAAATATAAAACACTTGTTTTGGAATTGTTCAGAATAATATGGTTCTACCTTTTTAGTTTGTTGAGATTTTGAAGCATTCTTTATTATTATTGGATTCAAAATCACAAAATGGTATATTCGGTTGAACTATTGTTAAAAATATTTTAAATCATAGCAACTATATTTATATAAAAGAGAACTTAGGTTCGTTCTACGTACGAGTGAATTTCCTTTTTTTTTTTTAAATTTATTTTGTTTTCCGAACTAGTTTTTATCTTCATAAAAGATGTGACTTTCTGAAAATTTAATTTTAATACAAGAGTGGAAGTATTTATCACAAAATTGCGATTTTTATCAAAACTTATGATTTTATAAAAAAGTTGTGGCTGAAGGGTGAAGTGATTGAAGAGTTGAGACTTTTAGAGAATTGTGAATATATGAAATAGGTTGCTTTCATTTAAAATTCGATTCTGTAACGCCAATTTTTTGGTTGACTCGAGGGAGGTATTGAGCCATCGGCTCAAACTAAAGATGGAAGACCAGGGCCAAAAAGGAAAGTCACCACATGGACTCGAGGGGGAAACTGTTGTTATTACATGCCGCGATTAAGAAGAGAAATTAATAAAAGAAGACCAACCAGAGACATCCGAGGACAACAACACGCCCATGATGACGTCAACTTAGTATTCAACACCACCCGACCTACCATGATCTGTTACTAACCTCGTTCGCCACTAAACAAATCACCTCCAAACACCCGCCAAACCACACTAGATTACTACGCTATCTCCCAACCAACATACCGAAATTCTAATCCCCACCATCGAACGCATGCAAAAATACCGAACAGCACTAACGGAAACCGGTTATGTCACAGACCATTACCGAACGCCTCATACTTCCACTCTAGAAACACCCAACTAACTACACGCCCTCGCAACAACAATCATTAACCATCGTTCTAGTAAGACCATGACAGCCAAAGAGCTGTCTAACTCCTTCATCAAATGCTCTGGCAAAGTTGACAAAGTAGTAACGATACAAGACATAAAGAAGAAGGAAAGAGAAGAAGGAACAACAACAACAACAACAAGATAATGTATAATGAATAATAATAATAAACAACTAAAGTTAACATAAAGATTAACATATAATCTAAAATGAAATAATACACATGGAGACATATGCATGAAGAAAATAATTGTTCATATACATATATAAAAAATTCACGTGGAAGATTATTTTAAAGAGAAAATAATTAATAATGAAAAAATAAAATAATAAAAAAAAAACATCAACAATAACAAGATGCAGGCCCCTTTGAATATCGATTACTAAACTCAAGGAGGCGATGAGCATATTAAATCCTAGGAAAAAAGCCCAATTCATGAACACAGCAGTTGACCGCAATACCTAAAAGCAAAACTACCGCATAATTATTAAATGAGAAATCTCTTGTCACAATCGAAATCTAACCTTAACCATGGGAAACTAATGTCAACTAGTTTCTCATCCTAAAGAAAAAACATTATTGTATTCAAAAAATCAACACATGGCAGACACTATAACTTAACTTAACATGCTTTCGAATACGAACAAGAGAAAGTAAACACAGCTTTTATGGCGGCTAACTTGGTTTATCAATAACATCAAATGAATAAAGACTAACAAATCATCTGATTTGGTTATAGAAAATTAATAGGTTTACTCGACAACGGGACTTAGGAAAGACATGCTCATACATATTCGAGATGAAGGCAAGACATATTAACCCAAATGGGAACCTAAAGCAAAAAAAATGACCCGACTACTTACAATATGGAACAAACAAAATGAAATGCATAAAGATAATCCAACATTTGAAACAACACACATATAAGAATAACCAACAAATTTACTCATAGCAGTAACAAGATAAATGAGTAATAATGTTCAAAAGGATAGGAATTTGGTTGGGAAATTAAAATTTGGGCCTGGGGTCTTGGGCCTTTGATCTTTTGGACGTTAAAGCGGCCCAAAATCTGTTGGTCCAAATAAATTAAAGAACTTGGGTAATTAGATAAAGAATGTATTATCATAAATTAATTAGATAAGCTTCATAACTTTAACGAAAATAAAATAGTGACAGAACTATAAAATAAATTCAAAGGAATTATAAAATATAATTCAAAAGGGTAAGGCGTAAACGATAATAATCTGAAACTAATTATATCCAACCACTTCCGGGGGAACTAAACTTTGAGATTTGTTTTGTGTTTTTCGAGTATTTATGAATGAGCTAATTATGGTACATATTATAAAAAATGTATTATGAAATAAATTTAACATAACGTAAAATATTTTACAACTTTATAAAATCTAATTATTTTAAATCGTTTGAATTTGGAAAGCATCGCCTAGTAATTTATACGGGGATGGCAAAAATTGGGTGTTCATACATGGCAACTTCAAAAGTCATGGTTGCCACCATAGTTTCAACTTCAAAAATTTCATGTTTTCTCGTGTAAACCTCAAAAAAAACAAACATCAATATGAACCCATCCACCTACTTAATCCACGTCTCGGCTCCCTAACCTACATCAACAGCTCCCGACCATAATAACGCGATGCTTACTTCAATTATTTTCCCGCACAAGTCAAAATCTTTCATCCCGCTCCCTGTCCACGCCTTGAGCATCCGTGCTCTCTACTTCGTCAACCATCCCAAAAAATACATTTTAAGTTGTTTCTTAAAAACTATTTTCAACTTTTTTAAAAATTTCGATTTTTACCCCTATTGTTAAGTTTTTTTTGACAACCCTAACACACCCACAACCTCCCACACAAAAACTATAAAAATTTTACGTTTGTTCTTAAAAATATTTCAACATCAAATTATTATTTTGTCACACCACTACCACAACCCTTACAAGCCTCACGCCCGCCACCCCAAAAAAAAGGAAGGGGTGGTGGGGAAAGAGAGGTGGGAACTGTGCAAAGGTTATGGTTTGGTACCCTACTCCGCAGCACCACGGGTGGATGGGGACAAGCCCCACCCCACACCGCCCCACCCCAAAAAAAATTAATTTTTTTAAAAAAGTATTTTCGATTTCAAAAATTATTTTCTACTCTAGTAAAAATATTTTTCATTCATAAAGCAAATATTAAAAATCATTTTCGAAAAATATTTTCTATTCACCAACCAAATATGACAAAATAAGTCCAAAATCTACTTGTTTTCAGGAAAACATTTTCTAGGCAAAATTTTTTTTAGGAAAACATTTTCCCTCATACCAAACACACTCTTAATGTTGATTAAAGAACCGATGATTTCTTATTTCGTGAATAATTCATCCATTAGAGGTTCCTGAGTTATGTGATAATGACAAAATAATTAAATTCATGTTTGGATATTGCTAATATTTTGTATCAATTTTTTTATACCAAATACATGTAATTTATATATACACGAATACACTGATAAATGTTAATTGTAGAATATAACCCACTTTGAGGGGGGTAAATTGGGTAAAATCCTTACAGTAATAAAGGCACACGTCATCAGTTATTAGACGAGAAGTGTGTTATATATATATATATTATACATTATAGTATATATATATAATATTCCGGTTATAAAATAATACTTATATGAACTTTGAATTAATTTTTATTAATATTCATACATTAAAAATAATGAAAAATAGGTTCCTAAAAAAATATTAATTTAAGAAATAGAATAATATTTTTAGACGGGTCAAAACATGACTAATGATTAATTTTCTTCGTTCAAACGCGTTAAAATAGAATAGATTCATCAACTTAATTAACACCCTATTTACATTTCAAAGAGACACAATATTCAACTTAAGAGTAAATACCATATAGTAGTATTTAATTGCTTATTTTCCAATAACCTATGTTCATGTTGGCCTTTGCCTTTTTTTCCCTTATACTTACCTTTAGGTTGGAAAATAAGGAACATGTCATTGATGATAGTGGTTAAAAGTAAAAAAAAAGGAAACGTTAAGAGTGTTAGAAATAGACTAGAGCAAAATATTTTAAAAAAATAATATTTAACTTATATATACAAATATAATTATTTAGCGAGTAATATCTAAGCCTAAAGGATATTTTAACCTATCAAATATGACTAAGAAAAGACGTAAACTAAAGGTGGCAATTGTATTGAAAGTTTTCAAAGGTCACACCATGTCAATAACCAATTACAACTATGTGACTGAGTCTTGTGTGCATTTTTTCCCAAATTTCTTTTGGCCAAATTTTCCCACTCTTATTTTTATGTCTTTCTTCACATGATTTTGGCTATAAAATAATTTTACTCAATTTTCCTCACATGCAATGTGCATCAATATATTGGCGTTAATATTATTTTTTCCACAATTCATTTGCGGCATTACACTAACATCTTACTATAGCCAAAAGGAAACCTCGGTAAAAATTATGTCATCTTCATCAGCAGAATCAGAAAATGGCCATTAGCCAAGACTGAGGATTATCGACAATAGGCTTCTTCGTTGCTGCGCGGACAACCAAGTTGGTTCGTTCGATATTCCATGACTACATCATCGACCAACCCTTCCGCTCCCCATCCCCACTTTCAAATAATCGAGTTTTCTCTTCTCGTGCCCATTTTTATCACCCCCGAACACGGCCACCGCTCAACCACCGTCGATTCGACGGCGCTCTATAGGGTATTGATCGTCTTTAGTCCTCAGGAAAATCCATGCATATCTTTTCTTTGGACCTTAGAAACAGGTGCACCAATGGGTTCTCAAAAGCTAACAAGTCGCGTGAGATTGACGAAATTTGATTGGTCTTGCTTAACTAAGAAACCTTTATGAAAGTCTTGCTTGAGACCTATTGCGGCAACAAGTTTATCACCTAACTATTCATGACTTCGCTTAAAACAGTACGCACTGAGAAGGAAACTAGAAAGAATGTTAAAATCGCCAATGTTGTGGAACGTAATGAGGAATTGGTACGTTAAAATGTCTGTGCACATTGTTTTTTCTTATTTTTAAAAATTGCATTCGGCATGTGCATGGCTTACTTGTTATCATTAAAAGGGGTTGGTCTAATAGAAACTATATGTTACTTTGCCTCTTTTAAAAAATATGAGTGTCGTGAGATTTTACTTCAAAAGTTATGCTTCTTTGATGGCATCCAATAAAGTGTTGCAAACAATTTTTTAGGATATGTTTCACCCTAAGACTAGAAGTAGCTCAACATCATACATATGTGATATGTTGGTGAACATACGTGAGGAGGTAATTAAATTAAAGTCTCTGACAAACATATATAGTGATAATACATGTCATATAATTTGTTATATTTAAATGTGTTGGTCTTAAACTAAACCTATGATTGCCTGAATCTCTCAATAAAATTGATGGGGGTGTGTCAGATGTTCATGTCATATAGTTATTTTTTGCAAGGGGAACCGGATCCAACTCAGGGTACAACAACAATTTTTTGAGTGTACGTTGTATTTATATCAGACATATGACTCTTTTTCCTAACAACCACCATGTGGAATGTGAAAATTAGTCGCCCTTCTTGAAAATTCATACGGTCTGATTTGACAGAGAAAGATGTATTCACAAATTGTCTGTTCAATTAAATTTCTGAGTTCAATTTACCCTAATGATAATTTAATGTAATAGATCATGTGAAGACGATAAAAAATTCAAGGTTTTAATTTCCAACAGGTGACAGATGTTTTAGTAATGGACAACAACATTCAAGTGGGAGTTTGGCCTCGTAGACCAAACACAATCTACAAATTTCTATAACTCCAGGGACATGAATTCCACTCTAAAATCTGAAATCAGGTCCTTTGAGCTGACATTTCACAAGAAAAACAAGGACCTTGTACTTAATTCGTATTTGCCTCACATAATGAAAGAAGCAAAATTGCAAAAACACGTAAACAAGACGATCAAGATTCACACTGTGGATTGTGAGAGAATGTACAATTTACACGAAATGTGGAAGCCGGTGAATCTTAATCATCCAGCCACTTTTGAGACAATCGCGATGGAATCAGATCAAAAAGACATGATCTTGAAGGATTGGAGAGGATTCGTGTTGAAAAAAAAGAGAAAAAAGATAGAGGAAAGGTTATTATAAGAAAGTTGGCAAGCATGGTTGGTGGGGAAAAGAGGGTATTTGTTGTTTGAGTCCTTCCCGGACCGGGAACGGAAATCTTAGTTGATTGCGCATATCTGGCAAACATTATGGCTCTGCAAATTATTTTGAACTCGATTATATATGATTTGAGTTGACCTCGCTGAGGGGGGAACACTTAGAGTTACGAAGGGTCGGTTGTTGGTTTGCTCTACAGCCAATAAAATAAATCCATTTGGTGGGTTTGGAGGACATGTGATTGTACCCCATCGACTTGCAGATAATTGGCTAACGAAGCTACTCATGTTCATTCCAATTTAATGGTTTTCATATGAAGAACACAGTTGGGTAAAAGCAGTTTTTTTTATGTTCCATTTCCACGTCTTACAATACATACTAGGTATTGTGTTTTGAATTCGGCTAAATCAAACGTGTTGTTTTTCAAATTACCAAATGTGTGATTTTAAAATAGAAAAAAAAAAAAAGATTGGTAACATACAATTATATTAGATGAGAAAAGATAAAAAATCACTATCGAAGTTATTTCGCATTTTTAAAAAAAAGACACCTTAAACATTTACAGGTGTCCTATTACCCCATTTGTTTAAAACAATTTCAAAAATAGAATATAATATACCCCATTTTTTCACTCCAATACCACCTTATACAAAAATATTTTGTATGTCAACGCACTATTAATCACTTGCCACGTCTGGTTAACGGGGGAAGAAGGAAGGGGGAAGGAGGGCAGCGAAGGGCGTGGATGGGCGGGAGGGGGGCGGTGTTCCTTTTTCTCTTTCTTCTTCAACTCTACTCTGTTTTTCTTTTTTTTTCTTCTTCATACTCCATTGAGTTGTATTTTCCATTCTTTTGGTGTGCAGCAACATCACACCATTCCATTCTTGAGCTGAGCAGATTTCAGCCAAGCAACACTGTGATTTTTAGTCATCAAATTTTACTATCAATTAATTTATTATGAAAATAAATCATCATAAAGTAATTAAAATCCAATATCAAATATTTACCAGTCAAAATCTGACACACCGCTAAATCATCACCTTCTCCAAATCTTACGTTCCAAAAATTGATGAATTTTTCGTAGTTAACTACTCCCAGATTCACTCTTGATCTGTAAGAGAAAAAAAAAATCACTAAACTATTTATTTTTTTTAAAAACTAAAACTGAAATAACTTGTTTTTAAAAATTAAAACGTCAAAAGGAAAAAGAAAAAAAGAAAAAAAAATGAAGGAAGCCAGGATGCTCAAGAGGAAGAAGAAATATGGGTAAACGGTTAAGATGCGTAGGGAAGATGTAGGAAAAAATTTGAAAAAATTTAAAACTATTCTTAATAAAGTAAAAAAATAATAATTATTACATGAGTTTTTATAGTTTTTTTCAATTAAAGGCAAATTGTGAATGCAAAATGGAATTGTACATTGTGTATGAAGTCTGTCTATCAACAGTCCTTCACCGCTTGGGCTCCCCATTATGCGTGGACAACACGAGTGGTTATATAAATTAGTCAAAAATGTTATTATTTATTGTAGATTTAGATAGTTTTGTGGGGTTATAGGACAATCGCAAAAGTTTGGCGTTTATAAAGTATGCTTTTTGAAAAGGCGAAACAACTTCATGGGGTGATTTTTTTATGTTCCTTTTCTCATATTTAGATACTAAAATTGGCTTCAAATGTTAACTTTGACCTCCCACTGTCATAATGCACAAACATGCACTTGAAAAGGGCCAATCTTTTAAATAAAGAAACATATGTCCGACATAGGCACAGTACACGTTAAAGACACAATGTAGGACAAAAAATGACATGTGGGGTTAAAACATGTGTGTTCTATTGTCCAACTTTATACTAGTTAAGTGTATGCTTGTGCACACACAAAGCTGAAGGGTATTTTTTACTTAAATTCGTAATTCGTACCCAGTTAAAGAGAAAGAAACTATTTATATATGCACTCAAACTTGGCCTCAATTAACAAGATTTAGACACTACAACCTCCGTTTGTCTAACGCTGTGAGGCAACTAAACATCAAAATCATTCTCATGCCGCTCATGAACCCGATTGTGCTAATGTGGACACAAAAAAATAGACATACTCAAAGTTGAACTCTCTATTAATCGATGTCAAATTTGAATGTCTATTTACTTATTCTGCCATTTTAGTTTATGGAGAAGTATGACATTTGTTTTGCAGGTGACATTATCAGGTTTACTAAATTTTATTGATGGATTATGGTCGAGTTGTGGAGACGAAAGAATCATAATTTTCACAACAAATCATATAGAGAAACTCGATCCTGCATTGTTACGACCTGGTAGAATGGACATGCACATTCACATGACATATTGCACACCTTGTGGATTCAAACTTCTTGCTAACAATTACTTAGGGCTTAAAGATCATAAATTGTTCAAAGAAAAGAAAGAAATTGAAGCATTGATTATGTATAGCCAATTTTGTGACACCTAGCCAGAGAAGTGGCAGAGAGCAAAATTGTTGAAGGAGATGATAGTTGAGAATCACTCCATACAAAGGGTTAATATTCTTCTTTACAAACCAGATAAAAGGAATGAAGAAGGAGAAAAGGCTTAGGAGGGCGTGGAGAAAGGAAGGAGAAGGAGCAAGAAAGAGCAAAAATGAACTAACACAACTGGAATTTGTTGATGAGAAGAAGGAAAATGTTGAAAATGAGATTAAAGAAAAGTAATTACCAAATGGGGAAACTACTTAAAAAAAAGTTTGTCTAATTTATATATCTAATAAATTTTACAATATTATACGACAACTATACTGAGACAATCCCTATCACTCAATCATGATTAGAATATAATTTATATACTTTTATACCTGTTAATTAATCTGAATTATTAAACCAATTGAAAAAAATAATTAACACGAGGTGAGTAAGCTGGTTACGTCACCCCCTTGAGGAATTTACTTTATAGGAAAAATGACGCGGAAAAGACAAGACCCTCTATACTATTTTTAATGTATCATTCATAGATATTCGTTTGCATTTATAATTATCACTCACCACTAACATTTACATTAATTATGTGGGCTTACTTCGAGTTGAATAATTAATCATGTGTTGTATTATGTATACTTCGCCCGGCTATTATTAAAAATAAATATGTATATGTACATGTTTTAGCCATATCGTTGGAGATTACATATACAATTCACCTCTTTCCCACTCTCTGCCCTCCCTCGCTCGCCTATCTCCTCCCTCTCTCATTGTCGCTCGCCTCTCTCCTCCCTCTCCAAATCTCGCTTGTCATTTATACAAATGTATATGTATAATATACAGTTATATACAATTATATACATATACAATTCACCTCTCTCCCACTCTCTGCCCTCGCTCGCTCGCCTCTCTCCTTCCTCTATCGATCTCGCTCACCTATGATAGACTTTCAACTGATGAAAGAGTTACTAAAAAGTTAGGAATTAGTATCAGTCCTGGATGTCATTGTTGCACTTCTGATGACTTAACACAAATGTTGAAAATGTAGATCACTTTTTTTGTCCAAGTCTACAAGCTAAAAAATTTGAAAGTTTTTAGCAGGGTCATTGGGAATTGGACATATGCATAACACGCTCAAGATGATATTACTCAGTTGGTGGAATTTGAAGACTAAAAATTCCATTGCTTCTTTCATTTCTAAAGCTCTACCTCCAATCATTTGCTGGGAACTCTGGAGAGGTAGGTGTAGCAATAAATTTGAGGCTGTAAAGCCTTATTTCTTTAGAATCAAAACTAACATCACTTACACTCTATTTGCAGGTTTTGCATCCAAATTGTGTAATGATATTTGGTCTCAAAACACAAGAATAGGGAAAAACAATGCATAGGCCTTTGTCAGATCTTTGAAAAGGACCCATTCAATCAAAAGAAACTTCATCAGAGTCAAATGGCTCAAACCACCAAGAAATTGTATTAAGCTCAACAGTGAAGGAAGTTGCGTTCAAGGATACTGTGGTAAAGGGGGGTTAATCAGAGACCACCAAGGCAACATGATGTTTGCTTACTCTTTAGGTCTAGGCCAAGGTACTAGCAACATGGCTGAAGCCCGAGCACTACTATATGGTCTTAAGTGGTGTGTTAGTAGAGGCTATGATAGGGTTTGGGGAGAAACACATTCCCTACTCTTAGTTAAATGCATAAATGGAGAATGCCTTGAGAGTTGGATAAATTAATTCAGGAAGCACAACAAATAGTTGAATCTCATGGATTTATCATCAGTCATTGCTTCAGGGAAGCCAATAAACCTGCTGATATATTAGCATCCAGGAGTTATAATGTTGATGAAATACATGAGTTCAACTCTTTCTCTGATCTCCCGAGGGAAGTTAGGTGATTAATTAACACAGATAGATGGGAGCTCCCTTCCTTGAGAATGCAACAGGTTAAAGATTCAAATTTTATGTACGAACCCCCCTGAATACTCTATTAAGGAGTCAAGTTAGTAGAGTAATAGCTAACTTAGACTCCCTTTTTTTTTGTGTTAACTTGTAGAGTTTATCTAACTCTAGTTCTTCCCCAAGATCTTGAATTAAGTTTGGTATGCCAAACTTCAAAATGTAACTCTTTCATATCAATGATCATTGGAGACAGTCTATTAAAAAAATAAAATAAAAATATAATACATATGTATAATATACAATTATCCAATCAATATACATATATATTACAATTTTCTCCCACTCCTTTCCGCTCCCTTCCTTTTCCCCTCTCCTCTCTCCCAGTCTCGCCCGCCCTCTTCTCTTCCATATAACATGTAGCTACAAATGTAATTATATCTATCAGTTTATTGATAGTAATTAATTATTTTTTAAATGGCTTATTGCGCAAGTTTCCCAACTTTAATTCACACTGTTTCATATAAATGTAAAAATATGTCATGTTATTATATACGTTCAGATCAATTTTAATAAATATTTTTACTAATATTCAAAATGCTGTCAAAAAGTGTATAACTTTATTAATACCTAAAAATCAGACGGTAAACCCAAATAGTTTTCCTCCACCAGCGGCAAATTTTTTTATATCAAATTTTTTGTTAATAAATGCACGAAATCGGCGGCATCTATTATTGTCTGATTTGGCTCCGTTCAGCAAATTGATGAATGAAATGCACCAAATCGGTAGCATCCATTATTGTCGGATTGCATATTTGTTTTAAGTTTTACATTGGTTTATACATTTAAAATACATACTCTAATTTTATTTTTCTTTAATGCCTTACATCATTAGCAGTACTTATTAGATTTATTTTAAGCATGATTAAGTACTTTTAAAATTATGACAATTCTAATTATGGCTTTGCAATATTTTTATTTTTTTTTTTTAAAATTTTTTTATGTCGATTTTCATTATTATGTTATGAATATTTTATTGGTCATCAATGATTCATATTTTATTTTATTTTCTCATAAATACCTTAGATAGTTTATATTTTGGTTTGACTAGACATCTATAGAAGCACAAATTAATTATATGTTTTAATATTCATATCTTTCCCAGAAAATCCAAAAATATTGGAAAAATTTCAAGATTTATTAGTTTGGCTTTAATTTAAAAATTTTGACCATAATGGTGTTTGATATTTGAAAACCTGAGTTTTTATTATTTTGGTTTGATTATATATTCAATTTCTTTTTACACAAATAACTTTTGATTTGATATTTGAAATTGAATCATGTCGCATTAGTACTCCCTTATTCATCACATTATGATTATCAAACTATATAAGATCAGTTTGAGTATGGCTTGATAAGTTGAGATTTTTCAATGACTAATTCTTTTATTTTTTTTTTTTTCAAAAATTTTACTTAATATAGTTCATCCCAAAATATGTTTAAATATTTAAATTTTAACTATGTTTGAAATGAAAAAACAATTATTTATATTGTAAACTCTTAGTAACAAATAGTAGAAAAAAAAAACATCAATACTCCTCGACCACTTTTTGTTTTGTCATGTTGCACTTTATAAAAGTTAATTTGATAATTTTTAAAAGCTAAATTAGATAATATTAATTTGATAATTTAACCAACAAAAATTTAGATAGTCTAAAACAATATGAAAAAATACTATATAAATTAACAATTTTTTGCATTTTACTATATGATGAATAAATACATCTAAAATATTAGTTAAATTTTTATAGTTTGACTCTAATAACAAACAATATTTGTTGTTGTGTGTGAGGGGGGGGGGGTTNTAGAGCATTCCTTTTTTTTGTTGTTATAAAAAAACGTTGATGTTCTTTATATTAGTCCCTAAATGAACTCCATTGTCCCTACTAGGGGTTTTGATAAGGGTATCATTTTTGCACCTTCTTATGAATTATTACCTATTTGTAGCCAAATCTTCCAAATGACGAACGAAAAGCATGTTGTCAACTGACCTGGTTATTTCTGTGATCTTTTTTAAAAAACTTTCAGATGTATTGTTTTAGGGCACAATCTATATTGCTAGACAGAGAATTTTAGTAATATTCATCTGTATTTGGACAATATTAATGTAAATCAAAACAAATACCAACGAGAGATTTTGTAATCATTCATCTGTATTTTGGTACATATATGAAAGTCAAACATCCAAAAGGAATCAACTTTGGGGTAGTATATTTCATCAATTCCTGAGTGCAACAAATGAAGGTTTTAAATTCATATATCATGTTGGTTGGGGGGGTGGGTTGTTTAATTCCCTTTGATTTTGCTATTTTATTTCAATATGGTTTGGTACTACATGTACTATTTGATGGATTTCTATAAAATGATGTTATCTAATTAGGATTTGTGGTCTACACATGGTAGGGTCACTCAATATTGTGTTATGAGTTTTGAATACATGCCAACAACATCTCGATGTCTCCAATATGCACGTAACAAAAAAAATTAAAAGCAGCAATCATTTTAATATATGTCAAAAATTAAAGGGAAGAGGGGATATGCACGAAGTAATTGAGTTGTTTGTTATTTTTGCGAAAAATCATCCCTGAAGTAGACCTAATAAACTTAAAGTACTCCTTGTGTCATATAAGGTGAACAAAAGACATCTGTGAACTATCCAAAAAATTGCAAAGTTTAGTCTTCTGTCTATTTTTAAAAAAAAAATTCACACCACCAACAACAAAATTAAATTTGTCCCAAGTGGAATGAATATATGTCCCGGGTTAAACTAGTCATTGAGTTTGAGATATATGGGTATCTTGCTTCATTATAATATTGTATGCGTGTGACTGTTGCATTATCGTCACACAACTTGTAAATAAGAAAGTTGATACAAATTTGATTTGAATTGTAGGATTTTGCGAATATACGTTGTGATTGTTGTTGTACTTGTTTGAACGGAGCATGTGTTCATTTATACCCTCTAAGTTTATTGGATTTTCTTTCTTCTACGTTCCGACATAACATTAGCAATATCCAATTCTGATATTCTAACATTTTGAATATGAGTTTTAATGAGAGGACAATTTGACTCGTACTAATTATTGATAATGTGGAATTGGGTGCGTTCCCTGAATTGATTGTTATGTTGTACATTATGTTCTTATAGGTGGGGGTTTCTAAGTTGAAAGTTAATGAGGGATATTCAGTGGTGTAATAAAAGGTGAATGGTAAAGTTCCAATTCGATTGTAGTAAAATAAGGGGGAACTAAGGGTCCCAATGCTATCCTTGTTGTTAGAATGAAGTCATGGGTATCACTATTGAGGTCATAAGATGGTTCCATGAAACGGATAGTTAACCTCGTTAGGTGTAGTGTGAGTTGAATAAAGATGAGGAGAACGTAAAGGTGTATCGTGAGCGGTTGGTCGGGTTAGTAGTGGTATTTATATTCAGAATTTCCCTAAGGGATTGAGTGATGGGTGTAATAATGAACGAGGTAAGTAAGAGGTTGAAGGCAAGTGAACTAGTTTGATATTAATATCCGGAAAGGTAAGGGTAGTCAAAACAGAAAGGCGGAGGAAGGATTAGTCTTATTACATGTTTCACCAGTTGATTTCTTATATTATGTAGTGGGTATTTGGGTTGACCGGTGATGTCAATCACTACGTTTTGTTTGTAATGATATTACTCTTGGTTTGCCTTTTTGACGTAGTCTGGATGCAGGGTCGGTGATGTCTCATTAGGTGAAGACGAAGAAATTCTCCAACAGATTCTATCATTCCTTCCGCATGGTGGGAGTTGTGTCTTTTCATTATCATGTATGTTGTATTCTTAATAGCTCTTGTACTTGTTAAGACTGGACCCTTGGGGGTGTAAATTATTTTACAAATGTTAACATCATTTTAAAAGGTCTCATTTATAAAACTTTGTTATTTCATTTATCTCTGTTTTTCTTTAATCTTTGCATGTTTCTATGAGTGGGAGTCGAGAGTTGTCGTCCACTTAGGTGTTGTAGCATGTGTCCTGCACTACCCATGGTTTTGAGCCCTGCATCCGAGCGGCCAACCGTGTTGATGTATTTAATCACATTTCTTTTCATAAATGGAATAGATATATTTATTTTTGATGTGAGGGCACGTGAAATATCTGATTTAGTTTAGCTAATAATTGATATAATTATATTCATAATGATTAATGATCATTAATTATATTCATATTATTAAATCATAATAATCCGTAATTTTTATTTAGTATATTCCACTACACGTATCGCTTCTTACTATCGAAAATTTTATACTAACTTTACTTTTGGGCACTACTTCAAACTATCAAAATTAAATTACGAAAATTTTGACCAAACGATTCTCAATGAAAACACAGTAAATGCGGTTCATGTGAAATATAAACATGAACAACAACTAAAATATTTCAATGCTATATTTAAAAACTCGTATTCAAGAATTTAGAACTCAAATCCATAATATTAACTCATCTTCCTGGTGATTCCCGAAAACAAGGGTATCAGCCTACGATTATATTTTAACCAACTAAATTTAGATTCATGTATGCGGCGTATACGAGCTGTAACATCCCAAAAAATTCTGATCTAAGATTCGAATCGTCATTAGTTGTGAGTAGATTTTACGGAGGAATTTATATTTTCTTAGGTGCCAAGGTCGCAATAGCAACTCGAGTTCCAAAAAGAACTGGAGAGAAATTTGTTCAAGTAATATGTAAATTATTTTATGATTTGTGTCAATTTTAAACGACCATAACTTTTAGCATAAAATAAGTTAGGTGGCCCATGAGGTATCAAATCAGAGATCTTTGTATCGTCTTTCCAATGTCACTGAGTTTGTTAAAATCTGAGTTCGTATGAAGGTGATATGATTGTTTGAGTGCAACGTCTCTAGATAGGGCTTCTTAACCCGAATAAAGGAGGGGTTTTTAGTCTCTTCCTTCCTTACCCCCCACTCACCCTAATCTGTGAGTTATATCTATTTGAAAATTCGAATTCTGATTAGGTGTACATAAAAAATTAAAAGATTTTTGTATATGACTAAGGGTCCACTAATTATAGTTCACAATGATTAATCATTAACTCAATAAATGTTTATTTGGTAATATTTAGAGCCGTCATAGGGGCTCGTCCCGTTGGGCCGGCCTGGCCTACCCGGGTTTACTACTAGGTTGGGCTAAACAATTTTTTGAGCCCATTTAAGAAAGGACGTTTTAGCCCACCATTAATCAGTCTGCTTGATTTTGTGGGCTGGAGAAATATAGTTAGGGGGGCCCGGCCCGTGTCAATAATAATTATTAAAAAATATATTATAATATTAATTTTTAAATTAGAGAGAGTTCAATCACAATTCAAAATAATTCTGTAATATTTTTATTTATATATTTAATACTTTTTACGTGGAAAAAAAAACTTAGTAAATAGAGATAATTTCAGAGACCTCCCTTCCAAGTTTCGCTCTATAACACTCACCTTCTCTGTGGTTTACTATTACGTCTAACCCCTTATTTTCGTTTTCTTGTAACCATTCATTCTTAACAAACCTATTTAAGTAAATATAAATTTATTTAGATTTGACAATTTACCCTTATATATGAACATGTTTAGATCTACTTTTCAAATGATTTAATCTTATATCCTGGGATTCATTTTTCTTCTTCTGCTTGTGTAAATGTTACCTAGAACAAATCTTGTCGTTTTTATCAATTTCTTTCTTGGGAAGTTTCAATTTTGTCCTTCTATTGTGAAGAATTCCTTGCCGGAAAATGATGGTTATTATGGGAAAAAATTTTACGTTATTTGTAAGGTGAAATAGAGATAAAAGTTTAATGTTGTGAAAATGTGGGCAGCTTAGTTGAAGACTTTTGATTTTTGTTGGATTAACAAAACAAAGTCTTTGTATTATTTATTTTTAAAGTTTTTTTTCAAAAAGTTATTTTTCTATAATATTTTTATAAGAATAAATCTTATATACAAAGATACAATTGTCAAATCTAATTAATTTTATATTTATTTAAATATGTTAAAAGAATGATTACAATAAAATGAAAACAGGCGGTAGACGTACATCCGTACACCAAACGAGAGTTTAGTGTTATATAGCGAAACAAGGAGGTATCTGAAATTATCCCTAATAAATATTATAAAAATTTTATTTTGATTTGAGTATCAAGGTACTATAACATTAACATCATTTAATATTATTTGTCGATATTTATGATATATTTTAATTAATAATTTAAAATTTATTTAATAATTATAAAAAAAATATAATTTTTTTAAAAAAGTGGGCTGGTCCGTCAGCCCAGTAATGTGGGTTGGGCCCTGACCGGATTTTATGGCCCATGTCAAAATGGGCTAGGCCAGGTCTGACCTCTTTAAATGTCAAAGTCTCGTAATGGTGTTAGCCCGGATGGGTGGGCTATAGCCCAGAGTTGCAGCTCTAGGTATATTCAGCACATTACCTTTTTTTTGTTTGAAATTTCAATATATTTATGTTACCATAAAACCAAACGGATTTGCATTCAATCAATAAAATTTTCTACCATAAATTCAATATAAGATAATGATTTAACTTTCCATAGGCAATATTGAACTTAAAATTAAATTGATTACTTTCCATAATAATACCTGACTTGAAATTAATGGATTACTTTTCAAGCATTATTGACTTGAAATTAGATGGAATTTACTTTCCATAACAATATTGACTAGAAATTAAATTACGACTTGTGAAATAATTTTTTATGTGTGTATAGAATACCCAGGAGTTTTATTCATTTTTTTTTTAATTCACCTTGTTTGTGAAATCCACTGATCAATAGATTATAGGCATTCTAGAATAGAGTATAGAAAAAGCAGGAAACGTCAACAATTTCATAGAAGAAAATACAGATGAAACTAAGCGAAATTCGCATTTTCCAAACGATTGCCGTCCTTCTATAAAATGGCAAGTAAGATTGTAAGAGCTTGTAACGTCGATATTAGAATAGTTTCGTCTTGTCCAAGTGGTAGGAACCAATATTCATACGTTCACCCAACTACTGTTGTAGCCATTGATCATTTTGTGAACCCCACAATGGAATTAAATCTGGGTACGAGACTTGTTACCGAAAATGCAAGGAACATTGCAATTGAAAACAACATCAGATTGAATGAACTAGAGGCAAGGCAAGCAACTGAAAAGGAAAAAATACGTTCTTTAGAACAAATGAACAATGCTAGAGAAAAATGATGGTGGGAGTCCCTTGACCAAATCGATGCAGAGAATCTGACCACATTTGAAACTACATTAAATTTTACCGAGGGTATCTTAAAAGACCAATTGAAGAAGCTAGGAATTGGAACTTCGTCTTCCTCAGAGCCCCCCCCCCCCCAAAAAAAAGAAAATGAAGAAAGCTAATCTAGTATATTATAAATGAATCAACAAGGTTTAAATTCATAATACCATGTGTGTTAATTTCCTTTGATTTTGCTATTCTATTTCAATAATGGTTTGTAATACATTTACTTTGATGATTTCTATTAAAAATACTTTATCTATTAGTATTTATAGTCTACTACACGGTAGGTCACTTAATATTGTTTTATGAGTTTGAATATATGCACAACAACATATCGATTCTCAATATGACGTAAAAAAAAAATGTAAGCAAAGATATGCACGACTGTAAAGAGTGTTCGTTTTTTCTTCTTGCTTAAATCATCTCTGGTATGACTAACGTTAAAGTTACATCCTTGGGTCATGGATAAGTGGAACAAAAAGACATCTTGGAACTATCTCAAAAAATTCAAGATCATCCTTCTAATCTATTTAAAAAAAAACTCACGCATCCAATAAAAATTAAATGCGTCAAGTGAATGAATATATATACCCATTGTTATAACTAGCAAGTTAAGTAATTTTTTTGTTTTTTTTCCCCCCATAAAAATTGGAGGATTTAAATGTAGTTCAGACAAATGTATTCAAATTCCTAAATTCTTGTGAAAAATATGATCAAATACTACGCCAACTTCAAATTTTGAATCGAAACATGCTCCCTACTTTCCAACATTTTTGGTACATGTCTAAAATGCAATTGCAATTGTAAAGTTACATGCTCCCTAAATATTTTATTAAAGAAATTTCTAATAGTTGGCTGTAATACTTTTACATTAAAAATAATTTTTTTTCCATAATCTGTTGGTACCATCACAACCTACGTATAAATATTTCAAAACTTATGTATTGTTGTCAAGTCAATTTTACTTGATGATGTAAAACGATTCTAAGTGACCACAACGCGAAAATTTAAAGTCCGAGAATGAAGATTTTTTCATATGCCCTATCTTCATTCTTTTTAGGTAACTTTGATCTTCTTGTTTGTGGCACTACATGACCATTTTTTTTATTGATTTAATCAAGTTTTCTACCATAGATAGATTCAAGGATGATTCTTGTTATTTTTGGTATAGTATAAGGATGTTTTTTTCTCACCTAGATAAATAAAGATGTACATTATATTTGAGTCATAGTTGAGGGATGATTTTAGACAATAACTCAACAAGAAAATCAAGTTATTTTGAAAAGTGTTCATTTTTCTAAAGTGCTTTTTTCATAAAAGTACCTATTGATAAAAAACAATTTGTGTTTGACCTAAAGAAAAATAAAATTATCTTTGAGTAGCAATTAATACGACAAAATAAGAAAGTGCAATCTTTGCAACAATAGTAAAATAATTATTTCTGATTATATGGGTCCAAGACTTCGGTGAATCAGTATTACCTTATCTCAAATATGAGTAACTTAAAATAAAACAATGAAAAAATTGTATTTAGATTAACAAATAAATTTCGGTAAGAATCAAAAGATCATATTTAGACAAACAATACAATACAAACCAAACAAGGTGTTAATGATAGCAAGGTTGCTCTTTCCTTTGATTTAATTTACCGAAAAAGTTAAGATTCAGCATACATTACTTTAAGATCCATCAATATTTATTTATATACCATTTTAGAGATTCTTTTTTGTTGTTATTTGTTTTGTTGTGTTATTTATTAGTCCATAAATAACTCCATTGTCCTATCCTATGGGGTTTTGATAAGGGGTATCATTTTTGACCTTCTTGTGGAATTTACTATAGTTATGTACTCAAATATTCCAAATGAAGAAAGGAAAAGCATGTTGTCTAACTGACTGCGTTGATTTATTGTGACATTTTTAAACTTTCAGATGTTGTTTAGGCAAATCTATATATATTGCTAGACATGAGATATTTTAGTAATATTCGTGTGTATTTGGTACAATATAATGAAATCAAACAATACCAAAATATAAGATATATATAATATATAAACATGATAGCAATGGGTCCTTAATGTATATGTACTAAAAGTTAAACATTTATCCTAAGCTATATAATTAAAGATAATCGTTATTTTTATTTTTCAAAATAAAATGAAGCCCTCCACATGTGTTTCATACATGAGATATCAAACTACAAAATAAAGGTACCTTCTTGTATCATTCAATTTGATTTTAGAATATGTATCAAATTTTTCAACCTAAAGGAGCCATGAAAAAAAACTTCCTATGCAGGGAGAAGGATAAAACAAAAATGAACTTTATGGTGAATATATCCATTGATGTAAGAAAAAACCTAAGGTTAGCCATGCTCAAAGGCAATGAGGAATCGCCTGAAAGTCAATATGAACCTAACTCACACTGCCTATGTGGTTTATGGAAAATGTGAGTTATCCAAACCCTATTCCGTATTGGTGTTCAATATTACTCTCAAAAAATATAACTCAACGCTCAAGTAAAAATACTCCCTTTGGATTGAGATAAGTTCTCATAAGGACCACTTTTTGTAACATTTCGTAACTCGAAATAGCTAAGAATAAGCTAACAAATTAAAAAATATTAGTTTTGGAAAGAAAATGAGAAATCTGGAAAAATTTCTAAGTTTAAGAAGTGAGTTTTGTCATTTCCAAACGGTCATAACTCCTAGCTCAGGATGAGTTAGAGTAATTTATTGATATGATTGGAAAGCCCTTGGAGATATCTTTCCAACGCCGCTGAGTTTGCGCATTTTTTATATCGTATGAGGGAGATATGCTTATCGAAAGTTGGACTGTTGAATTTAGGACACTACAACAAATTCGATTATTAAGGACAAATAATTTCTTCTTAATAAATCATATTTCATTCCTTCATTCAACAGTCATCACTAAAAATCCGTTGGTGTGACGAAATAAAAATTCATCACTCCATTCCTTCACTTCTGTGTGGGTTCCCGAAAAGTATACAAAGACGATTAAGTGTTTTCGTCGCTGAAATATTTATTAACTACAAAAAGAAAATCGCTTCAATGCTTAAACATTTGTGACAAATAATTTGTCGTAAAAAGTCTATTTTTGTAGTTAGATAATATATTTGTCACTAAAGAGGTTATTATATTAATACCGAAAAATATATCTTCGCTATTAGTTTACTTTCAAATCAGTGACGAAATCATTTCCCTCTAAAGTTTATTATTCGTAGTTACAAAATCTATTTCGCGCTAATGATTGTGTTTTAATATACAAAAATTATTTTGTTCCTAAATATATGTATGATAAAATTCTCATTTAAAAATGTCTCCTATCCGTCAATTTTATCACCTGACCAGGAGCTGTAGATATTCTACCTTGGGGAATCAAACTCACAACCTTAAGGTTGAAGTAGAAGCCGTCAATACTTGGGCTCGGTCCCGTATGCCGGCCTGGCTAACCGGGATTAATAGGGATGGGCTTAAGATTTGTGAACCTATTTAAAAAAAGGGCTTTTTAGCCCTGCCGAATAAGCCTGCTCATTTGGGGGCTTTAGAACTACCGGTAGGCCGGCCCGTGTGCCACAAAATTAATTAAAAATATAATAAATAATTAAAATTAAAAAATAAAGGAGTCTAAAATCAACAAGTAGTTTTTGGGGGGAGGGGGGGGGGGGGGGGGGGGGGGGGGGTTTTACTATTTCTATTTTCATTTTTAGTTTTAGTTGAAAAAAAAATAATCAATATCAAGGAAAATACACCAAATACCCCCTAGACTATAACCTAAATCCCAGAAACCACACCTTAACTAAACTAAGGTTCTATTACCTTACCCACCACTACCCCCTGAACTTTTTTTTTTTAATTTTATACAACCACCTTTTATCTTATGTGGTACTCTTGTGACTCCACGCTAATGAGGCGCATTAAGATATTTGGATAGTCACGGCAAAAGAGGTAACACAAAATTCAAAAAAAAATTCAGGGGGGTAATCGACCTAGTAAGTTTTTGTCTTTGTTGATTTCGATCATAGTCTTGGGGTACTTGTGCATTTCCCTAAATATTTATAAAGATCATTTATTTTGATTTGATTAACAAGTATGACATTAAGTCTCATTTGTTTTTCCATTAGATTAAACTCCTGAATTTGAATACGCGCTTAGAATATTAAGAGGTGCATTAATGATCTACATGTGTACATCCTGATAAACACTACATATTGAAATATTGTCTCTGATTTAACACTAAATTATTAGCCAGTTGTGTTTTTCAATATAATGAATTCACATATGAAAATTAAACATTATAATCAATAAACTATATCACACCTTGTTAGTAAACATTTTTTTTCATCTAAAATAATATTTTGTTCTTTTTTACCCGTAAACAAGGTAATATGATTTATCTTTTAAGAACTCTACAATCAAGTACATCATTAATATGATATTTTTTTGCACTCAAATACTTTGAGATCCTAATATAATTAATTTTAAAATAGTTAATATGAGTAGTAAATTATAGTTATAAAAGTATTTTATTTTAGTTTTTATCGAAATTTATTATTGTTATCGATCAAAAACTACTACTCTTCGCTTTTTTTGACTGTTGCTAAATCATTAATCATGGGAAGTGCTTTATCAATTCAAATATATTGATTAATTTATGAAAGTTAAGATGTAAATATTAATTTAAGATGAATAAAGAAATTATATGACAAGCATGTAATTAAAACAAACAAATTAATTAATTGAACTCTTAATATTAAGATTCAGTTCTTGACAAACAAATAATTCGGACAAATCTGAAGATTAAAGAATGCAAAAACAAAGGAGGCCTAACATAATGTAATAATATTATTTGTCGATATTTATGATAATATTTGTAAATTATAATTATAATTTAATTTAATAATATAAAAAATAATTTTTAAAAAGTGGGCTGGCCCGGAAAGCCTGTAGCCCACGTCTTGGTGGACTGGGCCGACTATTTTTTTCTGGCTCACACCAAATTGGCTAGCCCGCCTGACCCATAACATGTCAAATTCTGATGGTCAGCCCGATGGGGTGGGTTAGCCCATATGGATAGCTCTAGTTTTGAAGTGAAGACGGTTTTCCATCTATCACACTCTCTCTTGTTGTAAATTTTGGTTTTATATTTTATACTCTCAATTCACTTCTTTTTTAAATTTAACTTTTGTAAAACCATAGATTAGATATATTATTTATACTCCCACACCCAATGCATGAAATTCACCACCCATACTGTAGATTTATATTTTAAATTAAACTGTTTAATTTTTTAAATATCTTTAAATATATTTATTTTGATTTCGCGTCATTTTATTTATTTATTTTGTTGTAATTTTAAAATGATTTATGAATTAAATTTATTTAAAATCAAACATTTGATTGATTAAAAAAATGAATAATAGTTTGTTTTTTTTTTTTTTTTTTTTTAAGTTGAACATGATACCAATAACTATGTATTTCATCATAATTATTTTGAAATCCCTCGTTAGTATCCTTTCTTTTTGGTGCTTTCATGTTTTAGTTTTAATTTTTTTCAATTTTCACACTGATGGGAAAAGTTTTTTTTTTAAAAAGAATTCCTGAAATATATCTTGCACCTTGGGCAAAGTCTAAGTTTGTAGAAGTCGATGTTATCGCGTTGTATAGAACTCTACGTCTTGCGAAATTACTATTAAATTTGTACATAACATTTTATAGACGGAAATAATAGATTGACTTATCCTATGTAGTTTACCATCCAATCAATAGACATTCCAAAAATTAGCCCAAAGCCTTGACACAATTATTTTTTTGTATTGTGCTATCAAGAAGTGTATATATAAAACAAAGTGCCAAACCAACAAATATTAGTGATCAGTGTTGAACCTCCCACGTCACCGTACTTATAACACGAATTGTATTTTTCGAAAGTGATGCATTTATAATTGTAGAATTTAAAAAATTAATGTATTGAACTTTTTCGTTTTTACAAAATTGACGAATTCATTGGTTTAATGGACTTTGTCTACTGCTTATAAGCACTTGTATATTATTTTTATAAGTTGTTCTTTGTATTATGAACAATTGTAGCAAAAAAAGTGTATCGACTATGAATTTTTTTCGTAGCAATGGTTTAATTATTCCTACAATTTTTAAGGTCGTTGCTATTTAACACCTTCACTATTTTGTGATACTTTTTTGTTGTCACTAAATCATAAGATTGAATAGAGACAATAAAATATTTTTTCAACCAACTATTTATATTATTAATTGACAAATAATGTCATACTTAAATATAAATTTTTAATAATGGCGAATATTTTTATAATATTTTACTCACGAACTCTAATTTTTTTTCGTGGTTTGTAACAATAGGCTTTTTGATGAAATTTTTTTGAATCTAAATATTATAAATTATAAGACTAAAAATATTTTTCCATGAATTAGAGACATCATTAGTGACGAAATAATGTGTCACTGATAACTTTATATTCGTGACTAACACTACTTAACAAATGACGTCAATTGATTTTTTTGTGGGAAACATTAGTGGACAAAACATTGCTACGAATTTTTATGTTTTGTCACTAAAAGTATGTATCTCATATATTTAATCACGAAAAGAAAATTTTGTCACTAAAGTAGAATAATTATTGACGAATTTGATGTCGTAGTTTGTCATGAATTACATACACTATTAGTGACGAAACAATGTGTCACCAATAACTTTAAATTCGTGACTAACACCACTTAACAAAATGGAGCCAAATAATTTTTTGGTGGGAAAATTTAGTGGACAAAACTTTGCTACAAATTCTTATGTTTCGTCACTAAAAGTATGTGTATCATATATTTAAGCACGAAAAGTAAACTTTGTCACTAAAAGCAAATAACTAGTGACGAATTTGATGTTGTAGCTAATAATTTCGTAGCTATATATCATATTTGTTGTAGTGGAAAGGTCCCAATCTGGATTTAAGGAAGGGCAAACTAGTCTTTTTACCCATTTATTTGCTATTTCATTTTAGGGATTTATTTGGATAAAAATAAGTTTTAGTTTAGATTAGAAAAGTTACTTTATGCTTAGGGCTTGGAGAAAAGAGAAGAGAAAGAAGGAAAAGGGAGAAAGATCAAGGATTTGCCAAGAATGCTAAGGGATTTCAAGTGGAATTCGTCAGGTGTGATCCGTAACAAGGTATGTGAGATATTTTTGTGTTAGGTTATTTGACCCATACACCAAACTTGTTTAAGTTCAGCGATTTTTAGTTGGTTGAATGATAGAAAGTGAAGTTCTTGAAGAACATTGTTGAATTCTTGTTGGTTGAATTGTTGCATGCCTAGAGTTGATTTAATTCATATTTTTGAGTTTTTTTTCGAGTCAAATCTATTGGGTATTGAGGGTACTAATGATCCTAAGTGTTTGGGGAAAGAGCCATGGAAGTATAAAGGGTTTAGAGATGAAAAATGAAGGAGAAAAGTCGGAGATTTTCTGGGCAAAGGATAAGGCGTCACGCCTATCAGAGTGCCACAAAAGTTCTTTTGAACTTTGGCCTCTAGCATGTTGCGCTAATCAGTGTGCCACAAAAAGTGCTCTGAACTTTGAGGGTTGGTATCCCGCGCCTCTTAGAGCTCCAGGGACGGTATTCTCCCCATTCTTTCCCCTTTTTTTCGTACTAGTTCTTAAGTAATGTACCTATGATTCCTAGTTGATTTCAACACTCTAAGGTACACCTAAACATCATGAAATCATCCGTAAACATGAGATCATGAACCTTGAATCCATAATTCAATTCAAGTAAAGTTAAGATCAAAGTCAAAGAAATTAAGAGTCAAGTCTAGAATTTTAGGAGCAAGTCAAAGCAAAGTTCTTAAGAGTTCTCTAGGATCTTTAACAACGTTTAAACTTTGTTTCAAGACTCAAGTTTCAAGATAAGTAAAGAGTAAAGAATGAAGAGTAAAGTTGATGTTCTTTTCTTCAAAAGTATATGGGGACTATGTAACCCCAAGAGATTTAAAATGTTTCACATTTAAACAATTAAGGAAAGTTTGATTTCCAAAGAGCCTTTGGGCTAGTTTTATAAAGGAATAATAGCTTTATAAAATGATGCAAACAGGGAAACTAAGATTTCCAAGATAGCCCTTGAGCTAAACTTTGAGTAATAATCACAGAAGAAATATGTTTTAAATACATAAGAGTCAGTATATTTTGGGTGTAATATTGAGAACCGAATTGGGGATGAGCATGAGTTCAGATAACTCGCATCTCCATATAACCATGTAGCTACCATGTGTAGAAAAGGTCATACTTTTTAGATGAACCCTTTTCAGAGTAGACTAGTGGATCCATTAGGCAGTTCTGATCTTATACCTTTGGTCGGGTATAGGATAAGCTGACAGCAGGAGGTAAATCGTTGTATCATCACTATTGCTCTTAAGTGATGGTTTTAGGTTAGAGAAACTCCCACAGAAGTTAAACGTATTTGCGTATATACATCACTTTATTGTATTTTTACATACATATCAGAGTTAATTGTATCCGTGTATACATTCAGAGTTTACAACATGTTTTCATTCTGCATTTCTTTATATTGCACTTATTTTTTAATTGCTTTATACTAAAATGAGTTAGTTATTCATAAGTTGAACAGCGATAAGGTAAGTGTTCCTTCTTACTCCTTTTCAATCTTAAGTCATGGATTTAGCATTCCAACTCGCATACTCGTACATTCAATGTATTGATGCTAATTGACATGCATCATACCATAATGCAGATGCAGGTAACTAGGATCGACATTCGTCACACCGTTGATCCAGTGAGCAGTTCAGAGTCAGTTAGTGAGTCTCCCTTCATTTCGCAGGAAATCTTTATCATTCAGTTATTTGTTTTAGTTTTTGCAGTTGTTAGGATGATTTAGGGTCCTGCCCCAATATCCCAATTTATTTTAGAGGCTTCATAGACATACAGTATTAATTTTCTTTAGTCTTTTCCTTTCAGTTTAATCGAATAAGACTTGGTCTGTCATTTTAGCTAATTATTACTTTAAGCTATTTCCTTGAGATATCTTGTGTATAACTCTTCCGCTGAGTTAAGTAAGCCAGGCCAAGGGTCCGCTCGAGGAAAGCAATGGTCATCAAGTGTCATTCCTGCCAGGGTGTAGGCTTGGGGTGTGACAACTTTATGAGGTAAATGCTTTATATTAGCTATGTCTCAAAAACTGTGAAGAACGATCTTATATACTTTTTTCAGAAATTTTTTTCTCCATGTGAAAATGATACATTTGGAAATCATTTAGTTCGCTTAAAGTCTACTCAAAATTTATACTTAAAACTTTAATCATAAGCTCACTTTAAACTTCTCAAAATTAATTTAACGAAAAAATGTTTAATCAAAAGATTCTCGACGAAACACAACAAACGAAGTTCATGTAGAAATATAAACATGAAAAACTCATAGTCGAGAATCTAGAACTCATAATTAATAATATAATTCATCTCATGAATTTTGAAACTAAGGGTATAACCCTAGATTAATCTTTTACTAACTGAATTTAAATATAGGACGTGAGGATGAACTGTAACACCCCAAATTTTTTTGAGCTTAGACTCAAACCATACATAGTTGTGAGTAGGATTTTATCGAGAAATTTAGATTTTCTTATGTGTCAAGGTCGCAAGATATAGCACCTCGAGTTCCAAAAAGAACTTAACAGAAATTCATTCAAGTCAGTTGTAAGTTCTTTTAAGTTTGGGTCAACTTCAAACGATCATAACTTCCACACAAAATGATGTAAGTGGCCCATGAGCTATCAAGTCAGAGATTTTTATTCCTCTTTCTAATGCCACCGAATTTGAAAAAACCCAAATTTGTATAAGGGAGATGTGACCGTTTGAGTGCAACCTCCCTAGATAGAGACTTCACACAAACTTAGGAGGGGTATTTTAGTCCTTTCCTTACCCCCACTTAGTCTAAGATGGAATTACACCCAAGTGAAAATCTGATTTAGTTACCTAAATTGAAATATTTTGGTATATATTTAATGGTCCATTAAATTATATTTATAGTGATTAATCATTAATCAATAAATTTTATTTAGTATATTCACCAACTTACCTTTGTATTTAAATTTCAGATTTATTTATGTTACCATAAAACACAGATTCTGATTATCAATTAAACATAAATTTTGTACCATAAATTCAATATAAAGAATGATTACTTTCCATAGCAATATTGACTTATAATTAAATTACTATTGTGAATAAACTTTTAATGTGTGTATAAATATTCATGATATTTTATTTATTTTTAACTCACAATGCTTGAAAACACTTGATCAATAGATTTTATTGCATTCTAGAATGGAGGATAAGAAAATAACAAGACGTCAAAAAATTCCACTAGAAAAAATAAAAGATGAAGTTAAGCGGAAAGTCACATTTATCAAACGTTCGTCCTTATATAAAAATCCAAGTAAAATTGTAAGAGATTGTAACATTGATATTGGAATAGTTTCGTCTTGTCCAATTGGTAGGAACCAATATTCATATGTTCATTCAATTATTGATGTAGTCATTGGTCGATTTGTGAACCCCATAATGGAATTAGATTTGGGTACGAGACTTGTTGCCGAAAATGCAAAGAACATTGTAATTCAGAACAACAACAGACCGAATGAACTAGATGCAAGAGAAGCAACGGAAAAGGAAAAAATATGTTCTTTAGAACAAATGGACAAGACTAGAGACAAATGTTGGTGGGAGTTTGACCAAATCAATGCAGAGAAACTAATCACATTTGAAACTACATTAAATTTTGTCGAGGATTTCTTAAATGATCAATTGAAAAATCTAGAAATTGGAACTTCGCCCTCCTTACATTCCCTACTAGAAAATGAAGATAACTAATCTAGTGTTTTATAAATAAATTAAATTCGGATAGTATCTTTTATCAAAGTCCTATACAACAATTGAAGGTTTAAATTCATGTTATTATGTGTGCTTTACTTTCCTTTTATTTTTTATTTTATTTTAAATAATTATCTATTATTGTATTATATATTGTAGGTCTCTATAGATTATTATTATGTGTGCTTTAATTTCCTTTAAAAAAAAATTTTATTCCTATAATGGTATGTACTACATGTACTTTGGAATGATTTTTATCAAAAATATTTTATTGTTATAAAATCAAGATAATAAATTGAAATTAAGAAGAGTAGAGATAGAGAGAGGCAAAGTAATTGTAGTTTTAACTTTCCTTTGTTATTGTATGTTTTTACTTCTTGTTGTTATTTTATATTATATAGCTAATAAAACTTGGACACAGTTATTTTATTACTTGGCCACAAAGTATATTATGTGGAGATTCATTTCACAACACTCCCCTCTGATGGCCATGTAAAAGAAAAAAAAAAGTGAAAGAAAACATATAGTAATATGCTATATTTCTTGCCTCATAAAAAATTTACCAAGAAAATCCGGTGGGATAAAACCTGATTAAAGGAAAAAGAGTACAGCGTATTTACTCCCCCTAAAGAAAACATTACATAATATCTTGAAGATGACATTTCAATCTTGTAATTCAGCTTCTCAAAGTTTGAAGTTGGCAATGTCTTGGTGAATACGAATTGTTGAAAATTTATTTTATCCTTGTTTTAAAGGTCATGAATAAGAAAAAGAACTTTGATGAAATGTATTTTGGTTAGTCTCATTTGATGTGTAGACAAATTGTTCATTTGAATTTTTAGTAGCAATAACCAAGAACTGAACAAATACTTTCACTTGTATGAAAATTAAATTGCTTGTCTTGTGGAATGTATTGATATGACAATATTCCGATATGAAAATAAATAACTTTCTTCATGTCAAACTTCAACTTTCCTGCAATTTCACGATCCAAAAATCTTGACACAATTAATTAAAATAGATAATTTATATCGATATTTGATTTACTCTAATATCTTCACTGATTAGAGTGGTGTTATATTTATATGCATATTAATAAAATTATTTATCATGAATAATAATAGCAGGACACATAAGTGCATCAATTGCACTATGACATGGTACTTTAATTTCTGACCATTTTAATGAGATCAATATTGATCTTTATGTTATGCGATCTTACAACCATGGGGGTACTACTTAATGGAATCGTTTTACAATCTTTTCACTTCCTTTAGGAATTTTCATATAATATTACATTTTAGCTAGATATGATAATCATTCATCACGCGTATTCAACTTTTTCATATTTTGTCAGACTAATATAAACCTCATTGCATCCACCTTAGGAGAATACATCTCCGTACAATAATGCCAGGACTTTTGTGAAAAGTCATTATTTTTCAATGCACAAGTCGTACTTTATATTTTACGATTTTACTTACACATAATAAATTATTTATACCCCCAGACATTGTATTTTTGGTATATGGGCAATAAGTCCAAAACATCATTTTCCAAGTGAAATATAATATACTTGAATTGTATTCTTAGGCCAACTATTTATCTGTCAATTTCCACAAATTTAATACCAAGATCCTCGTTACCATTTATAATTTTGAGCGCTAAATTATATTAAATATATCATCGACAATTTATTTGATATAGATTCAAAGATGACATTACTTACCGAGCTTTTTTTATTATTCATTATTTTCAGGTACCTGAACCTTTGCCAAAGTTTTATGAAGTGTTATGTCATGGTGCTTTTTTTAAAGCACCTGCCTCATTATAGGATCATTTTAATCATTTTCTCATCTTCTTTGTCAAGAAGTTTTATCTTTTCGATCGATTTATCATTACAATTCCAGTGTGTCATAAATTATGTCCTACAAGGACCTTTCATTTGAGCATCTACAACTAGATTATTACATATGGTCACTGAATATGTCTAACAATTGACTTAAGTTATATTTTAAACGAGGATCATATCAATGATATGTCATTATGCATAAATTTACTTTCCAGCTACTTATCATCTCCCCCTAATGTTAGAGAATCTAACATTCACCCAACTTTATTTGGAACTCATCTTTATACATTCTGTAGTGGTGGAACAATTGAATAATATATCACACATTTAAATTTTTAAATGAGACTTATTTGACCTTGTTGGCTTGATATATACAAGTGTTGCTATATTTTAAATAACACATTTCATACCAAATTTCTTTTAAAAGTTTTGTTCTCATAACCAACGGTTTAGCTATAATTGGAGGCATATAATTTCTTCTCAAACCACTTGGATATAAATCAACATCATCAATATAATTTTATAATTTGAAATGTGCTTTTGATTTATCACTTTGAGCAAACAACCTTTGCAAAAATTAAATTGCAAGTTCATGATAAAGCACATGCGACCATAACATAGATGCACCTATAATAGTAAATGGTCCACATGGCAGGTGAACGGACCCATTTTCACCTTTCTATACATTTTAAAATTTCAGGAAATGTAATCTCAATCTTAGGTTGTGCAGTGATAATTTTATCATGAGAACAAACAACCCCAGGATGGTTGAGATTTATTAATTTCTTCATATATATAATCCATATTAATTCTCATTTATTTTCTGTATCATGATTTGAATCGGGTATGAGGTTAACCGGCCTCGTCAAACCGGCCATGTCAAACTGATAGTTATTCTATAAATTTCTAGTTTATTTGCATGTGTTCACAATTAGCATTTCACAAACTTAGTTACCACAAACAATATGCAAATATGGGTAAATTTTGACATAAATATTTATAATTCATTTTGATTGTAGTAATATGAAGATCTTAAAATTTTTCATATTTTATGATCTCAATATTTTTTTTCTTTGACTATTCTTTTGAAACCTAAAAAGTTTCTTTCGAGATTTACTATAATTTTAATATCATGAACAATTTTTTATTGGGTAGTAGCACAGTAGCTCACCAAAGCTGACAATTCACATTGGGTACCACCACATACTTCATAACATTGTTTGTGTGGTAACGTCTCTTTCAAGGTGAAATTTATATCATCATTGTCATGGTCAAAATCATCACATGTAAAACTTGTTTCTTGATTTTACTTTTGCCAGTTGTATATCCTCTCTTTTTATTTTATTTTTTTAGGTGTACATAAACATAGATACATCACTTAGGAACTAATATGAAAAGTTGGGAGAAGAATGGGGAGATAATGGCGTCCCTGGCGCTCTAAGAGGCGCGTGGCGCCAACCCACAAACTTCAGAGGGCTGGTTGGGGCGCGCTGGCTGGCACGACGCCCCACCTTTTTCCCCAGGTAAACCCTAACTTTTCTCCTTCGTGTTTCATCTCAAAACCCTCTAAACATTTCATGGTTCTTTCTCCAAACACTTAGGATCATTAGTAATCTTAATATATGATAGATTCAAGCCAAAATTAAACCCGGATACATGAATCAAACCTCAAGCCACAAGAATTCAATGAAACCACAAGAATTCAATGAAACTTTTGACAATGTTCTTCAATTAACTCAATAACTTAACATAACATAAATTTGCTGGATTGAAACTTTGTTAGAAAGAGGGTAAACTAATCAACGCTATGTGATCTCACATACCTTTTTAGGGATCATCCCCAACGAATTTTACACGCAAAACTTGAACGTTCTTGGCGATTTCTTGATTTATATTCTGTTTTCTCCTTTTCTCTTTCTCGAAGCCCTAGTGTGAATTCTAGTTTTATCAAAACTGGAAAAAGTCTTGTTTTACCCCAACTAATCCATAAAAATGAATTATTAAAATTAGGTAAGGAATAGACAAATTTGCCCTTCCCGAATCCAGGTTGGACTTTCCGTAATCCAACATCTCAACTTTCGAAAGGGATAACTCACTCATACGAACTCAGAATAGCGCAAACTTGGTGGAGATGGAAAGATCATTCAAAGGTCTTTGCAACCATATCAGGAACTACACCTAACTCATCCTGGGCTAGGAGTTATGGTCATTTGAAGTTGGCCCAAAATTCATTTTTAACTTGCTCAAAGATTTTCAGTTTTCCTTATATTTCCCAAAAGTAACTATTTTCATATTTTAAACTCTTTTCTAGTTCTTCTTAATTACGAGATGTTACAGAAAATAGGAGAAAAGATCCATAGATCATCATTCGTAAGGTTTTCACTTGTGAATTGTCAAGGGGTGATCCCTATAAGGTATGTGAGATCACAGTTGGGTTACTTCACCCACACAACAATATATAATTCAGTGAAGTGATATTGTTTTGAAAGAACATCATATGAGTTCTTGATGTTAATTCATTTAAAATCTTGTGGGTTCTTATTGTCAGAGTTTCTTGAGGTTGATTCATGTATTTAGGTGTGATTTTGAAGCGAATCTTGCATATATTGAGGGTATAGTCGATTCTAAGTGTTTGGGGAATGAACTTAGCTGAATTAGGGGGGTTAGAGTTGAAAAGTGAAGAAGAAAAGTCAGAATTCACCTAAGCAGAGGCTTGGGCGCCGACCCAGCCAAAACGCCCCATCAGGGGCTCTGGGGAGCCGCGCAACCCATAAGGCCCCACCCCATCCCTCTAATGTTTACCCTCTATCTCCCCGCACCTCTCACAGCACTAGGAACGCCAGTTCTTTCAATTTTCCCCTTCTTTCAGTACTAATTTCTTAACAACTTACTTATGTTTTCTAGTTGATTCCAACACTCTAAGGTACATTAAATATTGTGAAATCACCCATAACATGAGATCATGAACCTTGAATCATACTTCAATTCAAGGAAAGTAAAGAGTCAAGTCTAGAAGTTAAGAATCAAGTCAAGAGAATTTCATAAGGTTTTTCAAAAGTCTTTCACAAAAGTTTTAACTTTGTTTTAAGACTTAAGCTTTAAGTTGAGTAAAGAGTAAGAGTAAAGTTTTTTTCTTCCAAGATTATATGGGGACTAAGTATTCCCATAAGTTAAAATATTTTCACATTTGAGCAAAAAAGGAGACATTGTTTCCAACGAAGCTTTTAAGCTAAGTTTTGAGTAATTATCTCAAGCCAAAGGAAGAGTATTGTTTTTAAAACACATGAGCTAAGTATATTTTTGGAGTAGTATTGAGCACTGATATGGGAACGCGAGTTTATAATAACTCAAGTCTTTATAAACCATGTAGCCATCATGGGTAGAAAGGATCATACTTCTTAGATGATTCCTTAGTGATTTTTAAGCATGGACTAGTGGATCTACTTAGTTAAGGCGTTCTTTATAACGGCAAAGTATAGGATATTTCTGGCAGTGGGGCCAAGATGTATATTATCACTTAGGCTCAAAGTATATAGAAGTTACAGTATTATATTACTTATATGTAATTGAGTTGTTATTCCATTTCTTCAACAAATTGAGTTGCTAACTCATGTTTTAAATGATTTGTATAATTGCACCATTACTGTTGATTTACTTTGCATTTGACTTAAGTTATTCATGAGTTGAGTAAAGCCAAGGTAAGTGTTCCTTTCAAGCTTATGTCTTCTTTAGTATTCCCCTCGCATACTCATATATTCAATGTACTAATGTCATTTGGCCTGCATCATTTTATGATGCAAACACAGGTAACAAGAATCAGTCAGCGCCTCATTGATCCAGTTGAGCACTCAGAGTCAGTTGGTGAGCCTTCTGGCTTTCCGGAGGACTCCTTTTACTTTGTTTTATAGTATTTCATTTGGTAGGATGATCGGTTATCTTATTCCGACATCCCTCATTGTTTAGAGGCTTCATAGACAAGTAGTTATAGGTCTTTAGTCTTTCAATTTTCAGTTGTATACGTTAAGACTTGAGGTGTCATTTTGACCAAGCTTTATATCTTTTTAAGTTATATTATAAGACTATCTCTCATGTTTAAGTCTTCCACTGAGTAAGTAAGTTGGGTCAAGGGTTTGCTTGGGTCCAGCATGATTCTTTAGTAGCATCTACGTCCTGGGTGTAGGCTCAAGACGTGACACCAAGTTATTTTTTGTCTGTGACTACAATTATATATATATATATATTTGTTTGCTAAATTATGGTTACGTATTCATATTTTGTATAACTGGGGTGTTGTAATAAAGGTGTTGGTATGAGAATTTGCGGGGGAGTAGTAAATTAATTATCAAAGTAGTTGTGGTCTTGTATTTGAGGGAATCTTATGTGATAGAAGGATTAGGTTATAATATGACAGAAGAATGGTAAATGTTTAAATCTTGTACCAGTGAATCATGTTAGGACTAAATAAGTATCATTTAGGTTGTAAAGGTTGTTCAATGATTTAGATAGTGACATATCTGGACGCAACCAACTATTTGCAGATGTTTGAACACGAACTACCGATTTCGTGGAGGTGAATTCGATTGTTTTCAACTGAAGAGAAGGAGTCCTAATACAAAATACATGTCTCTAGTTGCTGATTTCGTCAGCCCGCTATACCGACCTGTCGACCGCTACAACAGTGGCCCTATAACGGGATGACCTGAGTTTGAGCAAAATTCAAATCCTAAAATTTTTCATCGTCTCACCCCAAATTAATTTTATACGCATATTTCAATACTTCTTGCTTCCCGCAACAAGTTCTGGACAGGATCTACATATATGTTTAAAATTGTAAGTATATTAATATATTTTCTATTTCAAGTTAAATGATAGATTTATATTTTATTTGTCTAAAAGGAAATATCTTATTTATCCACCATAAAGGAATAGAAAGATTTATGTACGAAATTAATGGTCCATCAATAGTACTCCCCCCGTTTGGTATTGTTTGTCATGATTTCAATTTTTAGAGTCAAACTATAAAAATTTTAACTAACATTTTAAAATTTATTTTTTCATCATATTAATATACAAAAAAAAAAGTAATTTGTAGTACTATTCATATAGCTTTAGAATATCTAATAGGTAATAGTAAACCTCTAATAGGTAAATTTCATTAGTACATTAAACAACTAACCTATTTTTATTTAATATTTCATATTCATATATGTTACCATAAAACTCAAATTTAAAGTATCAATATAAAAATTCTAGCCAACTTATACGAGAGTGCAATGTCGATCTTAGAATAGTCTTTTTTATTCCAAGTTACAATTTTTTTTCATTTGTTCATCCGACTACTAATGTAGTCATTGAATGTTTCATAAACCCTGCAAT
Organism: Solanum habrochaites; assembly: GCA_027704765.1. Classification (NCBI taxonomy): domain Eukaryota; kingdom Viridiplantae; phylum Streptophyta; class Magnoliopsida; order Solanales; family Solanaceae; genus Solanum; species Solanum habrochaites. The sequence goes on from JAKWJA010002491.1 coordinate 5,488,984, forward strand.
AGAATTAGATCCAAGAGAACAACTTATTGTTTCTGATCCACGTACTAATATAATTCAGAACATTTATAAACAGGTCACGGAGATAGAAAATGTTTCTGATAAACTCATCGTAAAAACAGCAAATTTAAAAGAGGAAAGCAACAATAAGAAGACAGAATTATGTAAGAAATAGAGTTACATAGAATTCTAAAAGAAGCAAATTACACCAGCATATTAATGTGATAGCATATAATGTGATAACCGAAGCACAAGAAATACAAAAATTGAAGAACATGAATTTTTAAAACTATGAGAATAAAACAAATAATACTATTGATTGGTATAAGTGTGGGGCCGACGGTGTCTATCGTTTAATTTTTGGAAAATAAATAGACTACAACACATGAAAAATGCTTAAAATCTTCATTTCTTTGATGCGACATTGAAATGCTGGAAAAAAATGTTATTCGTATAAATGTCATGAATATGATCGTGAGACCCGACCTGACTAAATTTGGGTTCATTGATTAACTTTCGCAATCAATAGAAACACATATAGAAATTACTTAAAATTTTAAATCTATATTTCGTGACACCAATACGTGTGTGTGTATATATATATATAAACTAACTATGATTGGTTGCTTTATTTGTGTGGGTCAAGGGCCTAAAATCTTCGTCGAAGTATTTAAAAGGTACAAAACTTCCCTCCATCCACGATTGGCTCCAAAATATCCTTCTATCCGTCTCGGCATTCACACCCCACCCCCCTACACCCCCAAGCGCCTCTCTCGCCCCCCAAAAAACCTCTCGTCGCACCCTTTCTTTGCGGCTCCAAAATACCCTTTCAATTCACCTTTGGTTTCAAAATTGACCCCTTATTTAATGGTTTTGAATCTAAACTATTTATATATTTTTTAAATAATTGGCACTCAACTATTTGTTATAATTTAAGTTATTAGTATAATTTATAAATCAATCCACTACCCACTCATTACTAATTAAATCGCATCAAATTAATATATCCGTCGAAAATTTTTATAAAAGTAATTATCATACATTAAAGTGTCTAATTGAAAATTACCAATAAACTTAAAAGTCTGATTATGTTCATCTTAATTATTCTTTCGTCACAATTATGTTCTGTTACTTCATAGATAATTTTTTTTAAATAATATATTAAAGGTTTTAAAATAAATCATAAATATTTATAAAATTATATTTAAAAAGTGCATGAATTAATTCGGGATGTATTACTTCTTTACCTTTAATCACAAATTTCGAATTCAAGCTTGAACGAAAATCCTATTGAAAGTGTCCTCCTAAATAAGCGACTTAACTTAAATTTAATTGGAGCTTTGATTCGGACTCAAATAATTTTGGATGTTATTTTCAGAAATCTATAATTTCGTCATGTTTTAGTAGTGTTTTACGGCGATAGTTGGTTTACTAATTTGATGAGGTTTAGCTAGTAATGAGTGGGTAGTGGGTTGGTTTAAAAATTATATTAATAAATTAAATTAGTGTGAAGTACTTTAAAAAATATTTAAAAATTTTAATTTTAAAATCGCTAAATAAGTGGTCAATTTTGAACACAAAGGTGGATGACAATGATATTTTAGAGTCAATTGGTGGATGAGAAGGGCATTTTGGAGTCAATAGATGGATGAAGGATGGTTTTATATCATTTCCAATATTTTAAAGATATTTTAGACCCTTTTTCCGTTTTTTGTATTGTTAGAAAGTGATAATTTATACAAAGTGTTGTGTTGGGACCAATGTTTCTTGTTATTTTGTCTGCCCACACCTCAACATTCTACATCTTTTCTTCCAATTTGGCCTCTCAATTTTATATATAATTAGTTCTCTTTATCTCTTTGTTTTTTTTGTTTTTTGATCAAGGATAAAAAGAGTTTCACAGATGGCACATTGAGTGACAGAGATGGTTGATTATTTGTTTTGTATTTTTGGTAGGTGCTCTACCAAATTTCACGGATAATATTAAATATTTAAATAGTATCATATAAATTAAAATTAAAAAAATTAATATATAATAAATTATATCATATAAATTGAAATCGAAAGAATATTAATATATGCAAAACAATACGGCCAATGATCTTGATAATCAAATGCTCTTCAACTTTTGACTCCCTTTTTGTGTCTTTGTCTCATAAACAATTTTTTAAAGTCAAAAGTGTTCCTTATAATTTTTAAACTTAAAAGTTTTATCCATAAAGCAATAATGTCAAAAATATCAGACGGCTCATAATCTTAAGATCATTCTTATAAACCACCCGTTTATATAAGGTCAAAAAGAAATTAATTATCATGAGTTAATTCTTTTGAACTTGATAATTTTAATTTAAATCATGTATTTATAAACTGACATTCATTATCATTATCCTAGAATTAATAATACGTAAAGTTTAAATTCTAATGAAACTAGTTATGACATGAATATCATACTCTTTTATTGAGTTCGGAGTTTTATTGAGTATATAAAATGTTAACAAAAATTTCAAAACGATATATAAATTTAAAATTTAACTAAAATGGTAAAATCGCTGGTAGAGCAGCAATTTTGCTCTCCGGGAAAAGCAACATCGTTGCAACACCAGCGATTTACTAAATTTAATATTTTTTTTAAAAAAAAATTATAAATGAAATCGCTGCCATTATAGCGATTTACAATATAAATTTTTTTAATGATTTTTTAAATAAATTATTGCCTAGGCAGTGATTTATCTTAATTCTTTTTAATTATTTATTAGATATTTAAAAAAATAAAAAGCAAGACAGCGATTTGTGTACCAATTTTTTTTACTATTATTTTTTAAACTTAAATCGCTAAGTCAAAAAAAAATTAAATAAATCTCTACGTTTGCAAGTCGATTTAGCTTTTTTGTTTTTGAAATTTTTTTTTAAAAAAAAATTAAAACTAAACTCTGACTTTGCGCATTTATAATTATTTTAAAATTAGGCATGGGGCGTATTTTTTCTTTTTTTTTTTTAAAATTTTAATTAAGCATCAGATTTCTAATTGGTAAAAAAATCAATTAAATCGCGCAATTACATTATTTTAATGTGTTTTTTTTTAAAAAATGGTAAAATTGATTTACTATTTTTTTAAAAAAAAATTGTAAATCGCTGTGTAGGCAGCGATTTTCACTTTTTAAAAAATTTCAATCAAATCGCTGCAAGTGCAACGATTTTCATAATTTTTTTGTCTTTTTTTTATTTTTATTTTTAAATTGCTCAAAAAATTAATCCTCAGTATTTGCAGTAAAATTTGTGCATTTTTTTTTTGACTTTCTTCAAATTATTTTTATTTTTGAAGTTAATCACATGTCAATTTACAAAAAGTTGACATGTCAAATTATTTTTTAAAAAAATTCAAACATTTACAAAAAATAATTTTGTACATGCATTTATAAAAAAAATTATTTTTTTAAATTGGTTTTCTAAAAAATAATTAAAAAATAAAAAAATTCTTATCGTATGCGATTTATTTTTTCTACTTATATTTATTCGAGTGGATTACAATTAAATTCATTTTCAATCCGATCAAATTCATCTATTTGCCATTACAATTTCTCTCGTTAAAAAAACTTTATTACGATAACAATAATAATATATATGTATTCAGTGAAATCGTACAAGTTTTGAGAGGATAAAATATATGCAAAACTTATCACTTTCTCACCTATGAGATAATTAGACAGACTATTTTCAAAAAACACTACTCCACTCAAGTTCAATATATCCAAATATAAAAACGGTGGAGAAAATCTACTTCTATATAATATAGCCAATCAATATTAATAAGATAAAGTGAATTTCGAATATCCGGTAATTTTTGTTCGAACTCTTTAACTTGGTACTATTCTTTTGTTCCTCATTTGACTCGTACTGTATAAGAAAACGCCAAATCCTTTTCTTCTGAAACGTTTCCTACAGCGCTGCAAATAAATCCAAAAAAATCCTGAGTCCTTTTCTCTCCTCTTTTAGTAATAAAACCAAAAGTATCATATCAATTTCACAGCTTTTTCAAATTTTCTCGGAAAAATTCACTGTTTGAAGATTCAAATTCCAGCTTCGTCACGTTCTGTATTTTCTCGGAAAATTTCAGTGTTTGAGGTTCAAACTCTAGATTATAATGCTGTATTTTCTAGGAGAATCGGATTTTTTGTAATTTTAGTGCTGGATTGTTCTGTTTTTAATTTTTTCATATTTTTGTTTTCGATGGATGTTTGTGATTTTGTTGGCGGTGTGAAAGTGGAGGATAATGCAGTGATTGTGAAACTCTGGAGTTTGAAATGCGTTGCGAAGGTTTTTCGTGTTGTTGAGTTTTGCTTTGTGGTTCTTTTGTTGTTGTGGATTTCCACTCGTTTGCCTTTTGCGGTGAGGATTTCCGGCGAGTATTTCCGTCAAATCGTCGGTTTAATACTTAGTCCTGTTTTCATTTTCATCCTATGCAACTTCATTGTCCTTATTCTCCTCTTGAAGTCCGGTCTCCATTCCGGAGACTCTTCGATTTTTCGGAATGTCGCCGGAGCTGAAGTTCTCTTATGACTCGTTTCTCAAAAACACAGAGTTTTCAGCTGTTTTTTCGTCCGGGAGATCTTCTCTGGTACCGGAAATTGAAGTTCGAGATATTGTTTATGAAGACAAACAACGATTTTTGAAGAGAACACAGTGACTAATCAGGAATCATTCGGTTCCGAAGAACTAGAAACGGTTATAAACAAGGCATTGACGAAACCGAAAGTTCCGAGGAGAACTCAATCGGAAAAGCTGAATGAGGAAAAAGTGGAGGAAATTTCCGTCAAATTCCGGAGATCGGAGACAGAGAAATGCCGGAAAGTGACAAATCCCGGCGATTCTGCTCATGAAGTAGACGAATTAAGTAACGAAGAGTTTCAGAAAGCCATAGAAAACTTCATCGCAAAGCAAACCAAATTTCATCAACAAGAGAAATTGGCCATTGTACTCCATAGCCAAGCTTAACAACTTCAATAATTTTGCAGAAAATTAGTTTTATTCATAAACAACAGCAACCGTTGATTTGGTATCGAAGAAGAGAGTACTGATTGATCTGAACCGTTGGTAATTGCAGGAAGATGAAGATTCGAGAAAATTCCATATTAACATGCATGCAATGCTTTGATCGCTGGTTTTTTTTTAGCTTCAGAGATTAATTAGAAAAGTACTATTGATTCTACGTTTGTATTCTCGAATTAAACTTCCACTAGTTATTGTCAAAAGTGAAATTTCTCTTTTATTTTACCATAGTTAAGCAATATTATTTTCGTAATTCCAAACAAAGACATTAACCAAAACAATACTTATCATTCTATCTTAATCTTGATAATATAAAAAATTGTGCATTGAATAATTTATACGAGTTCAGAGATTAAAGGATGAAAAATGGTGACAAAAATTTTAAAATGGTATATAAATTTTTTTTAACCAAAATCGCTAACGAAGTAGCAATTTTGTCCGCCGAAAAAAGCAAAATCGTTGAAATAGCAGCGATTTGCAAAATTTGATTTTTTTTTAAATAATTTTTTTTCTTAAACATATTGATTTTCAAAACAATTTTTTTTTAAATAAATCATTGCCCTGGTAGCGGTTTAAAAACTATCGTGACATTCTTATTATTCATTTATTTTGGAGCTATTTAAGAAAAAATTAAAATAAAATCGCTGCCAAACAACGATTTTGTAACAAAATTAATTTTTATTTAGTTTTTTAAAATTTTTAAATTTAATGTATATGTACATAATCATAATAAATAAAAAAAATAAATAAAACGAATACAATTTTTTTAAAATATAATGTGTACGTACATAACCATAATAAATTTAAAAAAAATATAAATTTTAAAATGAAATCGCTGTCAAAGTAGCGATTTTGGTACAATTTTTTTAATTTTTGTTAAAATTTAATGTGTACGTACATAACCATAATAAATTAAAAAATAAAATAAAATAAAATAAATTAATCAAAATTGCTGCTGACATCAATTTTCACATTATTTTTTTTTTAAAAAACGTATCAAATAAAAAATTTCACGTTAAATCGCTGCAAGCGCAGCGATCTATTAATAAATAATTTTTTTTTGAAAATCGCTATTTAAAAAAAATTAATAAAAATCAAATTTTGCAAATAGCAGCGATTTTGTTTTTGCCGGCGGACAAAATCGCTACTTCGTCAGTGATTTTGCCATTTTGGTTTTTTTTTTAAAAATCATATACCGTTTTAAAATTTTTGTCAATATTTTTCACCCTCTAGGCTCTGGACTCTAATTTATACCATTCTTTTGAGTTCAAAGAGAAAGGGCAAATCACATAGCTTTTACGTGTTCATATTGTATCTTGAATTCTTTAATAATATCGTATTTTTAGAAGATTTAACTTGGATACAATTAACCTACATATAGAAAGAAAGAGGCATAATATATATATTGGATTCTAAACTTGGCTTTAAATTTTAACTGACGTCCAACTTTAATTATGTACAAACAAGCACTTTAACTATTCAACTTTTAATAAAATAAACACCTGGGTCCACATGACAAAATACACGTAGGACACCACTTAATAAAAAATTACATCGATGATTCCATGTAGGACATGCTGTTTATATTTAACTTATACAAGTTTAAGTGTCTACTCTTGGTAACACCCAAAGTTGAATGCAATAATGTAATTCAAAAGCCATTAATGGCATAGTTATGTATTAAACAACAAATTCTTAGAGAATATATTGGTCAATTATATGATCAGAAGGCGGCCAAAACATATCAGTGACCTAAGCAAAATCAATGGCGGCCTAAATGCAATTGTTAATACTTTCTTTTAGAGGCCTGGGGCTCAGCTTAAAAGCTGGGTCAACTGACTTACAAGCTGATTTTTGATTATTATCTGTTTTGGCAATACTGAAAATACTATTTTAAGTTAAAAAAAACTTATTTTAACCAAAAGTTAAACGCTGGTAAGGTGCTTTTCTTTTTTTAGGCTTATAAGCTGTTTTAAGTTGACGCAATTTTTTGTGTTTGGTCCCTTAATATATGTTTATATCAACTCCAATTACAACAGAATCCTAACATCTCTTTCTTCCCATTTTTCCGCTTTTCACACTTGACAATAGGTCAACTTCAGCACTTTATCCAAACACATACTGCTTATTTTAAAAATAAGTTTCCAGCACTTTCAAAGTACTTTTTTAAAACTGCTTTTTATTAAGCCCATCCACACGGGGCCTTATTGATTTATTCTAGTTTTCAATTGATAATATAACTATTCTTATTTTCATGAGATATAGTACTTCAAATATACCAAATTTCTTCTAATAATTTTTTCATTTTCATGAGTAGTCATGTCTTTTTTTAAACACTATTAAGTCACCCCTATATATGATTTCAATTAAACAGATCGAATAAGTTTAATTTAATGTAACATGAAATTTATTAGGCAAAAAAGCTTCTCCGTACCTAAATTAGATTAGCTTAATTAAACTATGTACATCAATTATTTATTAATTTGAAATTCACATATTTTGAAACTCAATTTTTTATAAAAAAAGAATTATCATTTAAATTGAGATATATAAAATATATATGTATATACGCATATATCGAGATAAGTAACCTTTCGTGTAATGGAATATGAAAGTGATTTTGTAAGAAAGATGTTCACCCTTTTACCTTTTTCCATTTTGGATGACTTTGGATTTTTTAATACATCACATGAAAATATAGCATGCCACATTATAAATTACACGTATTTTTTTTTTTATTATTTATTTTAGTTACTATTTGGACATTTAGGTAATATGTATTTAATTTTATCACATTTTAAATTATGAATTATTTTAATTTATAATATTTCTTATATCATTTTAAAACTATAAAAAAAAATTCAAAAATTCATATTTAAATCCTCATTGAACATTAATTACTTTAACCTTTTTTTTTTCATTCACTATTTGATACCCACATTAAAGTCCGATTAAATTTGAATTCGTTAAAAAGTCTTACATTAAAGGGTAAAGGCTAACACACTTCCTAATAAAAGTGACTTCATATATCTGGGGACTCGAAACTCCTTATTAAAAGTATACTTTCCTTTTCGAATTAAAGATGAATTACTTATCATTTTCGATCAATTAAAACAAATTGAATGAGATATAATATATCATACGGAAAGAACAAGTAGTTTGGTCTCTCAAGAATAATAATTAGTTGTGTTGCAGGTTGCAAAAGATATTTGATGTTTTGAAAAGACAGATGAAATTATGAGATTTTAGCTCTAAAAGGAAGCATGGGCATTTGAGAATAATTATATATATGGATTAAGTCTAATCCATAGGTAATTAATACACATGCTTGATAAAGTCAACAAACTTAATAGTGATTTGTTACAAGATTAAGAAATGACATGACATTTTTCATTGTTTTACCACACTATAATTAGAATTAGTTGATGAAGTAATAACAAACTAAAAGTACATTCTTGTTATTAAAGACTCATCATTGCTATAGTAAACATAGAGTTTCACATGAAATAAAATGCAAGATGAATTACGTTAATAATCCCTTAAACTTAGTAGCATATTTTATTTAGACCATCGTACTATAATTTCATATTTTAATTGAATACCTAAATATATGATATAATAATGGAAAAATTATTTAAATACATGTTTTATACTTTTCTTATTTTCAATATTCTCTTTTATTTTTAAAAACCTCTAAATTTCGTTATTTCTTTTCTAATTCTAAATTATTTTATAATGTATACGAGCTACATATTATGTATTCGATTTATTTTATAATGTATCCGAGCTAATTTTTAATGTATTCGAGCTACATATTGTGTATTCGATTTGTTTTACTTTTTCAAGAATCAATGTAATTACAAACTAAATAGAGATAGATTGTAATTTCATATTAAAACTATGTGATTTCTAAAATTTATGCTGAAATGATTGTATTAGTTAGAGACTTTCGACTTCAACTTTTATGGGGAAAAAATTCATATATGAATTATTCTATTTCCATCTTTCTGTGCATATCCTCGAATGTTTATTACGTGGATAAGTTAACTATTTAAAATTTATTAGTTCTTTTAATTACAGGCGTTTGTCTCAATAAGTCATAAAACTATGTACATATCCTATTGAGGCTAATGTATATAATTAAAGGTGACATTTTATATATTTAATTAATTTACTCAACGTAATAAACACTTAAGACTACATATATTTTTAAAAAATAATTGGATATGAAGTACTTATAGAAACATATGTATTATGTTTACAAATACTCCATTAAAACATGTCATAATTTAGACATTAAATTTAAAATATACTATACTAGTAAAATTTTAAAAGTTATCCATGTATTTTGTTGGAAAAGAAAAAGTATCCCCTATATAGAAGAAAAAACCAAGTTGATCGACTATTTGAATAGTCATTTTATTTGTGATATTGATTCTCAATTATTTTACCTCAATTCCAAGGAAAAAAAGAAAAAGAACCAGAGTTGAAATTAGACATTATTTTATTAGGTTTTATGTAAAAGTGTAAGCCATGATATCAGATTAGATGCACATCATGAATTCAACTTTTTTCTATCGATAAAAGATAGTGGAGTAATATTTAAGTAGCATAGGATAAGATCATAAGAAGATGGACATATTATTATTGGAAAAATCCAGAGAATTTAGTCATAATTTGATCAGAATGATACTTTGTCTATATTATTTCATCTTTTTGAATATTTTTACTCTTTTAGTTTTAATATCTTTTAATTAAAAAGTAAAAAAACATCAATTTATTTTAAGATAAAAAAGATATTCTGGGATTTTTTAACTTTCTGTCCAAATTTTATGGTCATTTAGCATTACCCATTATTATTCATCAAATTTCTATAGCATTGACTTAAAGATTTTCAATTATTAAGAGAGAAAAAAAATGGATTTCTTCCTCTTTCTCTCTCTCTCTCTTTTTGTGTTTCCACTATGTATTCGGATCCGACTTAATTTAAATTCACAAATTGTAAAACTTAATTTGATGGGCAACGTTCAAGTCCGAAATTTCAATTAAGGGTAAAGAATCTCAACCATTGCACTCTATGTTAGTTGGATTTCTTATGTAACATTCTTTACTCTTTATCTTCCTCAACTTATTTTTGTTGGCTTCTTGTTTTATAGGGGAAACATCATCATTTGTAATTCCACCAAGAAGGTAACAATGGAGAATGACGATTTTCCTTTTTAAGCATTTAAAATAGCAATTATACACCTCCAACTAAAGGGGTCAATACTTTGTCTTTAGGGTGTTTTTTGTTGCATATTTGCAATCATGTTGTTTTAGGAGTCTTGCCTAGCATTGTTCTTTTTATTGCATGCATGTTATCCCCTCTCTTCATCTTTTGTATCTCTGACTTCTTGCTAGAAAGCAAATGAATGTAAGATATTTATTGGTAGGTATCCTATCCTTCCTTTTTTCTTTTTTTTTTGAAAAAAATGGTTAAAAATCTGTTTGAATTGACTTAAAAGTTGATCAAACCTATTTTTGAGTCATTTTTCGCTTTTAAAAGTGTTTGAAAAGGATAAGAATGACTTGAAATAAGTTTAAAACGGCTTAAAAAAGGTTTAAAACCAAAAACAGATCTCCCTCAATTTTTATGTCTTTTAGTAACTATACTCCTGTTACTTGTAAGGCAAAAGTTTAGTGCAAAAAACTGAGAATTAACTGTACCAATCTAGGAAGAGGATTGAAAATGTAAGTACAAACAGAAAGAGTAAAAGAAAAGTTCTGCTACTGCTGTTTCGTTGAATAGCTTGTGACAGTTCTTTGTTACCAAGTTCCACATTTTGGGTAGCTTCAACTGCCTAAACAAAAAAAAAAACAGAAAATTCATACCAACTGAAGCTCAAAACTAATTACAGAAGGTGTAGACTTCACCGAGAGCTTCCGTGAGGTATACGGTTATCAGAACCCATACTACAGATAATAACAACTACGCCTCAGTCCAAACAAGCTGGGGTTCGACTATATGAATCCCCAGTTCTTCATTTAATCTCAATTCGTATCTGGCAATGGAAGAATATCATTCTGAATTCAGTTCAGTGCACTTCAAAGAAACATGTAGCCTGATTGATCATCTACAAACACGTAATCCATCGTTGTTTTTAATCTTTCTGTGTTCTTTTATTGTCATACATGTGTGTCGATAGCTGACAATTATTAAAGTCAAGCGGTATATAGGGGCTTAGAATGCTTGATATTCTTCTAAATGCTTAAAAGAACAAATTAATAAAAGTATAACCACATAGATCTGTGAATTGTGATGTTCGTTAGTTCTAACTAGGAAATAGTTACAAATTGCAAAGTTAATAGAAGAAATGCAGAGATTGTCTAAATTAGTTTTAAAAAAGAGAGAGAGAAAATGATTTACTTGTCATGTTAACAAGATAGAAGCTCTATCCAACTAGAAAGTAAAACAGCAACAATACTGCTATATAAAAGCTAACCTTCACACAAAAAGCTCTATCTGTTGGGCTTGTTGCAAACAGAGTTAGACATAAGTGGTTTTTAGTGCAGACTTTCCACCATCTTTGTTTCTGTTTTCTTGACAAATCCAGATACTGTTCAGTTCAAACCTTCATCATGTGAGTGATCAAGTAGTCAAGAGTAACAAATAGAGTGTATGTGATTTTATACTTTAATAATTGCTTGCTAAAACTAACATCCTATCTAATAGAACTTCACCACTTACCTGGATCGTCCACGTGTTTCATTTCATCGTCCAAAGTTGTTCTTGACCTTATAAGGAGCTTGCTTGTGATACAATCATTGTCCGAACCTCAGGTCCTGTCATGTCGGGATCCAAACTACTAGAAGCAGAGGCCTCTGCAGCATTTGATTTGGTAGTGCTCTTACGATTCCTTCTTGGTGTAACTCGGTTAATAGCATCTTGAAAGCGTATTGCCCGCAACCGATCAAACTGTGATGTAACAGAGTGAAGCTTTTCACTTAAAATTAGAACCTGCAGTTTAAAAGGAAACAATGCATATGAGAATATGCATCACACTCCAAGAATAACAAGCACAGCAGTGCACCGTTAGGTTTATATACTACTAAAGGATTTTCACTTATGGTGAGTCTCGTGATAAACCGGAAAATATGCTTTCAAATGCATAGGCACTCTTTTCTAAAGGATCTTTTTTTTTTCTTTTACATCCTCAGCTTCACTCTTAGTGTAACACGAGGCAGTTTGAAAACAAGTAGAAGAACCAGCTATAAACCTACTTCCATCTGATTACACACCATCGCTTAGGTTGAAAAATTATATTTACATCATCAAGCGGTATTAATAAACACCACAATCTAGTGGCTTCAATTACTCCATCTGCAGTTGCAGGTGTGTCAATGCGTCAGTGACATGTTGTGCAAATCACAGAGCAACCACATATTACATCCACTTTCTAAGAAGCAAAATTCAGGGAAAGAAAATCTGCGGAAGTAAGAGATACCAAATTTAAAGTATTACTAGAATCCAAACAAAGACAACAATTTTGAAGTATTACCACTAACATCAGAAATCATTTTTAAAAATTCTCTATTTAAAACAGGCTATACGTCGAAAATATTGAACACCAGCAGAGAATGGGTCACAAAATAACTGTGATATGACAGTGTCTGCTGATTGTAGAAAATATCACAAAAACATCGACTTCCCAAATGGTAAAATAAAATAATCTTTACGTTGAGGTATCTAACATAGGCACATGGAACGTTGTAAAAAGAATAGTCAGACTCACATGGATATAAGAGTATTCTACTAACAGAGTGATATCAAGGACAAGCACACAACATCAACTAATCCACATCACAGGTCATCTAGTAATATCTTTAATTCGAACAGTATTGATAAAGTTACTTTAGAATTTCCAAATACCAGCAGAAAGTGGGAAGCGATGTATCAGGAAGCAGTAGTTATCAAATTATAGAATATTTGATGACTATATTGGATGTAGCAACCATACCACTCCATGCTTGTGTGCTATAGTATCAGCATTCAGATTGTCACCCTTCAATCCAAGCCATCCTTTTGAATTTGCATCTTTCTCATTTATACTATTTCTGAGAACATCTATCTGCTCTTTGCATGATTTTACAAAAATAGTAACCTACAGAAAGTAGTGTTAGTAATATCCTTCCAAAAAATTTAAACTCAAAACTTCACAATCTCGATTTAGTGCATTAGCATTCAAAACAAAGCTGCACAAGAAAAAGTCAAACCACAAAGGTGGACAAGGATCTCTTTCTTCAGACTCAAAAGATAATAAGGACATCAAACTTGACAAAGCATGATAAGAAGACACAATACTATCAAATATTTCAAGGTAGTAAAGATCTAGTTTTCAACTTTTTCACAAGATATTGACCATAGTAAATGGCAGGAAAATAAATCAAACACGGCACCTTGGTGCAGAAGTACCAATTCAGTAGGTCAAAGTAGTTAGTTCATAGTAAAACTTGGAGTTAAGAGTACTGTAACCACCAATTCAACTTCTATTGGCTTTCATCCTTCAATTTTCTTAGTAATTTTCCAGGATCTATATTATTGCCTGGACTGAACTTAATACTGTTTACAGAATATTAAGAATTAGTCAAGCAAAATAAAAAATGAATATAAGAAAACAAGAAGATCATTACTATACAAGATCAAACTTTTGAAAAATGTTCAAGATGTGTATCAGGATTAATTCATTCCATCATGCACCCGGTTCTTCTCCTGATTTTAAAAACCACAAATGTGGGTTATCCCTAAAACACTTGGTAGAGCATGAGCTACTTAGCACTTATTCAATGTCCATGAGGAGTTTGGGATTATGTTTCCTGAATGGAATTTGCGGATCAGGACTGACTTCCCCTCCCGTAACCCCCCTTATCCCTGCCACCCAAATACCCCTCCCCCCCTTCACCCCCCCCCCCCCCCCCCAAAAAAAAAAACGTAAATAAAGAAGATAGATGTTTATGTAAATTACTCTTTACTAGATCCATACCTAAAACTAGGGAAAATACGCCATTTCTCATATGATTATGTCTTTCATACCAATTGACTTTATTTTCAATAATTCTTAGAGAAAACATGCACTGCAATATAAATAAAACACATGTGATGTAAGATAAGACACAACTGTGGTATCCGAATGCATATAATTTAGATGTACAGACCCAGTTTTCTAAAAGAATGGCATGATTGAAGAAAGTTTGATGGTTGCAATAGAGAAATGCCACAAGAGGTCTATGCTGATGATAATTAACAAAGAGAAAGGCAAGTGCTATAGAACGATTTTGAGAACAATAAAATATTGGAGTAAATGTTGGGCCTCAAAGTCAACATGTTCACAAGATGATTGTAGTATGAATCTAATTGGAAGTTTCTACAAAGTTCTGTCCAAGTTATTGGCTAAAAGACTCAAATCTGCCATGTGCAAGCTGGTATCCCCTTCTCAAATAGCTTTTGTAAGTGGTAGACAGATTGTATATGCCTCACTCATTGCAACTAAATGAATAGTACTTCAGATTGAAGCAGAAAAAGGTTGGTATTTTATTCAAACTAGATATCGAAAAAGCTTTCGGCCATATGCACTGGGATTTCATAATTAACCTAAAAAGTTGATGGGCCTCAGGGAAAAATGGGTCAGATGAATCCATTTCTGCATTTCCAAAGTCAAGATGTCCATTATCATCAATGGTCACCAAAGGTTTTTTTACTACACAAAAAGGTCTAAGGCAAGAGACCCTCTCTCCCCTTCTCTTTTCACCTTGGTTATGGAAGGCCTAAGTAGGCAGAAGTTCACGGGTGGATTAAAGGCTTCAATCCAAGTTTGACGAACCAGGGAGGGAAGCATACCACCCACCTTTTGAATGCAGACTGATTTCTTTTTTATCAGTGCATGGTTTCTTTGTTCTTTAAAGCAGTATTGGGTCTTCATATTAATTACTCCATGAAAGTTCTGTACCCGGTAAATGATGTTCGTACCCTACTGGAAATTTCAGGAACTTTGGGATGTACAGTAGGTTCTTTTCCTGCAAAATACTTGGGACTCCCTTTAGAGAGAAAATCTAAATCTGTAGCAATTTGGAATTACGTCTTGGAGAAGTGTGAAAGGAATGCGAGAGTTTTTGAGAGCAAATCTGCATCTGTAATTAGTATCAAATACTAGTGTATATCCTCTCTTCTTTTTTGGGGAGTGCAAGATGGCTATGGCAAATGACTTAGATCCCATGATTGACTTCCTGAGCTCATCGCACAATTTGTAATGCAGCCTCCTTTTATACTTATTTAATAGCAATATCTAATTGCTGAAGTTAATTTACTTACCTTAAACAATTAAAAAAATAGAGGATGAGTGTTGTATGAACATAAAGTTAAGATTAACGCAAGCCATACACACATAGACAAGATTGTAAATTACATCATCAGGTAGAAAGAGTAAGTAGCAGGGTCACTGCAGGTCAAATTTCAACAATTCTGAAAGTTACTACTACAACAACATACCCGGAGGTAGTCCCACAAAATAAGGTCTATAGACCTTACCCCTACCTCAGAGGTAGAGAGATTCTTGACAATAGACCCTCGGCTCAAGAAAAACAGCCCAGAAAGAGAATAAACGGATGTGAAACCATAACAAGGCATTATGAACAGTACCGACAACAAAATATTAATCGAAGTACATGAAACATGATTAGTGAATGGATCATTTAGGAAATATAAAATAAGGGACAGTGATTTGTATATTACTTCTTATGACTTCTCTTCTATTTTTTTAGAAAGACTAAGTAGCATAGATAGAGGACAACATAAGACAATATTTTCTGAGATGTTAAGGGAATGTCCTACATAAACCCCTGAAAGTACTTCTTTAAAGATGTGATACGATGGTGTTAAAAGTTCTAAAAGCTACGAGGTAGACTTAGAATTATGTGGTAAGCATATAACGCAATGGAACAAAAAAACCCATATGGATGATACCAATTGATTGGTACTAAGGTATAGTTGTTCTTACACTTGCATTTTGCCCAGGTCGAGGTAAGTGTGAGACTTTTTGAGCATTTAATTTAGCTAACCCCTAATTTGCCTAAAAAGAATTTCTTTTAAAGTATTGAAAATTAAAATGGATTCTTTCTTTAGTTTCGGTTTGTTTAGGCTGCTTTTGTATTTGTTTTCCTTGACTCATTTGACTTTTATATATTATGTGGCCTATTGGTCATTTTGAGGAAAATAAAATGGATCAAACTATAGCAGGAATAGATATAAAGGATTCATAGATATAAAAAATACCTATAGCCGTCCCAACTTGTTTGAAGTTGAAAGTAGATTGATATTTTCTTTTAGAAAATTGCAAATCACCACCAAATAGAGGCAAAACAGTATAATTGTCTCGAATATGTAATCACGACTCCAACCTCACCATTGTGATATGGCCTAATCCTATTTGCAAACTGAAATACCCCTTTGTTTTCATCAACATATATTTCATAAGAGACAATCATGCAGAAAGAACAAAATATATCTATGTACATCAGCATAGCAGCAAGAAGAAGATAGTCTAGCTGATCGTCCTGTTCTGAAATCCACACAAGAAAAAAGGGAAACAAGTACAAAAAGGGAAGAAAGGAAACAAATATGAAAGTGTGTAACCTTACTTCATGCTCAATGCTATCCCTCTCTTGTTCAGTTGTACGGTGCAAATCAACATAATCCTTCTTGTGTTTCATCAAAAATTGCTCTAGGGTCTCAATGCTCTCCAGCTGATTAATGAAATTTTATGAAAAAGATTTTTGGTTTGCGATTGTGTATGAGCAAAAGGATATAAAATCCAAAGCACAAGGAAAGTAACAAATGAAGATAAGCATTATGTGTAAGAAAAATATACCGTTTTAAGTGCAGCTCTGGTGAATTCTGACCTTTGTCGGGGTTTATGCATGATAAAAGATGCTAATAAAGCAGCTGTTTTAGACTGTCAGCAAAAATCTAAGTTCAGAGGACATATTCTAAGATCTGATGATAGTATCACATAGGCTTAACAAAGGGGTGGGGTGGGGGAGTGGGGGTTGGAGAAAGAGAGTGTTGCAATTTAATTAAATGGAATACTAGTTCCCACACAAATAAGAGAATTATAAATCATCTGCAAAGAAAACAAAACTGCCAGACATTTGCAACCACACAAATTATTGATCAGTTTAATTATAGAACCAAGCATCTGATCCAGGGATGGTATGAACAATTGATACATGAGAAAATTAATGAAGCTATATGCACAATCAGACTCTACGTAATAGGCAATGGACTTAGGGTCCATATGAGAATGAAGATTCTTCAAGGCATTTTACACTATATTATTCTGTCGATTAAAAATAGAGAAAAGCAATGAACTGAATAAGTTAATGTACCTCATCATATTCCAAAGACACTGCTAAATTAATGAAGCTATATGCACAATCAAACTCTAGGTAATAGGCAAAGGACTTAGGGTCCATATGAGCATGAAGATTCTTCAAGGCATTTCACAGCACACTATATTATTCTGTCGATCAAAAATAGATAAAAGCAATGAACTGAATAAGTTAATGTACCTCATCATATCCCAAAGACAATGCTGATCGACGTGCAACATCTTTAAAATCTTCCGTTCTATCTCTAACTTTTGACATTCCTTCAATTGCAGGAGAAAATAAGAAGATTTCTCCTTATCAAATGATGCAGTTTCAATGGTATATAATGGTTTGGTGTATCCCAGCAGAAGACCGAAGATATTCTTCCTTCCACGTATAACTCTACATAAAATGAAGTTACTTAGTTCCAATTCATCAATAGACAACTACAAGCCCAGCTGTAACAACTTATAAACAGAAAACATAAACCATACCCATAGTTGGAGATATTAGTAGTCAAGTTCTCTATATACTAATCCTGATTCTTTCCGGTGCTCGAGAAGGATATTGTCTCCCTACTTACTATTTTCATTAATCAGCTGACCATATCTCTTGTAGACAGATCATTAATTCTTATGATTCTTATTTGGACATTTCTTCACTGTTGGTTGGAGCTAGAAGCATTAACTACTGTGCCAGGTCTTTCTGCCTCTTAAGTGTGACTTATATAAGTCTCTGGATATCATTTTCTCTCAAGTTTATAATCACACTGTAGTTTCACCCAATGAGAAGCAATATAGTTGTCTCGTAGACTGGAGGAGAAAATTGGGGCAGCCGAAGCATATTCTAAAATTCATAAACAAGTTGTGCAATACTATTAATATGGAATGGCAGCAAGCTCAGTTGTAAAGAGTATCACTTGGTGGTAATATTGCATCAAATGCCTGTCTTCAATTTCAACATGGTCTTGCAATGAAGATAATTCTAGAGTCTAAAGTGGACTACTAATCTTGGCAGCATTTTGAGGCCAATTGTTGCACTTCCAGTTTTCGACAATGTCTCTTTTACATGGTTCATTCTGGAGATGAAACAAAAGTTACTAATGATGATGAAGATTCATAGCCTGTCAGATGTGTTAACTTTTGCATTTCTCGGTGAAAATGATACAAAACGAAACTACTTTTGTTAGTAGGATGACATGGCTCTTGGAGTCAAACCATGGGGACAACATATATTGCAGGCTTAGATTTGATGACTCAAATGAAGAAAAGATATGGCATCATGGATGTGATTCTACCTTGTGACTTGCTTTGAAATACCCTAATGGGAAAGGAGTACTCCATTGTAGTGGAAGATTAAAACATTTCAAAGGTTCTATTTTAAGTCAAATCCTGGAGGACTTTCTCAAGAATATTTACTTCTTTCCTGGTGAGGCAGTTGACAAGGCATCAGGAAACACTGTAGAGACGAGAAGAAGACTCAATGCAGTCACTCTAGAAGTCACTAAATCTACCGACAGAAAGTTCGTTGATATTGGGTTAAAAGCCATTGACCCTGTGCTTGTTTTCTACTTGCAGTATGACTTTGTTAAGCAAGGAACTTCGAAGGCATAAACTCATGGATGCTCGTTGGAGTTCAAGTAAATTTTGGAAGGCATGCATTATTCCTTTCATTTCTTTAGAATAGCCTTAGCTTAGCTTAGTTTATAGCTTGTTTTCCTCACAAATTCCATTTTACTATCATATTTCATGTCAAGCACTAAAACTTCAAGTACAGAATGATAAATATTTACTCTCCTGTATTCTAACTGTGTTTTCTCTCTTCTCAAGTAGAAAGTTCCACAATTTGATTACTAATACTCACAAATCAGTGTGTAATAATTTATGCTCTTGCGGATAAAAACGCACAGAGAACTAGAAACTCAAGCAAGGGCTATCATTATGAAGTGACATCAGAGTAAAAGCATTGCAACCCAATTCATAGACTATATAAGACGGAATTCTAGGAAAAAATTACCTTCTTCAAAATCAGTTGGCCGGAAAATCAATTCTCTCACGCAATCTAATCAGGCAATTTTGAGTGCCGCCGATTCCACCTATCCCGGAGACTTCGCCGCCGGTAGTATGATTCCGCCAGCAATTTTGACTTCTTTTTCTGTAATTATATACGACGGAGAAGAGAAAGGCAACTATGTTTCAATTTCATATGAACCGGGTCGGGTTTAAATGGGATCCGTTTCAAAATGGGTAATTTCAATTAAAATTAAATAATATTTTTGTTAAATTGGGGAAAATCATTAGGAAAAAATTAAATAAAATAGACCCAAAATGAAACTATTTTTCTCTTCTTTTTTTTTATTCTTCCATTTATTGCTTCATTCTTTTTTATTATTATTTTGTTTTTGTTCTTTTCTCATGTATTATTTTTATCTTTTTGTCGCCTTTTATTTTATATTTATACTCTATAGAGATACCATTTGTTAATGAATTTATTATTTATTTCCTTCTTTCAAATTATTTTTTTTTATTTTTTGTTAGTTTATCTTTTTTTTAAATATTTTGCTCTTTCCATATATTTTTCTTTTCAAAAGAATAAAAAAGTACAATAAATAATTTAACTAATTAGTTTAGATTAATAAAAATACAAAAATAAGTAAACCGCAATAAAAAAAAGGGGCAAATTACAGAAATTACATACTTTTAAGGCAAAATTACAATATATCTCTTAAAAGTTTATAATTACAAAAATCCCTCAAAACGGCTACAATAATATAAACATTGATACATTAATCTAATGCGCGAGATACACTAATCTGATGCGCGAGGTACATTTTATATATGTTACATTAATCTGATGTGCGAGATACATTTTATACATGATACACTAAACTGATACGCGAGATACATTAATGTGATGCGCGAAAATGAGGGATTTTGAAAATTTGTAAAAATTATAGGGAATAATGGTAATAAGTAAATTAAAAGGTAGGATTTTCGTAATTGAATTTTAAAAAAAATTAAGAAAAATATTAAAGTCTAATGGCATGTTTATTAAAACTAATGAAAAAAAATACTTTTGTAGGATTTTTATTTTTCAAATGGAAACAAAACTTATACTCTCTATATTTCAATGCTATCATCATAACAAATAAATATTGTAATGTAAAAAACATATGAGTACCTCACAAAGAACTAAAACAAACCTTCAATGATATTATATTGTGATGGTATAATTGAATACTGAAGAGTGTCTCAGTGAAGGATGAGGAGACATCAATGATATTATGAATTAAATCTCAATTATACCATATGACAATATATAAATATATTCTGATAATATCTTAAATCCTCCATATCATTTTAGTAACATATTATGGATAATTTGAGAAGTTTCAAACTGAAAACCACCAGAAATTAAAAGAAAAGGTTTAAAAATATATAAAAACATATTATAAAATAGGTCGTCAACCAACTAGATCGAATATATGTATATCTTAAAACTATATAAGTAACCCAATTATATGGGAGGTTCACGATATGTGAAGAGTATGCTATGTGTGGACCAATACATGAAAATATATATTGTATTTATGCTATATACGTATGTCAAGTATATATTGTCATCTCTATTGAAAAAATACTCACTAATACGATTTATAGATACATAAATAAGTGTATCTTGTATATTTGCAATAAAAATATATAATATCGTTGTGTTAATTTTTAAAAGTATCACTAGAAAGAATTACAAAAAAGCTAATACCGCTATATCAGATAATTTTCTAACAAAAAAACACTAAGGAAGATTTTGCTCAAAGAAATTTAAACTATTACTAGGACTTACTATGTAGCAATGGGAGATCATAACAAAATGCGTGAGATGTGTACCTAAGTCACACATTTTTATTATTATCATCCTTTATAATAACAATCTATTATAGTAGTTCAAATTTTTTATGAAATTGATTTTTCATGTTATGAAATATACAATATTTAACTTACTTCTATTTCATACTGAAACAATTAAAAATAATGAGAAAACATAACTGTTATAATTTTAATATAAAATAAAATAGAAAAAAAAATGATCAAGCTACCAAATTTTTGCAGTACACCTTTGCGCAGATTGAGCCCTTATATTCTGTGGATCGAGTTGAATCGGTGCATTCTCGCAATTTAAGTAAATCATGAATATAATGATGAACTCATTCGATGAATTTGGGCAGATTTTGATCCAATTTTTAAGGGCAAATAACATAAATAACATACTTTTAGAGCTAAATGACCATGTCCCTTATAAGTTTCTAATGATCAAAATCTTTCAAAAATGTATAAAAACACGGATACATAATAGGGTTGATACAATAAAAAGGTGGCGGATACATTATATATTTTTTGTCACATTTTTGTATCCATCTCATTTTTTTGTCAGTTTTTGTATCCGCCTCATTTTTACATTTTTGTATCTGCCTCATTTTTTATCACATTTTTTGTATCCGCCTCATTTTTATCACATTTTTTGTATCCGCCTCATTTTTATCACATTTTTATATCTGCCTCATTTTTTGTCACATTTTTATATTCGCCTCATTTTTTGTCTCATTTTTGTATCCGCCTCATTTGACCTAAAAATGAAGAATTTTAGATATTTTTAAAACTAATAAGGGATAAGGGCAATAAGTGAACTTAAGAGGAGATTTTTGTCATTTTTTCAAAAAAAATTTAATGAAGTTTTAATACCAAGCATATCCTTTTTAAGTGGTGGTGTTTAATTTAGATGTTCCCATTTTTAGAACTTTGTAAATATAAATTTATCAATCCTACAAGATTTGTTAATGGTTTTTAAGATCTGTAAAATAAAGATTGTATTTAATATCGTGCCTAGCTCAGCATAAATTGTCGACAAGGTAAGTTTACTCCAACAAAATTTGTTACATTTAAAAGATAAATAAAATGCAAATACTCTTTTTTCTAACGTCTCTTTATTTAATTAAAAAAAATGATATATTCCCTTATTTAATAAATATTTAATAAAATAATCAATATCTTATCCGCACCGAATCACACACTTATAAAGTCCTTAAAAATATACTCAGTGTCTGCTCAAATTATATTACATATATTAAAACGATAATATTTTTAACTTTAAAGCACTAAATTTGCCGGACATGACGCATGAACAAGGCAAGTTTGTCAATATGGTAAAACTTGAACAGAAAGACAAAAATTCTTTGTTACCCCTATATACACTTCAAAAGGCCTCAATCAATTTAGAGTCAATCCCCAAGCTTCTTCCATGTAATTTTCATTAACCTTATTTCATGTATATTTTGCAATTTCCTCATATTATCTTTTATCAATTGACGAATAGAAACATGCCATGTCGATAATCGTAAAGTCAAAAAAATTGTTAAGGGCATTTAAGATTTATTATAATGTGTTTATACATGGATAGAGTAATATTTGACCTACATACACTGTATAAGTTACTAATAAAAGGTGTTCAATTGATTATTCTTGACTTGACCACATATAGTTAAGGCTGGTCAGATACCCTCCGTTGAAAACTATACGAAATATGTCAACTTATTTTTCATATAAGTACCCTTAACGAAATTTTTGACTTCGCCACCGATTATCGTTAGCAATATCTCAGCCCCACAAATAGTGTATTTGAAATATAGGCAAAGGCGTAAACTGCAAGGAAATTCTAGTGGGCAGATGTGGGGAAGTTTCAAAGTCTTCGTAATCAATACCAACTACTATTATATTGTTAGTCTTGGTGCAATTTTTTCTATTTCCTATTTGGCCAATTTCTCACTCCATTTTGTTCTTTTCTTCACATGATTCTCCTATAAATTTGACATTTTTCTCAATTGCAATTGCACCCTGTTTCCCTCCTCACCTTCTTGTAGATCAGAACCTATATATCACAACACTAACACTTGTAGCAAAATCTTGAGCACATACTAGCCAAAAAAGTCCTTCTAGAACATGTCCTCTTCATCAGCAGAATCGAAAATGGCCACCGCCAAGATGGTTTTATCGACAATAGGCTCTGTTGCTGCAACAGCCATGTTGGTTCGCACGATAGTTCACGACTACATCCCCCGGGAGCTCCATGAGTATCTCTTCTTTGGACTCAAAAACATGTTCACCAAGTTCTCAAATCAGATAACGATGGTGATTGACGAATTTGATGGCCTCGTTAACAACGAAATTTATGAAGCTGTTGCAATCTATTTGGCACTTGTCCCCTAAACATCAAGCGCTTAAAATCAGTAACCTGCGAAGGGAAAATTTCAGAAACATCACCAATGGAAGCGTAATTGAGAGGTAATGTCTTGCACACATATAATGATAATTGCATGTTATAGTTTTTGTTATCATAAAAGCTTTCGTCTAAACTAGAAGCCATGCCTATGTTGTTTGAACTCTTCAAAAATATGGTCGGATGTGTATCGGATCCTTCAAAAGCTATGTATTTTTGGTAGATCTGACACGAGTGCCACAACATCTTTTGAGGGTCAGAGCAACATAGACAATCTAGTTAACGCTTAAATTAAAATATTCATAAGAAGCATCATAAAGTATATGTTTTTATGTGTATGTAAAGGTATGCTTATATAATTTATAATTTAATGATAGAACCAGTAAATTGGACAGGGAGAACTATGTATAATTATGAGTAGGATAATGGTCTCCAAATCAAACATATGACTTTTTGTCCTAATAATCCATCCATATTCATGAGTTCAGGTAAGCTTCCGCATTTAATTTAACAACTTGATAATTTTAGAAAATGTCGTTCGAAGGTGATGATTTTAAGCTAAGGTTTTTGCTCCCAACATGTGACAGATTTTATATATACGAACAGACATTCAGTGGATTTTGGGGGGGGTGGGGGGGGGGCCTCTCAGACAAACACCACCTAAACACTTCTTACAATCACAGAGACATTAATTTCCCACTCTAAAATCTGAAATCAGTCTTTTTGAGCTGACTGTTCACAAAGAAAAACAAGACCCTTGTCATTAATTCTTACTTGCCATACATCATTAACGAGCAAAAACTGAACACTGCAAAAACACGAAGCAGACAAATCAAGATTCACACAGTTGATTATGAAAACATGTACAATTTACATGATATGTGGAAGCCTGTGAATCTCGATCATCCTGCCACTTTTGGGACAATTGCAATGGAACAGGACCAAAAAGACACCATCTTGAAGGATTTGGAGAGATTTTTTGAAGATAAAAGATTAATTAGTCGGAAAGTTTGGCAAGCATGGAAAGAGGGTTTTGTTGTTTGGTCCTCCGGGACTGGAAATCTAGTTTGATTGCTGCAAAATGGCGAAATTAATTGGAACTTCGATATAATATGATTTGGATTGACTGTGCTGAGGAGGAATTCAGATTTAAAGAAGTTGTTGGTTGCAACAACCAATAAGTCCATTTTGGTGGTGGAGGACATTGATTGTACCATTGACTTGCAACATAATTTAGCTAATCGATCTGCGTTTGCTCATTCAAATGGTTATCAGCAAGAAAGCAAGGTAAATTAGTCTTCTATTTTCCATTTCCTATCTTTGCTATTACTACTAGGTATGAAACTCAGATTAATCAGACAGTGTGTTTCAAATACCAAATGATGAAATAGAAAAAGTCTGTATACACAATAGTAAGTTAGGGCAATGCATTTTAGTTACCGGGGTAGCAACTTTGTAGTCAGAGCATGGCCAAGGGAAAGAAAACAGGTTTTGATCCTGCTATTACAGTTTTTAGGATAACTAATCAATTACCATAAATTGGATAGGATATGTTGGCCTCTAATCTATGCAGTATTTCGACATGACAAGAACGTGAAAGGGTTCGGAACAATTGTTATTATGTGCCCTAGCCTATGGATTAGTAAACATATTTTTACAAATTCACATTACAATGGAATCTCAATATTTCAAGCTCCCATTAGTTTGTTGCTTTTCTTGATAGTTTTAAGATCAAGTTTTGGGAAAAATTGGTAATTTTGGTATTAGTGTATTCTGTAATACTCTACCTTACTCATATAACTTTTTATTGCAGGTGACCTTGTCAGGTTTACTGAATTTTATTGATGGAATATGGTCAAGCTGTGGAGATGAAAGAATCATAATTTTCACAACAAATCACATAGAAAAACTCGACCCTGCAATGTTACGACCTGGCAGAAGGGGATGTGGCACATTCAACATGGCATACTTGCACCACCTTGTGTGTGGCTTCAACTTCTTGCTACACAATTAACTTGGGGATTAAAGATCCTATTGTTCAAAAGACCTTGATAAATTGAATTGACACCCGCCAATTTGACATACCAGCAGAAGTTGCCTAACAACTGTTGAAGGAAGATTAAGCCCGAAATCCCTAAGAGGGTTGGTTAATTTTATTCACAAAAAGATAAAAGAGAAGGAAGAGGCTGAAGCTGAGGCTGAGGCTAAGCCTGAGAAAGTAGAAATACCACAAGTGGAAGTAGGGATGACAATGGAGGGCGGGTTGGATGCAGGGCAAACCCATATGAACCTTCAAAGACTACCCCGTCCCGGTCTGCCCCGCATAGCATAATTTTTTGTTTTTGCCCCACCTTGCTCCTCCCCACATAAACCCACCCCGTATAATGTATAATTTTTTTAATTAAATAAATGTTCCAGTTTATCATGTTTACTATTAATATTGAAACAATAATATATATATATATATAATATCATAATAATATATATATCCTAATCTATATACTTCTACTCTATCTATACTCTCTCCTATAGTATCTCTCATGCTACTATATTATATTGTCATTAACTGTTGTTAAAATGTGGGAAGATCATCAGCATTGCCCCAGAAAAAAATATGGCATAACTGAGCTTTATAATTTAAATTCAATGTGTTGAATGCTTGGAAAATTTTTTTGCTTATAATAGAGTTTGGGGCAGGGCAGATTCTGCAAATGATAAACATATACCATCTTCAGTAATTAGATTGTGTTGAGATTATTCTCATTCAAAATCGTATTTTAAAAAATAACCTGCCCCTCCATGCAACCGCCCGCCCCATTGTCATCCCTAAGTGGAAGATGAAGAAGAGGATTCACTGAAAGGGTTGACTAAATTTTCTTCATAAGAAGAAAAAAAATGGAATAAAAGAATATGAGGAAGAAAATGGTTTCCGTAGAAGTATTTAAATTGTACAACTTCACCAATCCGGAAAGATTTGTAAATAGTTTAAAGATAGGCAGAATGAAGACTGTATCTAGAATTGTGCCTCACTCAACATGACTTGTCAACAAGGTAAGTTTGCACTAACAAGGTAAATTTGCACCACTGACAAAATCTATGCATGCACAAGGTTACATATATATATATATATATATGCAGGTGAAGAGGGTTTCTAATTCTGAGAACCAATTCGGTTATGCTGGTATTATCAACTACGAAAGCCATCCACATCGTAAGGAAATAGGTGGAGCAGTATAGGGAAAGGAACCTCGACATGGTGTTCATTAACCTTGAAAAGGCATACGACAATGTTATAGAGGTTCTGTGGAGATGTTTGGAGACCAGAGGTGTTCCAATCATGTACATTAGGGTTACTAAGGACATGTATGGTGGATCTTAGACCAGGGGTGAGGTTGGGGGGAGGTGACTCAGGTCACTTTCTAGTGGTGATGGGTTTGCATCAGAGATCGACTCTTAACACGTTTTTGTTTAACTTAGGGATCGATGTTCTGACATGACACATTCAAGGTGAGATGCCTTGGCGCATGTTTATTGTTGATGACATTATACTGATTAACGAGACATGTAACAAAGATAACGACAAGCTAAAAGTGTGGAGACAGATCCTAGAGTCTAAAGGTTTCAAACATAGCAAGAATAAGACATAGTACGTAATGGCGGAACCATAATTTTCATTAAGGGGTGTCAATAGTTAAAGTAAAAAAAATTAACAAGGCTAGTAGAACATGCAAGTGTCACAGTCACTTGACACCCCTTTGCCAAGGGTAGGTCCCAACCACCCCCCTCCCACGAGAGTACGTGGAACACAAGTTCAATGATGTGCCTCATATAGCAAATGTTAAAGTCAGGTTGGATTCTCAAGTCATCTCTAAGAAAGGGAGTTTCAAGTACCCGGGGACTATTATCCAAGACAACAGAAAGATTGACGTGGAAGTCATACATCGCATTGGTGCAGGGTGGTTAAAATGGAGGCTAGCTTCTAGAGTGTGATAAAAAGGCGCCACTATACTTTAATGTAAGTGATATAGAGCAGTAGTCACACCGACTTTATTGTAGGGAAACTTTCACATATAGCAAACATAAAATCCATATATGTATGCTATTACAAAGTTTGCATTATTGCGCTCCATAACAAACTTAATAGATGTTAATTCCGCTCTGATATCCAATTGCAGCGAATTGGTATAAAACGAATTGGTATAAAACGAATAAAGAGAGAAATGATATACAATTGATTGTATAAAACGATAACGCAGAAAGGCCAAAATTGAATTGTAGACAACGAGAAAGAGAGAATTATATCAATTTGAAATTTGACTACAAACTATAAAGCAAAAGCAACTCTGACAGAAATTTTTTTTTATTGTATATTTAATACGGTAATATTGGACAAGATAGTGTATTGCCTGCGATTTATACAATTTTTCCTCTCGCTTTATACGATAGAAACACAATTATACAATTCTATTGTAATAAAGCGAGAGGGCGAGCGACAGAAAAAGCGAGCGAGAGGGAATGTTGCCGAGGCGAGAAATAGGGGCAGGAGGGACTGACAACCAGTTTGATAACGAACATACATAAATCAAGGGTAGCTACTATATTTATTTTATATTATTAGTTTTTCTTCTCTAAAACACTTATTCCTTTATTGCATTGGGTAGAGTGTTGGCCAGTCAAGAACTCCTCTATCCCAAAGTCCGAAGATGAAAGTTGCGAAAATGATTATGTTAAGATAGATTTGTGGGCTTACAAGGAAAAATACGGCCAGAATTGAAAACATTTGGGTCAAGGTAGAAGTGACCTCTATGGCGAACAAGTTGTGAGATAGTTCGAATATGTCCAAAGGATATACACAAAGGCCCTAGTGAGGAATATTGAGAAGTTGGCTGTAGAGCTTAGGACGCGGTAAAGGGTAGGTTTAATAAGAAACTATGGGGACGTGACAAGATTTCTACCTAATCGAGGATATGACCGCGATAAAAGGGTGTGGAGGGCAACAATTCTCGAAGAAGACTAGAAGTAATTAGTTTTGCATTGTTTCCCCAGTAAGTAGAATTAGTAATGTTTCATTATTTCACTATTTCCGTATTTTTTAATTTAATGCTATTTTTAAGATGACAAAAATGCTCAACAAATGGAGGTGGAGTACGATGGTTCTATTGTACAAGAACAATCCAAAACTATAACAATTATTGGGGTATCAAATTGCTGAGCCACACAATAAAGGTTAAAGAGAGTGTGGTAAAGATGAGGGCGAGGATAGGGGTGTCCGTTTCTAGGAATCAATTAGGATGCATGCTAGGGTGTTCGACAATTGAAAATATCCACCTTGTGCAGAGACTAATGGAGAAGTATAGGAAAAAGAAGAGGAATCTTCAGATAGTGTTCATTGACCTTAAAAAGGCTTATGACAAAGTCCTAAGGGGGGGATGTTCTCTGCAAGTGTTTCGAGGCTAAGGTGTTCTGACCGTATATATTAGGGCGATAAATGACATGAATGATGAAGCTAAGACTCGGGTTAGAACGGTCAGAGGAGACTCTGAGAACTTTCTAGTTGAGATAGGGCTACATCAGGGATAAATTCTTAACCCTTTCCTATTTGCTTTGGTGATGAATGAGTTGACATAGTCTATTCAAGATGAGGTTCCTTGGTATATATTGTTTGCAAACGGTATATTGTTCGTTGATAAGACATGTGACAGTCAATGCTTAGTTGAAGATTCGTAGAGATACTTAGAGTTATGAGGGTTCAAGTTGAGCAGGACTAAAATGGATTGGAGTATTTGGAGTGCAAATCTAGTCTTGGGTTCGTACTCTAGAGTAGTGGGGACATCGAGGATGATCTCATACATCACATTGGGGCGGATGGATGAAATGGAGGCTTGCCGCTAAAGTATTGTGGGATAAGTAAGTATCACATAAACTTTAAAAGGTAAGTTTTACAGCGTGGGGGTTAGATCTTCGTAGTACAACCCCTCTTGTTGTCCACCCCCTATTTCCCCTTACCTTCTCGTGGATCGGAAAAAAATAAAATAATTCGAGAATCAATAAATTTGTTACTATTTTATCACATGTTAGGCACATAACATTAAAGTAGAATTTTGAAGTATTATTAGACTTACGAGTTTATGGAATTAAATCTAGATTAAATTTAGATAAATTCATTAATTCAAGAATATCACCCAAACTAAGATCAAATTATTTAATTCCAAGATATGGATTCAAAGAGAAGTTCAATTTCACGTGAGCTAGTCCATTGAGTTGGTCATTAAATAATGAGCCCGGTCGATTAGCCCAAGGCCTATTCCACGTGTCAAATGATGTGATGCACCAAGTCAAATAAAAGAACAAATAATACGATGACACGTATTTCAAATGATGGGCACTCATAGTCATATTAAACACCAATCAAACACAGACAAATGTTCCAACTGACAATGTCTTTTGGCCATTCAATGACTTTTCCAATGAGCCAATCAAAATCAAGCAAGAGAGTTCATCTATACTTAAATTGTCTATCTTCTACAACTATAAATAGGGGTGTACATACCTCTGAAGGGGCATTCAAGAAAATTGGAGAGAAGGCATCTGTAATCGAAATCTTCATCCGGAGAATCAAGAGAACTCATACCTAAGTGGGATCTGCAAGTTCTTTGTGTGAGTCTGAGTTTCTATAACCTTCATATGTCTGATCAAACCCTAGCTCCATATTCGTGCTAAAATTTCAATAACAATTAATTCATCAACTCAAGAACAAGCAAAGACCATTAGTTGATGGTCGTGATGATAAGAATTAGAGGATTACGCGATTCCATATAAATTTTTATAACAATGAATCCCCCGCACATCATTGGATCAAATAGGTAAAGACTTGCACTATTTCTTGGGGTTGATTGTTCGTTAAATCATGAGAAAAGTTAGTTTTGTTACTACAACACCCTAGACAAAAAGCCCTAAAAGAGCAGTACCTCTTCATCAGGAGAATTGAAATGGCCCTAGCCCAAGATGGTTTTTATCGGAGTTGGCTCAATTGCCGCACTGTCATGTTTGGTTTCAAACGATAATCCACAACTACAGCTACAAATCTCCCCAGTGAAACCTCCCACATATCTATACTTTGGACTAAAACCATGTTCACCAATTTCTCAAAACAGCTAACGATTGTTGATTGCAAGAATTTGATGGCTTTGGCAAAAACAAAATTTTGAAGCGGCAACTCTCTTTGTCCCACAAGTTGGTCCCCCACATCCGAAGACTTAAACTAAGTTAAGCCTGAGAAGGAGAAGAATTTCAACATCACTATGGAACTTAATGAGGAGGTAATGTTTGTGCAATCTATATATATAATGCTATTGCGTGTTATGGTATTTGTTATCATAAAAGTTCTGGACCAAACTGAAAGTTGTATTGTTTAGACTTTTGAAAGATATTTACAACTAACAATACATAGACTAGAGAGGAGTAATTTTGTGGGTAAACAAACATACCTGTCACTTCAGATTATGAAAAATATCTTGTTAGCTATAATCTATTTAGCAATAAAATTTCCAGCTAATTTTAGTTAATTTTGTAGTGATTGTCGGTTTCTTCTAAAGCTATGCGCCTTTGAAGAATCTGACACGTGTATGACCACATTTATAGGTCCTTGCAACATAAAATAGAATTAGTCTAGCAATCAACTTAAGAAACATCATAAGATATGTAAACATAAGAAGCATCATAAGATCTGTATTATTATGTGTAGATATGCTGATATGACTTCTAATTTAATTATTAACCAGACAAACTAGAAACAAACAAACTAAGGGTAATTATAAATATGGTTGTGGTTTCTAGATAAGATCTATGTCATTTTTCTAACAGTCCACCATCAGAAAAGTGAAAATCACTTCTCTTGAAAGACATCAAAAGTCCTTGAGTTTGAAAAATGTTCTATATTCAAGAAGGTGCTTAGTAAGTTTCACAATTATTTACCTCGCATATTTACATAATAAATCTTGAGAAGATGATGTTTTTTTTCCAATCTTGCGGTTTTATTCCAGCAGGTGATAGATGTTTATGATGGACAGACATTCAAGTGGATTTGGCTATGCAGACAAACAGAATCTAAACACTTCTACAACCCTAGAGACATGGATTCCGCTGAGAGATCTGTAATAAGGTCCTTTGAATTGACATTTCACAAGAAAAACAAAGACCTAGTCCTTAATTCTTACTTGCCATACATCATGGAAGAAGCAATATTGCAAAAACACAAATACAAGACGATCAAGATTCATACTGTGGGTTACGAAAGGATGTCTAGTTTACATGACATGTGGAAGCCGGTGAATTTTGATCATCCTGCCACTTTTGAGACAATCGCAATGAAAGCAGACCAGAAAGAGATGATCTTGAAGGATTTGGATAGATTCACGAGGAGGAAAGAGTATTACAGGAAAGTAGGGAAGGCATGGAAAAGAGGGTATTTGTTGTATGGTCCTCCGGGAACTGGAAAAACTAGTTTGATTGCTGCAATAGCAAATTACTTAAAACGTCGATATAAGATGATTTGGTAGTTGACTCCAGTGACGCTGAATTCAGCATTTAAGGAAGTTATTGGTTTTCCACAACCAATAAGTCAATTTTTGGTGATTGACTTACCTTGACATCTTGTACCATCAACTTAAAGCTAATTTCGTTTCTGAGCTAATTCATGTTTCCTCAAGTGATTTTTCATCAATCATTCAGCAAGGAAGAAGGAGGCAAAGACTTCAAGAACAAAGGCAAATCCGGTAATTTAGTTTTTTTTTTTTTTTCATTTCTCTCTTTACTATTCTACTAGGTACGAACTCAGATATTTTACAAATGATTAACTAACAAAAGTTGGTGCTATGTATTTTATTTTATGGGTTAGTATGAAATATGTAGTTAAGGGAATGGTCAAGTGGAAGATAATGGGTTTTTAAGAAACTGATTAATTACCATAAATTGGATAGGATATGTTGGCCTTTTTTGTGCAGTATTTCAACATGATAAGAGCACGAAGAGGTTCAGTACAATTGTTAGAATGCGTCCTTGCCTAAGGACTAGTCGATATACTTTTACAAATTCTACTAACATGGAACTACAACAATTTCACCTTCCATTAATTTTTGATTTTCATGAATATATTAAGTGTCAATTATTGGGAAATTTTGGATTTGGTATTAGTGTATTGTGTTGTGTGTAATCCTTTACCTTACTAATATATTTAATTTTATTGCAGATCACCTTGTCAGGTTTATTAAATTTTATTGACGGGCTATGGTCGAGCTGTGGAGACGAAAGAATCATAATTTTCACAACAAATCACATAGAAAAACTCGACCCTGCACTGCTGCGACCTGGCAGAATGGATGTGCACATTCACATGGCATATTGCACACCTTGCGGCTTCAAACTTCTTGCTGCGAATTACTTGGGGATTAAAGATCATAATCTTTTCAATGAAATCGAGGAATTGATTGATATAGCCAATGTGACACCAGCAGAAGTGACAGAACAATTGTTGAAGGAACATGAAGTTGAAGATTCACTTAAAGGGTTGATTAATTTTCTTCACCACAGATTGACGAAGGAGGAAGAGGCCATGGAAATAACTCAAATGGAGTCAGATGATGAGAAGAAAGAATGCTCCCCCTTAAAGAGGAGTTAATGCCCCCCCCTTAAGAGTACTATATCTTGATTGGTATGAACATACGACTTAGTTGAATTCGTCTTGCTATTTACTTTATTTGGGGTTTATGAAGTGCTCAGATAAGAATATTTCCTGCACTTTATTAATTGCTTTTTCATGCTCTTATAAGCTTTTTCTCGCAGACTCTGTATGTGATGTTAGTTTCAAAGCTATGCAAGCATGACCTCAAACATCTAGTTTAGTTTGCATATAGATTATTCCCTCTATTCTACTATTCCAAATGATTTTCCAATAAATTTTGCATTTTTCTCAATTGCCATTGCACCCTATTTCCCCTTACCTTATTGTAGATCGAAAAAAATTAATAATTCAAGAATCAATATATTGCTTACTATTTTATCATACATTAGGCACATAACACTAAAGCAAAATCTTGAAGCATTAGTAGAATTAGGAGTTTATGGAATTAAATTTAGATGAATCAAGAAACAACCCAAGAATTAATTCACTTTTCTAATGGTGGACTATTAGAAAAAAGTCTTTATGTCTGATTTGGAGACCATAACCCTATTTATATAACACAATCTGCTTATTTCTAATTTTTTTGTTTATCATTAAATTAGATGTATACCTATACATAAAAACACATATTTTTCTATGTTGCTCGACCCTAAAAAATGTAGTCATACATGTGTCTGATTCTTCAAAAGTGCATAGGTTTGGAAGGGACCAGCATAACTCGACAATCATTTCAAAAAAACTGAAATTCGCTACGAAAAATGTTGCTAAATACTCCCTCTATCCCTATTTACTTGTCCATATTTCTTTTTATATTTGTCCCTATTTACTTGTCCATTTTAACAAATCAAGAAATGACAACAATATTTTTCCTAATATGCCCTTATTTAATTCTAGAAAATTTCTAGTACTATTAAGTTGCAATCCATGCTTTTTGAAACCAGAAGATACATTTATTATACATGGGGAGTTGCATAATCTTTTAAGTTAAGGTTAAAATTGTAATTAACCTATGATAATCATTGGTGTCTTTATATGTGTGTCACTTCTAAAGTTGACAACTAAATAGGGACAGAGGGAGTAGCTCATACTATTACATTTTCTATAAGGATGTACGACGAATTGGTTGTTTAGCTACAAAATTTTTCCACTTCCACCTCTTAATCATTTATTCTTAGTAGTAAAATATCTTTTAATAGTCCAGCAACATATTTTTTTAGTTTAGTCTAAAATTTTTGAGATAACAAATACCATAACATGTATCATTATATATCGTGTGCGTAAGACATTACCTCCTCATTACGTTCCATGACGATGTTAAAATTCTTCTCCTTCTTAGGCTTACTAATTTTAAGTCGATGGATGTTAGGTGACAACTTGTTGCCCAAATAAATTTCAGCAGCTTCATGAATTTTGTTGCTGACAAGGCTATTAAATTCGTCAATCGTCATCGTTAGCTGATTCAAGAACTTAGTGAACATGTTTTTTAGTCCAAAGAAGAGATATTCATGGAGTTCCAACGGGATGTAGTTGTGGATTATCGAACAAACCAACATGGTTGTCACAATGCAGGAAAGATCTAGCTGGTCATCAAAAACAAATGAAGGCAGTCCAATGCAGGAAAGATCTAGCTGTTCATCAAAACAAATGAGGGATCATAGGCATGACCCTATATTGATTGAGCCGGAAAACTCACTCAAATTGAAACTAGAAAAATGGAGCATGATTGAGGAGAACATAAATAGGCAGAAATCTAGAGTTCGGTGGCTCCAATTAGGGGATTCTAATTCTACTTATTTCTTTGCACATATGACAGTATAGGGGAGTACACGGGCCGACTTATGTTCAGTGCAGGGGTTCCAAGCGACACCGCTTCGTCAGAAAAATTTACAATATTTATAATACTATATATATATTACTCATCAACAAAAATTGTGGTAAGCAAGGATGTCAGTTTTCTACAAGTCACTCTTGCTTACTGCCAACACCCAAATGCCTGCTGTAGATCCAAAGGTTTTTCTTGAAGGGCCTCCTACCTAAAAAGAAGCCAACAGTTGGAGTTGATAGCCCTTATTAACAGGAAGCTGGAGTTGATAGCGCCCGTTAGACGGGAAGAGTTGTATACTGCTCTAAAGAGTATTGATGACTTAAAAGCCCCAGGTGTAGACGGTTTTAATTCATGCTTCCTCATAAAACCATGGACAGTAATTGGAGGAGATGTCATAGATGTTGTTGTTTAATAGAGTTCTTTAATTGATCTACCATTACAAGCCAATAAATTGCACACAAGTTACCCTAATCCCTAAAGTGAAGAGTCCATCTCCTGTGAAGTAATTTTGACCCATTTCCTGTTGTACAATACTCATCGATTGCAAGTGGTAAGTAATTATTTGGTGGACCATACACAATCTTCTTTTGTTCCCGGTATATTAATAAGTGACAACATCATACTAAGCCATGAACTAGTAAAAGGTTATGGAAGGAAAGGATATCTCCCAGATTCATAATGAAGGTAGACATGCAAAAAGCATATGATTCAGTGGAATGGATCTTAGCGGAACAAGTTTTGAATCGCATGAATTTTCCAACAAGATTTGTGCACTGGATTATTGAGTGCCTCACATTAGTCTCCTATTCTATTGGGATCAAGGGGAACCAACAGTGCCTTTTGAAGCAAAACGAGGGTTAAAACAAGGAAACCCATTCAACACTAGTCCAAATGCAGATATCATCCAAAAATGGTTTGTGGGCAGGTGGCAAGTTACTGCAGGACTTAAAGTCTCACCCATTAACCATAATCAATTTCCTTTGAGCTTCCATCCAGACTGGAGGCATGTAGGGTAAAAGCTGGTGACTGGTTCTGGAAGGGACGAAAGCTAACTCTTGAATGGTGGTCTCCAGTGGCTGGCTCAAAGCTAACCTCAAAGAAATCTGATCATAAATGGATTAAGGTTTTTGGGATTCCACTACATGCATGGTCTTCAGAAACCTTTCAATTTATCGGAGATAAGTGCGGAGGCTATGTTGGAGTTGATGAAGACACGACACACAGAACACACATGCTATGGGCTCGAATCTGTGTGAAGAAGAACATGAAGGTAATCCCGAAATCCATAGAGCTGCTCAAAGAAGATTGGGGTTTCGATCTCACAGTCTTAGAGGATCTGCATACGGTCGTTCGTCTCACCAAAAAAGCCACTTTTCTCGAGAAAGGGAAGTCAAAGGAAGAAGTTGGCACCTCGAACCTCGTATCATATGAAGTAGACACAAGGGACTGCGTTAAATTTCCAAAAGAGGACAAGCTTTACGTCAAAAGGGACAACCGGGATTGCCCGTGGACAGAAGGCAAAGTCAAAGAATCTAATAATGTTAACGAGAGTGGGCCAGTGCTGAATCAACTACAAGTGGGCCTAGAAGCTGATCAGATTTATTACCAAACAGGCCCAAATGGCAAGAGGGGAAAAACTAAAGTTTTAAACGAGGCCAAACTCTTTAAACTTATAACCATTTGGCAAGTTAAAAAACCCAACCCAGCTTCTAATAGATTCAGTGTTCTATCACAAACAGAATCCGTAGAGCAAATATCAGGAGTGGGGCAGTCAGATGCAGATGATGAAAGAATTACCCTTGAAAGAATCCACAGGCTATTGCAACAACACACCTCAAGCAGGGAACTGGTTGCCTTTTCCAGCTCAGATACAGATTTCCCCTCGATAGCAATAAGAGAAGCTTTACCATTCACTTGGTATGAGGCAACCCCAATCCACAGGTTATAGACAAACCAACTGTAGTCGAGACATCAAAGTGGACAAAAATCACAATGGTTAAGGCATGCAAAGCCTTCGGGGTCAATGCAACAGGTTTTGAACATGATCTCTTAGATTTAGTTCTAAGAATGGAGCAAAGAAGACAAAAACAAGTTCAAAAGCTGGAGTTAAATCAAAAGGAGTATGGGAGTCAGAAAAAAAACAAAGGAGAAGGGAGAGGAAAAGATTAATCTGTGGGATCAATTATGACAAAAAAGAACAACAAAATAGTGGAAGTAGGGGCAGGCAGTACACCTTACTGTCTGGATGAATTTGGATTCCTCGTTGGACTATAGGGGGCTGAATGAAAGGGAGGGGGGATTAGAGCACGATCAATCTCCCTCATTCCAGAAGTGGGAAAGTAGACATTTTAAAGTTTACAAGAAACCAAGTCCAAGGCCTGTAAGTAGAGACCTAATACAAACATAATGGGGAATAGCTGGCTGATTGGGTGGAACTTTCAGCAAACGGCACAAGAGGTGGTATTATAGTAATCTGGGATAAAAGGAAATGGGTGAAGATGGACACACAACTGGGCTGTTACTCGATCTCGTGTATGCTACAAAGTACACTTGAAGAGTTCAGATGGTGCTTCATGGGAATTTATGGTCCACACACTAATCCGGAAAGGGAGGAGATGTGGGATGAACTAGCAGGGATAAGAGGACTTTGGGAACATGAGTGGGTCATAGGGGGTGACTTCAATGTATGCAGATTTGAAAGTGAACAGTTAAATTGCAAAAGGAGATCGAAAGCCATGGAAACATTCTCAGACATAATCCAAGACCTGGGGATAATTGACCTACCATTGCAGGGAGCCCAATTCACTTGGTCCAGAGGTGAGAACAATCAACAAGCTTCAAGAATTGACAGATTCATCATATCCCCGGAATGGAATGGAACTCTTTCAAGGTTGTGAAACAAACTTGGCATGACAGATCTCATATCCCCGGATGGAATACTCTTTCAAAGTTGTGAAACAAATTGCATTCGCCAAAGGGTAATTATCAGATCACAGGGCCATTTTACATGAAAGTGGGATGGGATGCCACTCCTTCCTACTTTAAATTGATAACATGTGGTTGGAAGTTGAATGGCTTTCTTGTAATAATCTACCAACACTATGTGCAAGCTTAAAATTTTCAATGGGCGGCCTGATTTCATCCTTATTCAAAATTGAGAAGTCGTCTAAAGAAGGATATAACCACTTGGAACAATTAAGAAATTGGAAAACTGGAAGAGCCATGAAAGAAAAGACACTAGAAACGAGTTGATAATTTGGAACAGAACACGAAAAGCAAAATTGAGCGCTGTAGAGGTATCAATGTACCAGGCCTGAGAGCTTGAGATACAACATTAGTCAAGATAGAGGAGATCTACATTGAATCAAATCCGGTGGCCTCTGGCCAAGGAAGCTGGATAGGAACATCAAATACTTTCGAAGATTGCTATTGATTCAATTGCAGATCCAATTGCATAGACAGACTTTAGTACCAATGTGGTATTGAAGAAAAGGAGAAATTAAAAACAAGACACTATATTTCTTTGAAGGAGTGTACATTTGAACAAGAGGGAGTGGAGCCTACAAGCATGTTTGAAGGAATTGCCTCCAGCACACAGCGGAGGAAGCAGTAACTTAGAGCATCTTCGAGAGGAGGAAGGTATTAGCAACCAATTAAATCAAAGTGCCCCTGACAATACCCGCGGACCTGATGGTTTTTACTATGGGTTTCTTCCAGGCTCTTTGGAGTTTACAAGACAGATCTATACAGCTATGTCAAGCACTGACCATCACAATTTAGCTGGATAGTTAAGGTCTTGTATGCGTCAATCATTGCATTCACTTATTTCCTAAGAAAAAAGGGGCAAGCGACCTTAGGGATTACGAGACACCATTCGTCCGGCTGGAAGCGTATACAAGATCATTGCAACAGTCCTCGCCAATAGATTGAAGACAGTTAGGGGAAATTAGTCTACAAAACCCATAAAATGCCTTCCTCAAGGGAGACAAACATTGATGCCATCACTCATAGCAATGAGGGTGCTTGATAGTGGCTATTGAAACAGGGGAATGTGTACTAACTTTGAAAATTAGATGTTGAGAAAGCCTTTGACCATTTGATTGGTCTTATCTCTATCTATTCTCCGGTGCAGATTGTGGGTTTGGTGAATCGGTGGATTAATGACCTTCCCCATTGAAAGTATTCAGTTCCTAAAGTCAACAATAGCTAGTAGGTTTTTCTCTTCCCATAAGTCCTAAGTCAGGTGATCCTCTTTTCACTCATCACCTTTTCTATTCATCCTGGCTATGGACGGTTAAGTAGAAGTTGAACAAAGCCAAACAACTGTCACAATGGCTCAAAGGTTTTGATATCGGAGAAGGATAGAGCATTTCAACACATCCTCACATTTGCTTTACCGCAGATAGATACATTGATCTTTTTGGTGAGGCTGACGAGGAGGCAGGTCCTATATCTAAACCTTACGGCTAACTCCATTTGAAGCTGTTTTCAGGTTCCATATAAACCTGCTCATAGATGTGATCTATCATGGTTAATGATGGTGCAGAACATTGAGGAGCTTTCCAGACATTTGGGTTGTAGAACTACTTGGAATTTTCCAACCACTTACTTAGGCCTCTCATTTGGGGCTAACTACAAGGCGGAAGGCATCTTGAGTGAATGATTGGCAAAGTTGCCAAAAAGGCTTGCTACAAACATGGCAAATGCATTACCCTCTCTATGGTGGAAGACTTTATTGATAACGGTGTACTTGATATATCCCACAATAGTATGTCACTACACCCCATATCTAGTAAGTGCTTTAAGCAACTAGACAAAACCAGAAGGATTTTTCTATGGGAAGGATAACAAATCCATAAATCCTTTAGGGTCAAGTGGCCATAGTCCTTGTACTGCGTTTGGGCATTAGAGACTTAGCCAATGGCAAACAAATGCCTCTTATAATTGGTATCTGGATAGACACTCAAGAGGAGCCATAGCCTTTGAATGATTGTGACTAATGCTAACATAAGCACCTAAACCACTGGTGTTCTTAATTTTTTCAACAGCCCATAATGGAGTTGTTGGTGTCTGTGAAAGTATATCAAATTATGGGAGGAGTTTCTCTCAACACAAATACTTAATTGCAGGGAATGTACAACATAGGGATCAGTTTCTGGAGAGTGATAATGGATAGGCAACTCCTCCTTATGGTTGCTTATCCTAACATGTTCTGATAGCAGGAGCCTAAACTCACTATTTCATCAATACAGAAGGAATTCTTGGAACAAATACAGGACTGGGAAAGGTAGGAAGTGGTCCGCCCTCCTAGCAACACTTCACCGTGTTCCATTTAACATGTAATCAGACCAGGCTCATCTGGGAGAAAAAAGGGGTGTGAAGTTTCTCAGGTTAAAGCAGCTTTCAAGCATCGTTAGCTAGGCCTACCGAAATTGCATTACAGACCACTAGCCTTGGAAGCTTATATGGAAGATAAATTGCCTCCTAAGAGATATTTGCTTCAACTGGACCATGGAGCTTGCCTGACCCAATAGAACCTGACCATAAGGAGTTTCCAGATGGCTACCAGATGTTTTACGTTCAAGAATGAAGCAGAAACACCAACCCCTTTTCTACAAATGTCAATCGCAGCAAACTTGTGGAGTTGTTTTTTAGATCTTTTTGGCCTCAATGGGTTCTCGCTCATAATATCAGGTATGTTGTTAGATAAAGGGCTGTGGGGTTGCTGTAGAAGTGATAGCACCAATGAAGAGAATCTGGAAGATGATACCGTGCAGAGCATTTTTTGGAATATCTGGAACGAAGGAATAGAAGATGCTTGATGAATATCAACTACTTTACCCACCCATCTTTTAAAGGTAACTCCAAACCAACCAACTCAGTTTTTTATATTGGGTTTTATTTATCCCCTCTAGATTCCCTGATTTCACTTCTAAACCATGTCCGCAATCCCCTGATTTCTCATTAACAATGGTAAAGGAGGTCTGACCTTTTTTGCTACTAGCTTTTGTAACTATTATGCACTCTACTTGATGCCTCAATAGAACTAATTACTTCAATCAAAAGAATACATAGGAGACCATTCCTCCTTAGTTTTTGTGTCTATCTAGCTATGACTACTGCAGTAGATTGCTAAAGAGATTAAATCTCCAACCAACTAAACACCACCTAGATGGCAAAGTTTGCACCTGGTCCGAACTAGATTTGCTGATGATTTTATATTATTGTGGCAGGGTTAATTGGCAAATAAGGGAGAACTCCATTTATTTTGGAGTAGAGACAGGTGATGAATCCGGCGGGCCAATCGATCGGGCGGGGTGGGGTGTGTTTAAGGCTATACATGGTAAGGGTCAGGAAAGGGCGAGAACGTGTTGAAGGTTGTGCGGAGCAGGTGGGATGCAGGGCGGATTGAAGTGGGGTTTTAAAAACTAATGCGGGACTGGGGCGGGTATGTGTAATTTTATGTGGGTTCTAGCTTAATTTTAATCTTTTTATATGTTATAAGAGTGTGACAAAATATTATTTATTAGGATAATTTCTTCAAAACTACTAAAATATTTAAGATAGTAAATGCAAATGGTTTCATCAAAAAATACTAATAACCTCTAAAAAGATAAAACTTGGAAGTCACGTATCCTATTAAATAATACAAAATGAATTATTTTTACGAATTTTATTTTAGTATCAAACTAAGCTAGAAAAAAAAGAAAAAATTATGCGGAGGTTCATGCGGTGCAGGTCTATGTGAGGCGGGATGGGGTGGGGTGGATTGAAAATGAAACAAATTGTGATGCAAGGCGGGGTAGATTAAAAATTCTGCGGGTTAAGCTCAACCCACCCAACCCCTACCCCGCACTGCCCCATTGTCATCCCTAGTAAAAGATGACCAACAACTACTGATTAGGCTTTTCAAACGGGTTCATGCCATTTAGATATCTTGGAGTACCCTTAAGTACCAAGAATATCTATCACAACCTTAGTTGAGAATTTCAAAGTCTAGAGGGCATAATATAGGAAAGTTTCAAAGTCTACATCGTCAATACTAACTACCATCAAAACACTCTATAACAACCGTCATTATTACGACATGATTTTCTCCAATAGTTTTTTCATATTATATTGTACTTCTCTATAACAACATTCATTATATTAGTACACTCAAATAACCCCTCTACAAAAATCATTCTCAAATATTGTGTAATAATATTTTGTAAGAAATATATTATGAATAAAATAAAACATTAGCATATTTCTGACATCATCAGTAATTTGTCATGCAAATAGTAAAATTCCAATCACGATCCTTTCAAAGGTAAATATATATATTTTAAATGAAACCCATCATTCTCGTCATAACTTCCACAACTAAAGGCTGTAATGTTTGTGTTTATTACATTCATATTCCTTCTATTTTTACTAAGATTGATCAACACATTCCTTTTTCTTGCTACACAAAATCATTAAAGTTATTTTTGCATACTTTTGTGTATAACATCTAAATCTGATATTTTTCCTCAACTGCCATTGCACCCTAATTCCCCTTACCTTCTTGTAGATCGGAAAAAGATAATAATTTAAGAATCAATATATTGGTTACTATTTTACTATTTCCTTATTTTTTTATTTAATGCTATTTTTAAGATAACAAAAAAGCCCAACGAATGGAGGTGGAGGACAATGGTTCCATTGTACAAGAAAAAGGGTGAAAATCCAAAACTGCACGTATCAAATGCTGTAGCCACACACACAATAAAGGTTTGGGAGAGTGGTGGTATCATATTGAGGTGTGAGGATAGGGGTTGTCCATCTTCTAGGGATCAATTTATGTGCATGCTAAGGTGTTTCAACAACTTAAACATCACCTATGCATAGATTTAATGGAGAGTACAGAAAAAAAGAGGAATCTTGCCTATGGTGTTTCATTGACACT
Organism: Solanum habrochaites; assembly: GCA_027704765.1. NCBI lineage: Eukaryota > Viridiplantae > Streptophyta > Magnoliopsida > Solanales > Solanaceae > Solanum > Solanum habrochaites. Next base: position 5,532,130 of record JAKWJA010002491.1, read on the forward strand.
TAAAAGGGGCTTATGATAAAGTCCCCAGATGTTCTCTCTTGGAGGTATTTATTGCTAAGGAGGTGTCATGATGGCATATATGAGGGTGAACATGAAAATGGATCTAAGGCTCGGGTTAGAACGATCAAAGATACATTGGAGAATTTTCCTAGGTTGAGATGTGTCTCTTTGAAAAGGAGTGCCCGGAGGTTGCTATGTGTTATTTGTAGACGACATATTGTTTGTTAATAAGATACGTGACAGAGTTAATGATAGGTTGAAGATTCGGAGACACACTTTAGAGTCCAAGGGTTCAAGATGAGCAGGATTAAAATGGAGTATTTGGAGTCCAAATCTAGGGGGACCATGGAAGTGAAGCTTGCCACACAAACTATTTCCAAGAGGGAGTTGTAAGTATCTTGGGTTCGTACTCTAGAATAGTGGGGACATCGAGGATATGTCATACATCTATTGGGGCAGCATGGATGAAATGAAGGCTTGCCGCTAAAGTATTGTGTGATAAAAAGGTATCACCTAAACTTAAAAAGGTAAGTTATACATATTGGTGGTTAGATCTTCGTATTCCACCTGCTCTTGTTTTCCAACCATATTATCCTTACCGTTCTATTAGCTTTAAAAAAAATCGAGAATCAATGTATTTGTTTTTATCACACATTTAGGGCACATAACCTTAAGAAAGAAAATTTTAAAGCATCAGTCTACAGTACGAGTTTAGTATATGGAATTAAATCTAAGAATATCATACCCAAATTAAGATCAAATTATTTAATTCCAAAATATGGATTTAAAGATAAGTTCAATTTCACCTGAGCTGGTCCATTGAGTTGGTCTTCAAATAATGAGCCCGCTCAATTAGCCCAAGGCCCATTCCACGTGTCAAATGATACAACACACCAAGTCAAATAAAATGATATTACGTATTCAAATGACGCCGCACACTTAGTCATAATAAACACCAATCAAATGCAGACACATGTTACAACTGACATGTCTTGGCCAATTAAATGTGATCTTATCAAATGAGCCAATCAAAATCAAGCAAGAGAGTTCATCTACTACACTTAAATTGTCTATCTTCTACAACTATAAATAGGCGTGATACATACCTCTCAAGAGGGACATTCAAGGAATTGGGGAGAAAGCTTCTTCAATCGGAAGATCATCCGAAGAACTAGAGAGAACAATATACTCTAGGGGCGATCTGCAAGTTCTGCATCTCTGGTGGTGAGTCGTAAGTTTCTATACCTTCATATGTGTGATCAAACCCTAGCTCCATATTGATACTAAAATTTCTATAACAAATGATTCATCAACTCAAGAACAAGCAAAGACCAACAGTTGATGGTCATGATGATAAGAATTAGAGGATTACACCTTTCTACATAAGATTTCATAAGCATTATAATCCCACACATAATTGGAATCAAATATTAAATATTTGTCGCTATTTTCTTGCATTGATTGTTTCGTTTTTTCAGGGAAAGAAACTAGTTCTTTACACACCAACTAGCGAAAAGTCCCTAAGAAGCTTCATCTTCATCCATAGTGTGAAATAATAGCCCCTAGCAAAAGGGTTTTTACTCGAGAGTTGGCTCAATTGCTACAACAATTCATGTTTGTTAATCAGACGATAGTCCACAAGCTACATATTCCCAGGGAACTCTAATGCATCAATCTCTTCTTGACTCACTCATGAACATGTTCACTACAATTTCCTCAAAAATGAGCTAACGATGGGTGATTAACGAATTTGATGACCTAGTCAAAACAAAATTTGACTGGACAGCTCGCATTGAGTCAATGCTGTGATCTTGGCAAATATGATCTGATGTTAATCGTCCACCCTCACATCATAGGACTTAAAATCAGTAAAGAACCGCGACTGGAGAAATATTCAACATTAACCAGGAACGTAATGAGGAGGTAAATTGTTTTGCGTGCTATACACGATATTCGTATTACGTTGGACTCTTCAGATATATTAATCACTAGATACATAGACTAGATTGGACTGACTTCTGTGGGTAACAAAAAATTTGACACGACGATTAGACATATTTGCGTTTCTATGAGCCATTTAGGCATAAAATTTTTAGCTTTTAGCATCATAAAAAATGTATTATTATGTTTAGATATGCTAATACAACTTCTAATTTAATGATAAATTAGACAACTTAGAAACAAACAAACTAAGTGTAATTATAAATAGGAGTGGGTTTGGGGTTTCAAGATCAGACAAACATATGTTGATACAACATCTGATTCACTGATAAACAAGAAAAAATAAAAACAAACTATGCATAATTATAAATAAAGTTATTGTCTCCATATCAGACCTATGACATTTTTCTAATAGTCCAACATTAGAAAAGTAAAAAATCACTTTTCTTAACTCATGATTTGAAAAATGGTTCTTATCTGAGGCTCAGGTAAGTCTTCCACATTTAATTTACCTTCGTAATACTTTAACTGATAATACAATCTAAAAGAAGATGATGTTTTTTCTTAAATCGTGTGTTCCTATTTCCAACTGGTGATAGATTTTTATAATGGGTTGACGAGACATTCAATGTGGATGTCTGGCATTGGGCCGACTAAACAGAGTCTAAAAACTTCAACAACCCCAGAGACATGGATTCTGCTGAGAAATCTATAATAAGGTCCTTTGAGTTGACATTTCACAAGAAAAACAAGGATCTTGTCCTTAATTCTTACTTGACATACATCATGGAAGAAGCAACATTGCAAAAACACAAAAACAAGACGATCAAGATTCATACTGTGGGTTACGAAAAGAAGTTCTGTTTACATAACATGTGGAAGTCGGTGAATTTTTATCATCCTGCCACTTTTGACACAATCGTGTGGATTCATCAAACAGAAGATATGACTGAAGGAGGTTGTGAGAAATTCATACGCGTATCAAAGAGTAGAGTATTCTTTTGACGAGTTTAGTACGGAAGGCAGGGAAAAGAGGGTATTTGTTGTTTGGTCCTCCGATGAACTGGAGAAATCTAGTTGATAGCTGCAATAGCGAATTATTTGAATTCGATATATATGATTTGGAGTGAACTAAACAGTGACAAGGAATTCGATGTAACAGGAAGTTGTTGTTTGCCACAAGCAATAAGTCAATTTTGGGTGATATGAACCTCCATTGAATTGTACCTTAATTTATGGAAGCTAATTTAGGGGGGTTCATCTATATTATGAATGTTCATATCAATGATTCTATTTCATCAGACAGCACATGGTAACTTAGTCTTTAATTTCTATTTCCTATCTTTACTATTCCGACTTGGTTTAGTTTATATGGGTTAGTTTGACATCTGTAGTCAGGGAATTGGTCAAGTTGAAAGATTACGGGTTTCGCCTCTGTCTATTAGTATTTTAGGATAATGGAATTAATTACCATCAAA